>WACJ01000160.1:0-600000 GCA_008973525.1 Stenopsyche tienmushanensis | reverse complement strand
ACGTACGAGTATGTGAAGCATTAATTACGGAACTCGCGGTTGGCAGCGTATGGCGGATATTGCACGGCCTGCGTACCATAAAATTACATATACACATGCCGGGATTTGTGTACGCGCTACAAATGTTATTTTATTATAAATGAAAATAATTTATGAGCCCCTGCTTAATGCACAAAATTAATATGCCCGGAGTCGGGGTGTTAAATTGTGAAGTTCGCGACGGCCGCCCCCAGTGACCGAGTGCGAGATGACCACTAAAATTCACAGCTCCGAGTCAATTATTCGTTTAAGAACCATCAAATTTCGGGCATGCGGGACGTCCAAATCCTGTACTCGTAAATTATGGCTTTAAAGCTTCCCAATATGACGTTCGAAACAATAAAATTTATATTCAATAGAATTGAACATTTTTGAATGTAACAAATACCAATAAAGTCAAATATCAAAACATTCAATATGGTTTCAAAGACATATTAACATAAACTATTTGTCATCTCTATAGGAATAAATATGATAAAGCCTTCCAATTAAATTTTTCAGCATACAAGTATGCATTATTGTGCTGAAGAATCGTTTAATTAGATCGAAAAGTTTTCTGCCAGATCTGATCGATTCTTGATCTTTAATCCTTATAGTAATAATATGAGTAAGTTTTGATATAGTAAGAAGTATTCGAATTTTAGATTCAGTTTTACCCTGATTTTCGGATAAAATCGTTGAAGACTGAATTTGCAACGATAGTTAATATATCATTTAAAAATAATGATAATTTTACTACTCATTCATAGATCTTAAATTACTAAAATCGTCGTAAATTCTTATCCAATTAATCCCATTTTTTATGCAAAAAAATATATTACAATCCTAAAAGTATACTAGAACTGGAAACAAGGACGATGAAAATCTGTATGACAATGCTTCCTTAATCTAATTTATTTAGCAATTTTAGCACATTTTTATCAAATTTTAAGTTTGGTTTGACCCAAATTCATATTTCCAGATTTAAATTTTGCTCACATTCCATTATTTTATCATGAAAAAGGTAATAATGTCTGATTGTCATGGGTCACATTTATTCCATATCATACTCAATAATACTACAATGAAAATAAATAAAGAAAATAATTATTTAAACAATATATAAAATATTATTCTATCAAACAATTTATTATATTATCTATTCAAATTCTTTGTCAACGTCTTTTCCCAAATTTTTAAAAATAACGTATTAAAATTGACCAAGAACAAGAACAGTCTATAGAATTTTTTAATGGTTTACCCATAATAGTTAACCCTTAAATAATTTAAAAACACTTTAAAATTTGACGTTAATCAACGACAAACTGGTTTCAAAGAATTATATTTTATAAAACATTATTTATCACAGGATCGTAAAAAGGGCGTGGCAAATCAGGCACCCACCATGGGCACAACTTGACTTGGGGCGCAAAACGCAGAATACCGACCCAGTCAAGAGTTGCACATGATTTTTATTTTATTTGACCATTCTACTTTACATCAATCAACACTGATTGACTCTGTCAGTTTTTATAATATATACCAAGTTGTATAATCTCTTTTTTCTTCGTTATAGCTTAAACATTACGCCGACCCAGTCGACATAAGCCCGTAATAAAATAAAAACAACAATATTATCAACCGATTGTAAAATTTATTTAAACAACCCACTCGTTCAGTCCTCTTCGGACAAATTCGTTTTGTGAGTGTTATTAATCGTTTTATAGACATGTTCAAATATGGCGTCCGATCGCGAGGTGCTCATTCGTCATGTCAGCACTCCGAAAAACGGACCGGTTGAACACACAGGTCTTGTGACCGCTCCGTCCTCTTTTAGAGCTTTTTGCGGCATTTTTTATGATCTGTACGATCACAAAAGCTCCCTCAGAGGCTAATTTATATAGGTGGCTCACGCCTAATGAGGTCGCGAACGAGTCTAGACCCATAAAAACTATATCTATCTTACTAATTTATGCTGCCATATTTAGCTATGTGATTAATAATCTTTAAAAAGGAATTTAAAGCGACAACTGCAAATAACCCGATGGAAATTTGATAATTATAATTATCCCTCATGTGTTAACTGTTTTATCTTCAATTATGCATATTAAATCAGAAGCATTTTCTATTAGTTATTTCATTTGTACATTACATACATAATCCAAGTCCTGATGCTTAGTAAAGGTCAAAAAAATGTTATTTGAACTCTAAGTATACTCCTTAAACCTTGAACTCTCAAGACACTGTTTGTTATTGTTAGGCACTTGGAAGACTAAATTGTCATCAGAGCCTCTAATTATGATCCTCGGGACCTTTGTTATGTCCACACATGCCCAAATGGAGCATTTATATCTCAAAGGACACGCTCGTTCCAATCTTCGAGCAACCCCTATAATTCCTTCTAATGCGATATCAAATATCAAAACGGAAAACACTGTCCAAACACCCCATTTCGGCACGATTGAAAGTGTATATAGATGCGAGACAAATTAAATTGTATTTGTACATATTGTATGTATAAATCCGATTAGCCCTTCCTGAGTTCATTCGCAATTGATTATTATTTCTATTCTCGGACAAATATATATTAACAATCCAACAGCTTATCGAAAAACAAATTAATCTAGTCTGGTTGTAAAATCGCAACTTAAAAATGCAACGATGAGTGAAATTTGGTAACATTTCATCTGGCAAATCTTGTACATTTAACCCTTTTCACTTGCATTTTTTGTTTCGGTGGATTTAGCACTAACTCGTTATTCATTTCGCGCGTTTTTCAGCTTTCTGCGACACACGAGTGGAAGTCAAAATCCATTTGGCGACATTATGTCAGAGTCTCTAAATAGACATTTGAACATACTTTTATGTTATTTACATATATTTTAGATCGTTTAAAAGTTAATTCAATTTGATCCAAGCGATGGAGGTACCTAATTTTCCAGGATGTATTCCTTGAGGAATAGCGGAAGAGGAAATTAAATATGGCGTATGCAAAATGTACTTATATGACTCGACTACTTGAAAATAACAATTTATTGATGAGACCTTGTTCATTTATTCAACATCCTTCAAGAACGTACAAATTTTAAATGAAGCAATTTATATTTGAATATTTGCATTGTCGTGATTTCTCATTTAATTGTCGATATTTAGTCGCATTCGACCGAAAATTAGCCACAGGCAGCTAAAATATACGACCAGGCATAGTTTTCCAATTGTTGGGCAATAGTTTCGGGTTGCGAATTCGTGGAGGACCTCACCTTTTCCTATCACTTGTTGATTTAAGCGATTTTCAGAGGTAATTGTCCAGAGTTTTCTCTAATCTAGGATTAGTTTTCCACCGAGCTGGCTTAATTTAAGCTAGAGGCGAAACCTCAAAGTCGTGTTTTATCTTTATTAATGGCCAACTTTAATTGGTGGCGGAGTACTTACAACGCCTTTGGCTTTCTATTATTTCTTTTTAAGATAAAGAAAGCGACTACGAGATTTATAAACTATTTTTTATCATATTACCGATAGTAATTGTGTAAAATTTTTTGGTGGTTAATAAAGACTGTTTCGGTTTTCAAACCATGCAAAGTATTAATTACGTAAGAAGCCATGTTTTATTTGGAAAACTTAATCAAAGCAACTTTCCAAGCTTAAATTAATGTATATAGAGTATGTTCACTTAAAGAAAGAACGTTTCAAATATTCACGAAGCCCAGCAAAATCACAACTCCTTCTCGAGCTAGAGTCAGTTGATTTTTTTTTCTTCTTTGAAAATAGCCTGTGAAAGTTTTCACCATCCCCGAGATCATCTTTTGCTTGTCTTTTTGTGCTTTTGTGGCCATTTTACAATTGTTTTTGCAAAGTTTGCCCTGAACGCTCTGAGCTTTGTGGGTCAAACTCGGAAAGCTTAGAAAAAGTTCACTTCGCTATTAAAAAAATGTTATACATACAACCTCCATGCCATCGAATAATTTAATGTTATCTATCATTTTAAATGTATGAAAGCACATTACCGACAGGACCTCTGTTCGAATGAAATATTAGATAATTTTCCAAGCAACGGAAGAGGCTTTCTCTCATCTACGACAGAGAACTTATATCCTATGGGAAATATCTTCCTCGTTTTTAATGGATCGCGAAGAAAACCTCAATGTTCTTTTTTTGTATAATATACAACCATAGTACTTAGTGGAATTTTTCAGGAAATTTTCCATTATTAAATAATCCCTACTTTTATTTAATTCTATAACGCTCTGTAAGTATAATCCACTACTAGCTTAATACAAATATTTTATAATAAGATAATACTTAACACTATAAATGAATTTACAATCTTCATACAGTTACAGTTCTTACAGTTAATAAACAGCTTTATAATGTGTCCTACATATAGACCATTGGTTTTATTTAGGACATATAATACTCAAAATAAGATTGGCTTACAAACTATAGCAATTTTCTTATTAATAGTAATATATATATATATTAAATATACAATTTATAAAGCGTTATAATGTTTAAGTTGTGGAATAAATCAAAGACATTAATGTCAACTTTAATATGATGGTTTCTTTTAATATCAAAATATTTCAAAACAAGTTGAAAGCGTAGGAAGAGTCTTGTTATTAGTTTAACGGAAGTAATTCATTCGTGGAAAGTTGTAACATTTTTATAATAATTTCATATTAACCCTGATATAACCTCCAGTAAATAAATTTATTATTTAATCGAGAAGAAGTTATGTATAGCTGACATAAAAGTACAAAGAAAGCATCCTATATAAAGGTCGATGGGCACATCTAATATAGATGTACACAAAATAATTGTTAAAAATTCTTAATAAAATCCATTTATGCATAAGTATATATTATTTTTTAATCGTCAATCTATTGGCTGTTTAAAAACGTTCATAACTTTGGGAGAATGATTTTTGTCTATTTTTAACAATCCTTTGCTAAATGCTTGGAAGCCAAATTCATGCCCAAATCATTCTTCAATCATCGTTAATCATCAATTGTATCATTTATTTATACGACTTGATGATTTTCCACAAAGCATTCCTAATGTTATATTGACAGGATACGTTCTGGACGATTCCGTACTGTTTTTTACGCTGGAACCGGATAATTTCTCACTTAAATTGATCGCTTTATTGGATTTAGAAAGGTTCTCTCTATATAAAAATAATAATACATCCATCCCTCGCTTAATATGGCACTCACTTAACACGGTTTCGTTTTAACACGATTTTCATTTTGTCGATTTTTTAAAATTAATTTTGCAGTGTATATCTGCCCCGGATCGCTGCATTTGCTCTGACTCCGGACTTTAACTTGTTAAATTTTCAATACCATTTATTAAATCAAAGCGTATTTTAAAAAATTCAATTCCGTTAAACGACATTCCATGTAACGATCCGTTAAGCAAGAATATATTGACATTCATGTCTTATTCTTTTCGAGCTCTCTGTGACTTTCTTGATAAGGTTGAAGTAAAAGTTCCACACCTTCTTTTAAATTTTAATCCACTTTATGATAAGATGGTCTAAACTTAACAAATTATCGGCGAATTAATGGAAAAAAATCATTCAACATCTCGATTGAAAAATTCGACCTGATAACTTCAATTCCATTTTTAGATTTGATCATTAATATTAATTCCAAATACGATGATAATTAAAAATTTGCTCTAATCTATGCCAATAATTGACTCTTTTTAAAACT
This sequence comes from Stenopsyche tienmushanensis, assembly GCA_008973525.1. Taxonomy (NCBI): domain Eukaryota; kingdom Metazoa; phylum Arthropoda; class Insecta; order Trichoptera; family Stenopsychidae; genus Stenopsyche; species Stenopsyche tienmushanensis. The sequence goes on along the minus strand of WACJ01000160.1, from coordinate 594,268 downwards.
ATTTTATCGAAAGATAATTTACATAAAACAATATTTAAACTGATATGAAATAGCTGTGTTCATACATTAATTTATACGATTAATATAAATTCAATTAGAACTAAAAACAAAATCCGCCAAATAAAGTGTTACCAATTTGAACCAACTCTTGCAGCTAGGGAATCCAGTCCCGAGCCAAAATTTCGATCCCAGTATTTCGGGATTGCATTAGACCATCCCTCCACACTCATTGGAGGTATCATCATCAGATATTTAAATGCTAATTCGACTTGATGACCGCATGAGCCCCCATTTTCATATAGCACCATCAATGTGACTGATCAAATTCTTTTCTGCTGAGACACGGAATAAAGCTCGCAAAATTCCCAATTTCCTGACAAATTATTTATTTCCGTCGCTGCAGATGAATATTTATATACTATAACACTTTGATGTAATTCGTATGTAACGAATGTCTCGATTTAGTAGCCTTCATCGTGCTGGTGATGTATACTATATCTGTTAGATAAAAAAAATTGAATTCCCTACTTGCAGCTATAACTGCTGCCTAAATCATGATCTGAGCAAGTTTTTGCTTTTCATGGCTTAAAATTATTGGCGTTATAAAAATTGGCTCTCATTTTAAACAGATTATTTTATCTTTTGATGCTAAGTGGTAAATATAGCCTCCATCTAAAAGATTTTCAGGGGTGAATCTCGCTTGTATGCAAGAACTACGTACTTTTGCTCTTTAAGCTATTCTTTATTCCGTTTGTCTTTGATATCTTGTGTTTTTAGATCCTAAAGGGCTTGCATTATATAGTATGTGGGAAATGGAACTGATGGACATATTTGGATTAATGGAATACATTTTCTGCACTCTCAAGCTAGAAAAAGTTCATTGTTAAGCAGGTATTTGCTTTTCCATGATCACTCGCTGTTTGCATGCAATTTTTTAATGCACTTCTCGTTTAATCTATTTTGTTTATTGAGAAAATCTTGAATTTTTTTCATTAGAGAAAACGTTTATTTGATAACGCATTTACTCTTTCAAACAGATACATAATCTGATGTTAATAAATTCAGAGTGTTTTATAAATGTTTGTGCCATTTTTACATTATTTCCTACATTATAAATGATCCTAAAATGTACGTTAATTGAATAATAAATTTGAAATAACTCGACTTTTGGTATTATCATATTCGTATTTATTTAAAATGGTTTTAAAAATCTCGAGATAAACGCCTAAATGAAACGTGTATTTTATCATTATCATGGAAGTTGTATTTGTGAAATATTAAAATACGCATTTTTCCCATTATCCGCCCTCTTTTACGAAGAGACTCCTACCTGCTGAGCCACCCTCCTCTTCCCACAGCCTTCGGCGACTCCTTCAGCGACGCTATTTTCCACTATTCTTTTCAATATGGAAAAAAGGAGACTCGCAAAAAATCAACAATAGCCCAGACAGCAAGCCGTGGACGTGTGTATAAAAGACTGCAAGGAATTTCGAGCTCGTAAAAGTGCTAACGCTTTCCCATATCGCTTGCAAAGTGAATTCTGGACGATAATGCCTGTTTAATGACTTTATAAATATACAAAATGACGACGCCCGCGGAAAAGTACATCGGCCGTGGATTTCGCTGAAATTAAATTCGAAATGATATTTGAGAGCGACCGTCGAATGGAGGTCTCATAATGGATCTGAGGCTTTTGCTAGTTGAACTCTCGCATATACTCGGCCTCATTATCGCCTATTTGTCTTTTGGCACTGCCGCAATTTTTTTCCGCGTACCCCTGCAGGCGTGGGGTATGTTTGTACGTGCCTATTGTGCCAAAGGCTTTGTGCTTGAAAAAAGGGCTACCCCAGCTTACTACCCTTTGTAGCAACTTGTCCTTTCATCTTGTATTAGATGCGTGCAAGAACTATGGCCGTACAAGGACAGCACGGTCATGCAAACTTTTAATCACAGTAATTATATATCTAACTTTTTCAGGCACATTTGCTAAATCATGTTAATATGTCCTTAAAATTACAAGAAACTGACAAAACCAATTTAAATATTTAATAAATCGAACAGACATTGGTATAGACAAGTACCATTCCGACAAATTTGATGAATCAAAAGTATTGACTTTTCTGAACAATCTACTCAATCTGGCCAGATTTCCTAGATTTGAAATTTTTTATTCTGACACAGTTGATAAAGTCTATATATTTTCTTATATATTCTCTATCCTTGGAAAAATCTTCTATGCAGATCGTCTACGTCCAATGGCGAAAAATAGTAGAACTTTATTTTTAAAAAGCTTCTATGACAACTTTATTTCTTCACTATTTTAAACTAAGTTAAAAATGGCACAAGTACATTTGGTCTTCCTATAACACGATACTTCAATAACAAAGTTTCGAGTTGTCATCGAAAAATTCTAAGAAAACTTTATCTATTGCTAAAACTTTAGTTTTAGTGAAGCAACAATTAACACCTTTCCAAAAAAATGAAAATAAAATATAATAATATCAAAGTGTAAAATATTATATATTGATGACATAAAGATTGCAATGAAGAAAACACACCTTTGAATGGATATATTATTAAATAAAAGTCACTAAAAAATGATGACATGGTCATCTCTTGAGCTCAGCTGAATGATCTATGTTATTAAAAAAATGATAATAAATATATATTTATTAGTCGAAAAAACGGTACACCATGATTTGGTATGGATGTAGTATAGATTTTGAACCTCATATTTCAAATTGCTGTGCCTTATTGGGGTTTAATACGAGAGCCAAATGTATTTCATATTCCATTTTTGATATTAATTCTGTGAATTTCTCAATAATTTTTAAGAAAATTAATAATAAATTTGCATTAATACATCGAAATATGTATTTAGATAAGCGTTCCTATTAAAACAAACAATATAGACGCAAATGGACTTCTTGTTAACCCTTTGAGTAGTGAGCTCATTTAAAATCTTCATAGTCTTTAGATGCTATATTTAATGCTCACGTCGCCTTCCGTCTAAAACGCTCAGCGCTCACAACCCGTCGATTCTGACACCAGTGTAACATTGAGACGGGGGCGTTCTCAGGGACGGAGTCCCCGAGCGGCTCTCCGCCCCACGTGCTCGTCCGGATCCGGGGGACCCCGGATCGACGAATAGAAAGACTCTCTTCTCTCAATAATTAATTATTCCACACAAGAGAGAGATCTGGCTGTAGGAGGGACGACCTCCCGCGATCGATAAATTTGAGTTAACGATCTATACAATCGTGCGATGTACGCAGAAATCTCTCTGTCTCTTTCTCCCATGCAGAGTTACCGAACTACTCTACGTTTATCCGTCTCTGTCTCTCTCCGAGCTCAACATGCAAAAGTGCTATTTTTGAATCATTGGAATTCGCTCGCAAATACGCGATCATCCTACCATACAGGTTAATGTCCTTTTTTGTGCATCATTCTCTGTTTTTCTGGTTTGTCATTTAAAATCCACTTAAACAAGATGACGTAACACGATTAAAGACGATGTGATATTATATATAACTATTGATTAAAATTAACCATTAATTTGCATATAATTGGCAAACACTCTTCAAATTGATTTAAAATTAAATATATTTATGTTTTCAATTAATTAATATTAATTTATTTTTATGGATGTTAAAGATCACTTTGCTATATTGTGTTTCATTTTGAAACAACCCATATCTTTATATATATTAATCAATCATTGGTAGCTGCTTATTATGTTTATAAAATTTTAAGCCATAAAAAATGGCCGAAGTTATCATATATTATTCAATCAGATGGCAAAGTGGATGACAAAAATATTCCAATGGCCAATTTAGTTCGAAAAAAATAACAATGTAACACTAATCAGATGGAAAAGGGACATAAAGATAGGACATTTTAGCCGGATCTCATAACTAAAGATGGACACGAAAAAAAGCCCAAGATGACATATTTCCTGCTTACGAAAATCAAGCTTTTGAAAGTTTGAATTTATACTGGCATATTTTCCAATATAGTATAATATTGTATTATAAACATTTATTGGGCAATATTTATGGAATCTAAGGATTATTTTCTTCATATTTTGAAGATCTCATAAGCGACGTATGAATATGAAATCGAATATCCTTTGTCGAATCGACGGCGATTTACGAGTATTGACATCAAATTTCCAAGAAGGACCATCAAAAGAAGAACACGAGCTTATTTTAATAACGTGGATATTTTTTATTTTATTATCCCTACTTAGAAACGATGGAAATTCGATTCCTTGATAATAATCCCTCTTCGCATCTTTACATATTTTCCTTGCCTCATAATAGAGAAACGCATTGTCGATGTATTAGAACGTTAGACATAAGGTCACTAATCATGTTAGAAAGAAGATTCTTAAATCATTATTTTAGATATAATTTAAAAATATTTATATTTTGGTATAATATGATAATTGACAGAATATCATTCTACAAATAAGGGTTGATAAATAAGGGTTATCACTCTGAACAAAATACAAATAAATTATAATTAATATTTTAATGTGTCTACGCCATTGATGTAAATGAAACATAGTTCTTTATAATCTAAAGCTTTCAACGGTACTGAGAAAAAAATTCCATAGCATAAAAGAACCTATTATGAAGCAGTGCTCATTTAATTTTAATGCATAATACCATATGGCATACGGATCAAATTCGGACGAGTCTTGAAGCATTTTTAAGACTTTTCTCCTTTGTTTTAGAACGTTGGGGAACTTACTAATTATTATTGCTGGGCTCAGCCTCCCGACTATTCGCGATATTCCCTTGCAGGTGAATATAAATTTATCCATTGTTTTCTTCATCATTTTCCGCATTTTCGAATCAAGATATGCACAGCGTTAATTAGGGGTTTTGCGATTTAGCTCAGGGGTTAAATGAGGACATTTTTCAAGAGGTAAGGGGGACATTTGAATGGATGAATGGCATCATCCCTTGTAATCATCGTTGTTGAATAGATTAATTGATGTTGTTGGAATTTGGGACGAACAATACTGAATGTGCTATTAAAATGCATTTAAATTCATGGTCCTAATATTTTAGATAAGTTGGCTGAACTACCCCTTTTATTTAATTATTTATCAATCGCGTAAATCCTTTTTCGCTCATAAAAATATGTCAATATTTTTGCATCAGATTTGCTTCTCGTTTGTTAAATATTTATTGTAAGAATGTGCAAAATGAATCTTAAAGATGAGAAAAAACTTCCTAAACTAGTTTCAAAATCACAATTTTCAAACATCCATAATACGCATTCAAGAAATGAAAATCAAATGTTGACTTAAAAAAAAATACTTAAAACCCCAGCTTTGAATCGTTCCTTTTTTCATTTCAGTTTTCGTTCCGGTTCAGTTCAAAACATTTATATCGGTTCGGTTATGGGTTTCGTTCGTTAAAAAACGGTTTTCTTCTCTATTAAACTTTTTATTCGGCATCAGAGGGAGGAATTTGGCTGCGGAAAGGACGTCCTCCCGCAGCCAAGGCCAACCGCAGACTCCTGCGTGTCACCACCCAACCGCCAACGGTTCACGCACAAGAAGCGATTGGTCAATAATTGCAGGTGCAATATTCCCGCAGCGCCACAGAAGATGGCGTTGTCAAAATAGATTATTGCACATGAAGAGAGACGGAAGATGTCGCTGTTAATCTGGAGAATTAAATCTGCTCAGATTAACAGCGCTACTACGTAGGGATGGCAAATCGCCCAGGTTACAAATACAATCAAAAAATTCACACATTATATAGGGTGTTAAGTACATGGACCGACTAAATTTTTAGAGGGTTAGTGGGGTATTTTGTTTCGCATCACATATAGACCGTATGTCCAAAGTGTCAGGGTTATCGAAATAGATTTATTCGCATGCCTTAGACAAGGAAATCCAGTGGTGTCAGGTCTGGAAACTGTGCAAGCCACAGAATAGGGCATGTTCCCAGGCAAAGAAATCCATTGGTGTCAGGTCTGGAGACCGTGAAAGCCACTGAATAGAGTCGCCAAAAGAATTAATTTACACGACAGAGGTGCCCACAATAGCAATCTTAATTGAAGGAATAAGCGCCAAATTTGCAGAGATGAAAGAGAAAATGCTACTTCAGACAACTACAGTTGCATAAGGAAAAGGTTTAGTGCGTGCTTATGAAGCAGAAGTGGTCAATTTGAAAAAAAATGTAAGTAAATTTAATAAAAACATCATAAGCATAAAAGTATTTTCTTAACCCTGACCCTGGCAAATTGGTACTTCTTCAAGTTTAACAACCTATTAAATGATTTGTATGACATATGATATATTAAGAATTTAGAAGTTGATATTTCTCATTCATTTGCACATTTTATGCGACTTTTTTGTAATTTTCTTTAAACCAATTGCATAAAATGATGATTTATGTAGGTCAAAAATACATTTCAAAGTATAAAACCAGTTGTTCGCGCTATTATGACTACAGATTAAAAAGTTGACAAAACCCTGACACTTGGGACATAAGGCCTATGTGTAAAACGTAGCAAAAGACTCCCATAATCTCCAAAAAACTTTTTTCGGTTCATGTATCAAACACCCTGTACACACATATGATATCAATCAAATTCTCTTTCGCGTAAAATGTGTACCGAACTCAAAAAACTGATATTTTCAAATCGGTTCAGTTTCGGTTTTATTCCGGCAAAAATAATGGTTTCACCAGTAATCGGTTTTTGGTTCAATTCCGGCTCGAAACTCTACTTAAATATTATGGACTTGAACCGTATTATTTCCATCGTTTACTAAATGACACAACGATAAAAAAATCTTGATGTATGAAAATATACCGAAAAAAATAGTTATTTAACAAATCTCCAAAAAATTTGAACTTAATATTTTAGGCGCAGCTTTCTTAAAATTAAGTTATTTACGTTGATGATTATTATATATCTCAAAAGGTATTAATTATTATATTAATGAAAATTTGCAATCAAATTTTCTTTCATTTCTTTTCTCGTGCTGTGAATCGAATGGTTCAAAATATCGTTCATTGCAACAGAATTTTTAATCATTATTTAGAAGAAAATTATCAGTTTTTAAGCATTTTGTATTGGAAAAGCGGATTTGTTTAAAATAAATAGAACAATATCAACAAACCTTAAATTAAGGTCCTCTAACTGTTTGGATGTTTGTCTCATCCATTGATCTGTAAAGCTTATTCATTCAAATGGCATTAAATCCTATTGGCATTAAACTGCATGTAGCTGCGCTATGAAACGATAGGTTTTTAAATCCTTCAAACGATGATGATAGTAATATTAGTGGAAATGTAGACGGATAGAAATTATTTTAATATTAAATCAACATTTGATAAACATGTCCATCTATGATTTTATAGTCGTCCGAAAAAAAAGCGGGAAGGCTGCATTCCACCCCGAATCCCGCCCCATTGTAATTTACTCTACTAACTACTATGTATATTTGCACAAGATATTAATTTCCGGTTTCAACCGACTTCATTGTTCGCATTAAAAAATATTAAAAAACAGTCTCGCAAAAACAACTTTCGGAGTTGATTTACCAGCCGACTCGTTAGATAACTCCCATAAAGCCATTCGGCGAATTCGCAGTAATAAAAATAAACTCCTCTTCTTTGTCGACTTTTTCTAATAAAGGATGTTTACCGTTTTTATCGCGACACTGATGAAGGAAAACAAACAGCATCTAGTTCGTCCTTTGGGAAAATTTGATCCTTCCAACCTCGTGGCCCCCTTGCCCGGAGCCGTGTGAAACTTTGCATTAAAAATATCCGCGTGAATTAACAAATAATTGATCAGGTTTTTAACGCATCGTTGAACATTACGAACACCCTTGGATGGGGGGTGCAAAAAGTCAATAACCCACAAAAATTTTAATATCACCTAACAGACTGAATTTCGTAAATTTTTTATTAATTTAATTTATTCAAAAGTCAACTAATTTATATTCAAATAATTAACATCTTAAGGACCGATACCGCGCTAGTGCAGCTTTGCGTTTCGTATTACACACAGTCATTTGTCGGTAAAACTAAATTAAATACGACTTACAAATTTGTTTGGGACACGTAAAAGATTTGTCTCTTTGATATATAATATGTCTGGATACATCTGGATCACGTTTTATCAATTTAATGACTTTATGGCTAAAAAACTTTTTCGTCAAAACATTGTTCAATATACACTCAAACCTCTTTTTGTGCGACTTTTTTGTGCGATTTCGAAGTTATGCGGATTTTTTTTTAATTTCATAAAAAGTGCGTATCGAGATATTTTGGATAAAATAGGAAATAAATCATCAACACTATCCGAAATTTGGAAAAAAAATATAATTTAGGACATATTGCATCTGCTATCGCTGAATTACGACCACGCCCTTTTATTCTGGTTTAGATTTTTGAAAAAATTGTTTTCAGTATTTTTGCATTTTTTCAATGTTTCGACTTTTAAATATACATTCTCCAAAGGAATTTCCAAAAATTTTAGCTACTTACGGAGTTACAGCTATTTTAGTGACGCGGCGACTTGCCTGACGGTCATAATGAAAATCATTTAACGCGTTTTTCTCGAAACTACTTTTTTCAACACGGTTGATATCATATCTCAAGTTTTAATTAATTAATTTACTTTAAACTGGGTACGAATATTTTTTATATAACCCTCTATTATTCCTACCAGATTTACTATTTTAAAAAATTAAACTGTGACAAAATAAGGCAAAAAATGACTTGACTGATTTTTTTTTTAAACAGTCGCCATTTTGTAATTTATTTATTTTTGAGTCAGGTATACTATTTCTTCCGAAGAAAAGGGCGATTTTGAGTCATATCAAAAATCATAACGAAAATTATCATACAGAAATGATAGTTTGTAATTAAAATAATTCATTTCGTTTTCCTGTTTTTTTATTAACTTTTTTTATGCGATTTTGGATATATTTTATGTAGCGGTTTCAAAGTTATGCGGTTTTTAAAATCCGCGGAACACCTCTACCGCACAAAAAAAGGTTTAATTGTATTTGGGTTTTGTGCTACATTCTCTGTACAATCAAATCTATTTTCGTAATATTGTAAATATAATATAATAAACCGTTTGTGGACCGAATTTGTGATTATTTTTTTTAAATCATCATCAAAATATATTTTTAAAAAAACTGTTTAACTTCGCTGATTCACAGATGCAGAATCACTAAATAATCAATGCAATTTAGTAGAAAAAACTATGGAGAAGATTCGCTATAAGTTACAAATTAATCCAACTATTAACAAAAATGAAAGTGCAAATTTTTGCAAATATCCACATCAAGTGAAAGTCAATATAATGCGAAAACTGACGAAAATGTGTTAGAAAGAAGAAATTCCTACATACAGATGACAGACAAACGACAAACAAATAATTCAATTAAGTTAAGTATAAACATAATATTATTTTATTATAATGGTCAATCAGGGTTTATATTTGCATTATTATAACTTTTCAATATCAAGCTCTACTATGTTATAATTAAATGCATTTTAAAACATACCAGTTTCCAACAACTATAGTTTGAGCTCAGGAAATAACTCTTCTGCAAATATGTACAGGTATAAAGTTCTTGTTTCTTGTTATAACTTTAGACAGTATGAAATATATATAAAGCAGCATTATATTATTGGAGATTTCAATAATATTGTTTTCCATTGAAACGAAGTTACCATAGCAAAAGTTTCATATGAAAGCATCACCTAGCCTTGTAGTCTAAAGTTATATTCATTAATACATATTATCAACTAAAAAGCATATTTTCAAAATTATTCCTGCTTAAAAATGGTATTTCTTGTTTAAAAAAATCCACCATAACAAAATTATATTAATGTTAAGCCATCAATTAAATATGAAGTGAAACAAGGTATGATATTCTTATTTCAAAAATATTTTCCATACCGCACCTGCTAATAACCTTAGTTTTTATAAATTACTTTTTCCTGTCTACAATTATTTTATCAACCATGTTTATTCATCATAGCAAATTACCATTATTTTTTGCATTTTTTTATATTCACTCTCGTTTATATATTTTTTTCGGAATTCAGAGATATTTTTCATAAAAACACCATGAGCCATGCCACTGAATATGATTTTGATATCATGCGCAATTATTAAATCACCATCGTCCTTTATTATTTATGGAAATGTAATAAATATCGAACAGCCCCATACTTGTGCGCACAATGTGATAGGGATGCCGCATACGTGATTTGTGGCCTTAGGGTAACTTCAATGAAAAAAGGTTGAAAAACACCCCCTCATATAGACATATACATAAAAACAGGTAAATTTTATGCTAATTTTCTTTAGTGCTTCCACAAGCATTTTTTCTGCGGCCACCTGATATTTTTCAACAAAAACGTCCGCTCTAATTTAGCACAAACTATGTTTGATAATATTTGAACAAACACAATGTTTTCAGCGGTGATTGTACCTGAATATTAATCTCATTTGCGGCCTTCAAAGATAGTAATTCCGAAGTTGTTTCATATAATCTCATCGAGGAGGAGGCCGCAAATATCGTCTTAAAACGCGAGACAAAATAGACTTTGATCTTGGTGGCATTGAAGCACAAAGTTGTTCATTAATATATTTATTGGCAATACTTAAGGATTGATTCAGTAAACCTCGTGAAATTATCAATTATTTGCATCAGTGACCAAAAGCAGATATAATACCGAGGGGATTTTCTATTATTCAACAACCTTATGATTAAGTCGTGGTTATAAATTTAAAATCTACCACAAGAAAATATGTTTTATACTTTTTTTAATTAGAATGTGTCAATTTAAATCTAAAAATGGTATTGTTAGTCAATTCGACTAACACAGTATGTATTTTATGTAAATCATATTCTTTTTACTAAAGTAGGTAAGATACCATAACATATATTTTATTACATATTAATAACTTATAGAGAGTTTGAAATAAGAAGTTTAAGTAGTAAAAAGTGTTAATTGGTGATAGTACCCACACTGAATGTCCAGTAAAGAGAGTAGTAAGAGAGAGAGAAAAAGGGAAGATGCGCATAACTATGAAACAGCTATATAAAATCGCATAAAAAAGTTAATAAAAAAAACAGGAAAACAATAAGGCAATATAATTTTATAGTCCCAAATTAATTTTTTTTTTCAAATATTGGTTAATATTGATGATTTATTTTCTATTTCATCCAAAATATCTCGATACGAACTTGTTATGAAATTAAAAAAAAAGAAAAAAAATCTTTAAAAAACGCATAACTTCGAAATCGCACAAAAAGAGCTTTGGGTGTATAATAAATAGTTGCTGTTTGGTCTCCAACGGGTTCCTCAAACAAAATATTAAGAACCAATTTAGGATATGATACATACAAGATTTAATTATGCCTTATTATAAATCTAAGATGGTATAGTGTGGTGATTTTGATAAATAAAATAAACTCCTTAGGAAAAAATTTAAAAAACGGGAACAGACAAAATTTGAACCCCTTGCATAAAAAAATTAAACAGTTTTGAATTTTTTTAAAAAAATAAATTGCTTATAGTATCAGATACTTTATTGATGGGTTGTTCAGGTAAAAACTCAGTTTGTAAAAAATAAATTCAAATACAATTTCTTGCTTCATATTTGAATGCTAAAAGTGTCCATAAAGATTCGAGCGTATGGTTTTTTCGTTTGATTTTCAACAAATAACTTTCAGTAAATTCATTAATATAATTAGGGGTAAAAAGCTATCCACAGTTTGAGAAGCGCTGACCATTGCGAAGTGATCATATCGTTAATGTTACGTTTAAAAGGTATAACCTTCGTAACGATCGTTATACGCAGCTTCTACGGCCATTGCGTCTTTGTTTACGACACAGCCAAGAAATAACACTTGAACGTCTAAAATCATTCCAGATACAAATTTTCATCTTCATTCTTTTTATGCCGGCTGTAAAATTTAATTTACTACGAGGAGCCACGCTCTAAATTGCGATAAAAAATATAATAACGACGTCTAGCGAGAATCAAAAACGCTGCCAAAAAAGAGAGTCTACTACTCATTCGAACAACCTGCCAATATGCACATACACCGTAAGCCATTTGGGAATCTTTAAATGGTGAATTTAGCATTTTTTGTTTGATCTGAGTTAAATTTCAGACCACGTCCCGCATTAAAATCTTTATCGAGGAAACACTTCAATAAGGTCTTTTTTGCTGTCGACACTTCTCATTCAACGCTATTGCCAAACTTTTTACAACCGATGAATATTAATTTAGTACTTTATTGAGTAAAAACTGTAATAAATATATTTTTATAATATAATAAACCAATTATAGTTATAACTATGCGGATGTATTAAAAATATGAACGAGCCCCAAATAATATGTAGAATAAATAGACAAAGCATTATTAATTAAGCAAATGCAATAAAGCTAATGTGTGCCATGTGTTTATTATATGTTGGCTCTGTTTTTCGCATGAACGTTTAAAAATTCACCAAAGCATATGAACAGGATATAGTCTAGTTTCTTATAGGATTTTTTTATTTTAAAAGATAAACATCTCTCATATAATATGGTTATACGTAAGTTTACATAATCATTTATTTTAAATTTTATTACATCAATCATTCATCGCCAATAGCAATTATTATACTTATTCAAATCCTTTTAGGATCGCTTGTAGGTCTTTATCTTTGGTATTTTTCAATCTTTTGAAATTTATAACGATTAAGTCTCTATAATGATCGATTATGAATTTTTAGCGAATAGGGACGCATATTCCGTGGTTCGTAGTCTTCAGACCTGACACCATTGGATTTTTTTGTCTGGGGACGTGCCCTATTCTGTGGCTCACACGGTATCCAGATCTGACACCACTGGATTTCCTTGTCTAGAGACGTTAAGGACCATTAAAATCCAGCTTTTTAAAGATGTTCCATTGATTAGAAATGTTCACATGTTATGGAGTCTTCCTTAAAAAAATCTTACTGTTAATAATTATTTTAACTTATACCAACCCAAACTACACTATTCAACAATAATATTGATGATTTCCAACTTGAGTATATCTTTGAATATTGCATAATTGACTTTAAATCGATCGATATAATCATACATTTTCTTATAATCTATCATTTCAACAAACTTCAAAGTATAATATGATAATAATAGGCTTAAAGACATGAATTATTTCTAAAAATAGTATATATATTCGATTAGAGGACATTATGCTATTAGATTACTATATTTATTTGTAATAATTATAAAGTATTAAACGTAAACTATTAATGATATGTTAATCCAATAAGGAACAATTTATTTGTAAATCGGATGCTGAACGAATGCAAAATATTTAAGGGGTGATATTGCACGATTGATTTTTCTCTCGACGATGAAGTATGATTTTCATAAAATTTTGAGTTGATCAGTTATCCTTCGGGGGGTGTGGGGTGGATGCCGCGGTCCAGACTCCTCTTGTGAGTCAAGAGGGCTGTCACCCACCTTCCTTTCTACCCACATCCCGTACAGGTGTTCATCTCATACATAATGTAAATACTTACTTGGAGTCTTCCACCGCTCGGCTGGAGTATTTCTGTAAATAAATACCCTCGAACACACACTTGTGTATATCCGTTTCGGTTTCAACAACAAACTACTTTGAGAGCCTTTGAAAAAAATATCATGTTCCCTCAACGTTCGCTTATAATATATTATTGTACGGCATATGTGTGTAGGGGATGATCTTCAATACAAACGCGAACTATCAAAAATTTGTCTAGAAGATAACATAAACATTTAATTGATGCTAAAGGATCAAGGCAAAAGAGAGACAGACTTTTATGGGATAATTCTGAATGAAAACTACGAAAGATTTGATTAAATATATCTACAATGACGAACCATGTATATATCCTATATAAAAAACTCTTTTATGTAAATGCGAATATAATTAATATTCTCGTGCTGTAGAAGTAAAACTTCTTAGCTCGCCAGAAAAGTGAATTTTATGCAATGCTTATTTTGTAAATTTTTATACATTTTAAGAAAATTCGTTTGAGTAAATATAAAGTATTTTTGTGTGTATGAAGCGTATAAAAGCGTATACGCACAAATTTGTGCGGACGGTATTCATAGGGTTAACCCTTTGAGTAGTGAGCTAATTTAAAATCATCATAGACTTAGATGCTATATTTGTATGTCCGCCACTTATTATTATTCGTACAAATCCACTTATCTATCAGGACCGTCGCAGCATGTATGAAGCTTGTACATAAATAAATAAACACTGTCGACGACACATAATATTCGGTCATTTCTTCAAGTAAACATAAACAATACACTTGAAATCGATTCATTGTATCATTCACATAGCATTATTAGTCGATAAATTTGGGCTAACGATCTATACAATCGTACGATGTACGCAAGATACTCTCTCCGTCTCTATCTGTCTCCGAGGTCATTTTAGTATCGCAGAATCCGTACCCCTGCCCTCGGTGAGATGATGAACGAATTCCATTCAATTGATGATCAATTTGAAACATAATTATGAGAAGTAAATGTAGTTTAATTTAAAGGAGTTAAATGTAGTCACACACATGGTCAAATTTTACTTGTATTTTATTTGATGGGATTTCCTTTGCTTTCAAGACTGACTCTTGATCTTCTTGGGATTGATTTGATCGAATTTTTGGTTACTTCACTTGAAGCACTTCATCGGCTAACTTTTAATAATATTACATGTTTTCAATTATTAAAAAGAAAACAATAGGGTTCAAATCAGAAGACTGCGATGGCGTTTCAATTACTTTTCAGCATTTATGTACTCGTATAACATTTAAAACGATTATCCAGATTCAACTTTTCAGTGACACACTCCCAAAAATTTGAATTTAAATCGTTTCTTCAGATTCTTTCATGTATGAAAAACTTTCTTCTAGTATATCTGCTGTGGTAGCCAACGTTCCCATCAACTCTCCTGGCTGTTTCTGGATTCTCACCTATTCCTATTCCCGTCTAACTTTGTAGTAATATTTGATGTGCTTACTTTAGGATTTCTCTCAATATAATTCACATGTGGACGATCTCATCGACATTTATTTTCAAATGCATTTCCACTCTAAATAATTTATATTATTTTAAAAATAAGAAATATTTCAGCTATAATATATAATGTTTGCAACATTACTCATGTTGTAAATAATGTTAATTCCAATAACATAACGAATGAGGAATTTTAAAAGCTCTCTTAAATTTGGTCGACTGTATATAAAAGGTGAGGATTTGGTACGAAGAAAATAAGTCTGCTTTTTCTTTTCGGTACCCTTTGTGAAAAACAATTGTTTTTTTCTATTATAAAAGAACTGTGTATAATCTCCTGTGCTCCAACGGGAATGTACACAGTAAGTAGTGAAAATCCATCTCATAAGTCTTGTGGACGCCATTTAATTCAGTCCAGGGTATATAGTAAAGCTCTCGTGACTCAAATATACACTAATTTAAAGAAAGAATTGCAACGATTCATCCACGACAACCCGCCGAGTTACACGTTTCTTGCTCACACGCCGGCGCCATTTGTAATCATCCCTTTGAAAGGAAGCGAAATAAGATTTGGGGACAGAACGACGCTGAAATTAATTTTCTTATTATTTTTTCAGCTTGGCTGAATTTGGACTTGCATGAATCGTTGGACCGTTTTGAGAACTATTTCCAGTCTATCTCCAGTTGACAATAAAAACGTGCAGAAAAGACTCTCACAAACGAGGAATCGTCTTACGACAAAGAACACAAAGAAATGTATTCTTCTGCAATATGTCGAGTATTAAACGAACTCGAAGTAAATAATATGTGATATGAGCTCGTATTACCTTCGTGCAACAGACTGCAACCTTTCTAAATATGCTACGTGCTGTCTGAACTTTCTTCACCTGATATTTTCCAGATGCGACTTTCTTGCGTACTTTGCAATATTTTTTGCAAATTCATTCCTTATCACACTGGCTAAGTATTGATATTGTGGGTTCGACACACGATCGATCATCTTGATCCAGACTAACATTAATATCTTGGATCTGTAAATATTGAGGTGATTAATAATGTTATAATAATGAATGAATCCTCCTATTTAAAATAAGAGATGGGGTCCATTAAAAAAATATTTAAAGCAGGGTCCGCGAAAACAAATTTGTTTAAAAGGTGATCCGCGAACTACATAAGTTTAAGAACCGCTGATCTTGGGTTCAAATCTGCAAAAGATGTGGCTGGCGATCACATTTTTAAAAACATACATACGCCATATAAAATTATGTCAAAATGTTTGATAATGTTTCCATAAAAGGAATTTCCAAAAGCTAACTCAAAAAAAAACACCAAACGTTTCCCACCTTACACTTTTAACGATTTTTTACACAGGTATAACATTTTTTACTCCTCGTATTTAAATAGGAATGTTCAGTAGAAATAACAAGAAAGAAGAGACGAGAAAAATAAATTAATGCGCATACTTGTGGATGGTTTCATTTTAATTCTGATATTTTTATTGTGTTTTTTGTGCAAAAGTGACAGATATTGAAAAATATCAAAAATTGGAGAAATAACACTAGTATAAGTTAGTTTGGAAGTTATTGACGACAGTGATTATATGCATGAACTTGACGTTGAATTGAACAGATTAGCATCAGTTGATGGAATTAAATTTCTATGCCATCAAATCCCCTTGTCATATTAGAATCTGATTCTGATGGAAAAAGTTTATGTACGAAGCATATCCCGAAAGTAAGTGTACTGTGACAATAACGGGTTGTGTGTGTGTTTTTTTTTAAGGATTGGTCATACTGAGTGACAGAGGGGGATCTCTTGACAAAGCGAGCATAACAGGAACACGGTAGTACGTAAATTCATTTTGAAGTGTCCAGCTGCGTGAAAGATTTCGGTAAGAAATGCGAGCCGGTCAATGGCGTCCGCAAGTTTCTTGCGCGACTTGAATTGGACTATCGTGACTGGAGATTAAAAATGGGTGGCTCCATTACACGTTTAAGTCAAAAAGACAGTTATCAAAGTGAAAAAAACTATGGCCTCAGTGTTTTGGGACCGAAAAAGTATCATTTTAGTTGAATTTCTGCCTCAGGAAGAGACCATCAATGCACAATTGTTGTGCTTGTTGCACAACGCCTGTCCTCACACAACTTTAGCCAACAAGGCGCTCTTGGACTTATTTGGTTGGGATATTTTGAACCACTCCCCATAGTCCCCTAACTTGGCGCCTTCAAATTATCATATTTTCTTCTCACTGAAAGAACACATGGGTGGAATTAAATTTTCAACCGACGATCAAATGCAGAAACAGGTTCTGAATTGGGAAAAGGGGCTAGCAGGAGATTTTTTCCAGGAGCATAAAGAAGCTTGTACCACGGCTCACCAGATAAATTGAACGGGATGGTGATTATGTTGAAAAATAGTTAACAAGTGTATCAACAATATCCTGTATTTTTTCAAATACACTTTTTCTAAAAAAATATATAAAAATTGAGTACACTTACTTTCGGGATATGCCAGAACACAGAAACAGTGATGAATAAGATTTTCGATTAAATATAATACATCTAGAATTTTCAATAGCACTCCACTATGGGAAGATGCTATCAATAAAGATCTCAAATTTTATGAACGTGTACTATACTGTTACAATACAATTTTTACCTAAACAAATATGCATGCAACTATAATAATTATCACAAAATATGAATGAATGATTTTCAATCAGATACCTTCGAGAGCAAGTCAACGAATCCCTCAGTCGTTTTTGAGATGACCTTGATGATGCTTGAGGAAGAAGGCTACAAGGAAGACAAATCTCTTTTGTCTGAACTTTTGAAAATAAGAATTGTATACTCTTCTTCTGGCCATCTTCCAATTTTCGGTACCGTTCATGTAGGCCATCCTAATATCTAAAGCAAGTCAATTACTCCCGATACAACATCCCGCCTGACGTTACATATTGATGATTTATTTGAAAATATGTACAATTTCAGCGCGGGCGTCATTTCGAAGAAGAATTGAGACATGTTATCTAGTCAAGCGCTATAGGTCAAATGGCAATCGTTCTGCTCGGCCGATAGATGATATAGGAAAGACGCAATTAAAATGGAAGAATAAAGATCCTAGTCTCTTTCTTCGAAGCAAATTTGCTTCGATTTGGCTCTATTCCTTAATCAAAATAATTTAAGTAATCATACATAACAAACGTCATAGCATCATCATTGTAACGTAGACCCCTAGCAGTATTCTCAGGGTCCAGTTATCTTTGTCGCCGGGCCCTTGCAGCTTTTTCGTCTGGCGACGGTACTCTTTCACAAAGGCTAAGTGGGAACAAATTCAAAAGACGTTTTCTTAATTTTCACACATGTATTCGGGTTCACACATTTATTGAATCGGTCGCGACTACGAGACGTAATCTCAAAGACTGACTCTGAACTAAACTGATACTCAAATCAAAACATGCCCTCTGTGTCAATGTGGTCCCATCTCTTTTATACACGACCTTTCTTAATATTTTCTAGATTGTCCTCAGAACTTTGCATCCATTTCGAATTATGCATCGATCTTAGGAATGTTCAATTGTTATGAAAACCAGACATCACGAAACGAACCTCTTTGGCCACACACGTATACTATGTTTTTAGATTGGCGTATTTATCTGAGTTACGTCACTTTTATATAAAATTTACCCTTTAAGATAAAAATTGACTAATTTGCCACAGTAAAACCGTTTTTTTTTTATTTTTGTGAGACTGCTTGCGCTTTTTCAGTATTTTTTCCTCTACATTATATCGTCATATTATCATCACATACAAAGGCCTCTTCAATGTTAATTTATGGAAAAGGATCACATTCTTATCGTTTATATTAAGCATTCAACTCTTCGTATGCTCGATATTGACAGCATCATGATATCCGAGTTTTGTTTGTAAACACTCACCCAAAATGTGACATGGGTGAATGTATGGATGAGGAGCGTTTTCACAACCATGTCGATTAAGACAGACCACAAAACTTCTAGAGACGACCTTTTTGAGTCTACTGAGGTTTACTGAGGAGATATACTGCCCTTTGTATACCACTCACACGTGCACATGCACTTCGAACCTTGTAACAATAAAATTTAAGAATTTTGACTGGACCGGTTAAGCACCGAAAATCTACTAATTGACATACAGTTTAAATTCGACGGATATACTAAACGGACAGATTTAGATGCATTTATGACGAATTAACTATAATTAATAAAAAAAAATATTACGAAAAACTATAAAAATTATGAGATTAAAGAGGAAAAGATAACGGTTCAAAGCGTTAATTTTCTTCATTTCAGTTTTCGTTCCAGTTTAGTTCCAAATATTTGCTGTTTTCGTTAAGTTTTCAGTTCTGCTCACGATAATTCATTTTTTATTTGCATATTTATAACATATTTTCCCTTATTTTATAGTTAGGATTCTACGTCTAGTATATAAAAAAAATATCTTTGTTCGTTCGTATTTAATGCGTTGCCATACCGTTCATCCGATTGCCATAAAACTTTGTCAACTTGTTGTTTACACTTGTGGAAATAACATAGTCATAGTAAAATATTGTTTGTTTATACAATGTGTTATGTGAGACGTTTAGCGTATGCACTGCGTTGATGCATATTGGTCTGGTGGTTGCTAAGGTAAATAAAGCACTACAACCGTCAATTTATCATATATTTTCTAAGTGTTTGGTCTTCGGTGGTCTATATCGTGAGGCGGTAACATTCAAACGTCATCATTTTAATTCATACCTGAATCAATTCGTTTGGCGACAACAGTAACACATCGAAAGCGTATTCGAGTCACTTTTAAATTCTATGTTTGGCCTCCATCACATCGTTTATAATTGCGTGTTTATGTTAAAAATAAAAAAATTAATAATTATTGTATTTTTAAATAAAGCGAGTACCCGGCAAGCTTTGCAATTCCTGATATTGCAAGAGTTCAAATACCTTAGAGCTATCTTCATTGAGAAGAAATTGATGAATAACGAAATAAACTCCAGGATTCAACTCCAACAATCGATTCAACAACTCTGATAATCGGTGCTATCATGCTCTGAAAAATATGTTAGGGAAGAAATCATTATCAGTCAAAATTTAAAATAAAATTTACAAAACATTAACACTTTGCAGTCCGAGTGTTCCACGATAAGCTTCGCCTAAATTTCGGGTATTCCATACTAAACTTCGCCCAAAATCCGAAATTTTAGTGGTGCGTACAAAAAAGCGTACTGCATCGATAACAGAGCTTTTCAATATGTGGTATATTAATATAAATCTACCGTGACATGTAGCAACGGTACCATGCTTTTAATGAAAAAAAATTATGAATAATATCATTGAAGCTATGAAATACATACAATATGAAATGAAAATTTTCAAGGAGATGTTGTGTCCCAATGATTCCCACTGATATACTATTTGAATTGAAATGTGTGCAGTTTTCGGTGCGAGCATCAACAAAGCACATGATCACACAGGGTATGCGTGCATGCTTCTCACATGGATAGCTGTTCACGCCCAGATAATTTATTACCAGAAGGTACGCATCACACTAAAAAATATTTTGTTTCCAAAAGCACTTCATTAGCATGGCATAAAGCATAATCTTTGGAGCGGGAAAAAAATATAGGAAGTCTCCTGCTCAATAAAAAGAACAAAGTGAAAAACGAAAATCAGGGGACTTACGAGATCGAATGCATAGTCTGCATCATGTCGTACACTGAACAAATCAGTAGATAGATCGCCCACAAGGCGACAGAACATCAGAATGCAGTCTTGCAACTGGATTACAAATTGGCAGTAAACGAGCATGTTATGAAGAATGATGTTATGTACAAAAACCATAGCAGCCGTCGAAAACTTCGGCATTAGAATTGCGAGAAAAACAATAGAAATCGAAAAACGAAGAAATAATAGACGCAATGAAACAAAAAAATCCCCCAGCTAACAGGCAGGCAATTAACCCATTTTAGCACACCATTACAATTTTTCAATAATTTCTTCCCGAATAATTGATTAAAAAACATACAACCAAAACAAATATTTATGCAGCTATAATTTCTTTATATTATTCAAAAATATTTCTTCTTAAAAACGGATTAAATGCAACAAAGTTGTATATTTATTCACATATTATAGCTTTAAACTTTCTATCCGCATACAAATAACTATTTTCGATTTCCGCGTAGAAAGTGCATTAGTGGACATATTTTAGGGCGGCGTCGCTTCTTCCCGCATAAGTGTGGAGATGAGCGAGCAGCAAATGTGCGGAACAGGAAGTCATCCCGATGAGTGGTGGGTGTCGGGGGAAGTAGCTTCGGGAGTGGAGTCGATATTCAATTTCAGACCGAGATAAGATGGTGCTTATTATCAGGACGATAACGTCTGGGAGCACTCCAAATGGATAAATAATGTTAGACGAACCAATTTCTGAACTTGTATTAACAGATGTTCCGATTGAAAGATCACTCCCGAGTTGAGAATAAATTTAAATAATCTCCACGATTGATTGATGAAATTCGTGTTTTATGATCGTATAAAGTTACATCACAACTAGAAAAATTACGAAAATAATTATGGTAATAATTTCAGATTGTCACAAAATATAGGATACTTCCAAATAAATTTACAGGCAGAACTTTTCAGATAGAATATAAGCAACTATGAGTAATATTTTAGACTGGGCTTCGAACTGTATTGTATGGATTCATCTGAGTTTGTTAAGTTACTTGCAAAAGGGTCTAATACCCAATTAGGATTAACCAAGTGAAGAATGTCTTCAAATCTTTAGCTGAGGGCATAATGAAGAGCCGTTAAGCATCGACAATAAGCAAACAAATCTCGTCTTAATAATTTTAAAAGATTTGGAAACGGAGAACATTCTCCTCTCCCTAATTTTGTTTGTATATAAAAAGTTTTGCAACTAAAGCAGTTATTTTACTTTTAGTATTGATTAAATTTAATTTAATAATTTGTCAGTTATTAACAAATTTTATATTATAAACATAGACAGGCCAAGCAAGGAAAATCAGATTCTTTTTTGCAACGCAGAACCAAATTATTAATTAATATACCCTCATTGATCACAATCCCATGTTAAATTACATTAAGCCATATATCAAGTAACAGTATATTGAAATAGTTCTTAATCTATTCATAAAGGTATAAGTTAATATTCAAACTGATCAATCCAGATTAAGTCTGACTTCGTACTGCCAAAAAATAATGAAATGATTAATATTCAGACAGGACTGCCTATAAATGACTATTTTGCAAAAATAATTTCGCCACTCACTCATAAATCCTTCTTATTTCAAATCAATTTAATGTCTATGACCAAAAAAACGATATGGTACCTCGAGAAGAACTATATACTATTTGTGGAAGGCAACAAAGTTTTCCAAAATTCTCCATAGCAATTTTTTTTTATTAGCAACTAGCGAATACCCGTCATGCATTGCAATGCCATAAGTACTTAATGATTATTTGAAAAGAAACGCAGTACGTGGTTTATTGCTCTCGTCTCGAAGTCCGATTTAATCACCGTATTGTGCCCGCAACCCAAACTTCATTTCACCAGACCAATGAGCGCCAACATCCATACAATATTTTTACTATTCCTATGTTATTCCCGCAAGCGTAAACAATAAGTTGACAAAGTTTTATTGCAATCAGATGAACGGTATGGAAACGCATTAAATACGGACAAACGAACATTGATTTTTATATATTAGACTATGCCTATGTTACTCGCGCAATCCTTAACAATAAATGGACAAAGTTTAATCGCAATCTGATAAACGGTATGGCAGCGCATTGCATACGAACAAACAGAGATTAATTTTTATATATTAGAAGATTGAAACCCCAGCCAACATGAATAAAAATATAAAGTTGTATAGTCATTGAAGAGTTTGAATTTGATCAGCGCAAAATAACATATTTCCTCCAGGATATAAAATGTATCTTAACACTTTACATACAGGTAAACTTTGCGCGTATTAGCCCATAGTTTTTGATCACTCTGTGTATTGGGAAGGCGCTAATTTTTATTTAATATTTAATAGCACATTTTGCTTCTAAAACACCCATTTTATAAATTATTTATGAATTTATAAATGCAAAATTAATTTAAGATTTTTTTCATTCATAAAATATAAATTCTGTATATTTCGTCATTTTATACAAATGGTTAAATTAACTATATTGTCTTAAACTTTTAGACTTTATAGAGTCTTCAATTTCTTAAACTTAAATAATATAAAAGAAAATTGTTAAATGGAATAATAAAACTATCTTTGCTTTATATGAATAATTATTTATGGAATTTATACATTTGCATTCTTCACTCAAGTAAATACAAAATATGAAAAGCCTTTTTATTCATAGTTTTTTCATTCATTAAACTATGTGGAAATCATAATTTGTAAACAACTATAGTTATTTATTATAAAATTTAAAGAAAGGGTTTACAAAGTTGAGTTTCGTTAAGAGCCCCCATTTCCATCAAAATAGTTATTACATTAAAACTCTCGTTACAATGATAGCAAAACAAGCTTTAAAGTATACAAGTAAAAAAAAATCATAGTTCATACAATGTAAAAACGATATTAAATGCATGCGACGAATAATGTAAAACAAAATATTGTTAGGCGTTTGTGCTCTTCTTACGATCTATGCATTTTTCAGTTAATGGCAACGCATTATTTTGTTATATTATTCGCTGCACGCAAGCAAATGATAAATAATTTCATTATGAGTACAATTTTTTATAAACAGAGCTATGAAATATAAATAAATATGATAAAAATAAAGTAAATTAAGTATATTTAGATTATATTTTCAGTCTTCCTGAAAAAAATTCTTAATAGAACACACAAATACTTAACTATGTTTGGTGAAGTCATAAGATAGAAATAAAACGAATATAAGTTAGCTTAATGTTAAAGGAAATGTTGCAAAAAAAAAGCCAAGACTTTAAATTTTGATATAATAAATTAATTTCAAAGTAAATATATTTTAAACGAATAATCATTACAAATTCTTAGACAAAGTTCTAAAGCTAGCACTGAGCAGCCCATAGCCTAAAACTTTTATGCAATACAAAACATAAATGAATGAAAATGGCAGTATAAATAAATCATAAAATTGAACTAATTCAAACTGACTTCAGCTCAGCACTGTCTTAAATTTCACTATTTAATACTTCATTTTTTAGATGTAGCAAAACGCTTCAAAATCGTGTATATTCAGAATAATTGTAACGCATTGTACTTCCGCCACTGCTATTTTGCGTGGCAATATACCATTTTGAAAGTATTCGCAAATAAAAATCAATTTGCTCAATAGCAGAAGTACAACGATATATTTACAAAAATGGACACAAGTAACACATAATGCAGATCACAAAATTTACTTAAATTTTATGTTTAATAAGACACTCCCGAGGAGTATTTACATTGAATCGTTACTGAATCATAAAGCGGTATAAAATTGACATATTTCAACATCAAAATATTGTATCTTAAGATTTCACAGTAAATATATAAAAAATCTATTTTTATTGTTTAGAAAAGTCTACTGCGCCGACAAATAAAGTTCATAAATATTTATACAATTTGTTCATTAAATTAAGCTCCTGTTCTTGTTTCAATATTTTCCATACACACTCAACCAGTACGCGCAAAACATATTGCCGAAATACACAAGTCCCAAAAACGTTATATTATTTATTGTGTTTCATGTTTTAGGTAATGCCAAATACATGTGCCGTTTGATGTTTATATTGTAAGATTTTGTAAGAAATTTATTTATTGAATGAGTCCAAAACAAGAAAGGGCGTTTTTTCCCTGGTGGTAATTCGAATATATGATCAATTTAAGGCGACGTATTTTGTTGAATTTGAATGAAGATTGTATTAATAACTAAAATTTTGGCATTTATTTTATTTGGCTCTACTTTGATATTCAAATATGGGCCATATTTTGGACATTACCAGTCAGAGTAATTGTAATTATAGATAAATTATTTATATATTTTATGCTACCAACTTTCATTATAATTGATTTTTAAACAAAATATATTAATAATACGAAAATAACTAAGCAATTATTTTAAATTAACAAAATAATCATATAACATCGAATGAAAAATAAATTGGGATGGGAAATTATTGACGGCATATATTTAAATGAAGGCTCAGATAAAGCATTGCATTCTTAAATTCACTAACGCTATCACTCAATATTTTATAGCATTTTTTTAAAATACAGCTCCTTACAATTTATTAAAATGAAATTATCATTCCATATTTGTATTGACCTTCTTTGTCTTATGTAGATTCAGGTATTCAAATATTTCACAAAATACATTAAGAAAAACCACTGTAAGCTTTATCATTTGATTATTAATGAGTAAGATATTGTGATTTTTTTACATGGATATTCAACACGAATGAATATTCAAATAGTACAAAAGCTTCAAATCATAGAATGATTTCAATCAAAATCAATCTTTCCAGGCCATCTTCTTGATTAATGCAATGCTATTAGCAAATATACGTTGCTAAAATACAATATTGCGAGAAAACTAATTTTGTTACTAATAAGATTATAAAAATATCGTCTCAAAGGGATTAATTAATAATCGAAATAAGAAAATTACTACAAGTAATTTTAACAAATCAACCCACTAAATACACGCTATCATATGTAAATTAAAACTTATATCATTATTCAAACGTTCTTATCTGATATAAGGCTTTATGGAATTTTTTTTATACGAGAACCAAATAGAAAAAAACTGAGAAAAAAGTAAAGATTCTTTATAAATTCATTTGGAGTATTATAAATGGTTATAGAAAAAAAAAACACTGAAATTATTGACACACTATTTGTAAAAAAATATTTTACAATTTACATACTGCTATCTACAGAAATCACAAACAAAAATATTCTTAATGTGTTTTGTGAATAAATTCCCTTAACAAAAATATCATTTGATTTTAGATTGCGAAAAAAATCAAAGCATCACAACACCTTATTGTCCCGTCTGCTGCTGCAAGTAAACTCGCATTCTAAATTTCTCACCACATGTTGTATTCAAGATCTTCTTGATCAAACGTAAAGAAGAAAATAATCATCGTAAGGTATACAAATACATTGCCGGCTAATGTTAGATAACACGCACCCCATTGAATCTGCAATATATAAAAATGTATCAATGTTTTATCGAAACATACATCGCATTCGTCTTCCGATTATATTTACCGTGGGATCGATACTCGGTGCTCTTGCTAATACAATTGGTAAACCAAATGAACTAACAACAATAACCATAGTTATAAATATTGCACAATCAAGGAAGGAATCATTGCCTGCTCCCTCTGTAATGCGACGTCTTGCTACAATTGTAGGTAGTGGTGCCAATATATAAAATATTACAACAAAGAAAGGCCACCACAATCTAAAAGCAAAAAATAATATACATATAAAACATATCATCCGTATTGTATTTTTAATTATCTAATAACTTCACTCACTTGTATTGAGGTAGTGCACATGCCAAAATGATAAACGTGACTCCAATTGATCCTGCAAATGCTAAACCAACTAATCTGAAAATTGATTTAAATATGTAAAGCATATAGAAGATATTTATTCAAATACATATACATTTCAGATTTTGATATCATATACATGTCATGATTTCAAATATATTGTCAGTAATATCATATTTAATACTTACGCTACAATGTTTGCAAAAACAAGACAGCACATGAAAGAAAAAGAAATTTCAAATTAATTATCACACTATTAAAACATTGTAAGATAAATGCATATTATATAAGAATACCGAGGCTTTCCTATTAATTTATTTCTTAATTCTATTCTTTTAAATATGCCTAAAATATATTTGGTTTTTACATTCTTAGTTGCGAAATGCTCCTTGGTTTTTCTAGCCATTACAACTACAAAACATTAGTTATTTATAGGACGTATATTCACGAAATATTATTTAGTATTCCTAGTTATTCAGCAATGAAATTGAAAGGGTCCAGGATTTTAAATATCTAGGATCCATTCACACGGAGAAGAACATGATGTATAATGAAACAATCTCCAGGATTTAATACAGTAATCAGTGCCAGCATGGCTTGAAAAAATATTAGGAAACAAATGACTCGGCTAAAATTAAAATATATAAAACATTGATTAGACCAATAGTATTTTAAGGGGGTGAAGACCAATTGAGAGGTCATGGACATGTACGGTGAGGCATCAATTACTAGTTTCATCCGAACTCGCCTTCCCCATTGAGCAGTTCATGTGGAACGGATGCCGAAACACAGAGTCCCCCGAGCCGTCTCAGATTTTAAAACCGAGTGACAACAGATCCGTCGGAAGACCTCGGCTATGCTGGGCTAGTCGAGTTGAAAAAGATGCCGCAGGTCTGAATCTGGGCAATTAGAAGAAGGCTCAGGATAGACAAAAATGATGCCAAGCGTTGTCGGTGACCAGGGCTCTCTCACAGGTCTATTAGCGCCACCATAAGTAAATACTTACTCACGAAAGTGTTATGTATTTTTACTACATTTCATTTACTTTTATCGCATCTAACATTCTATTATACTAACTTAGTCAATCTATTAACCACTACTAGTTTTATAGATTTCCCAACTTGCTTGCACATTCATTATCTTTTACATAACTGTACTCAATAGTATACGGTGTATAGAACCGCGCCAGTTCAGATCCAGGAAGGCTCAAAATATACGACGAATACAATAAAAACAAGTAGATCTTTTTAAGGAGAGACAAACAATCTTACTTCGCAACGATACTATTATCTTCCGTTGTTTTTATAACGTTTTGAAACCGTCACTCTACAAGAAACAACTTGAAAAAGGAAACCACTTGATTAGAGTCTTAAATTTGCTTGGATAATGTGCATGTGAATGGTGACACCCATTCAAAAAATTGATCTAGTACAAATATATATTCTCTAAACATATTATTTTTGATATCATTTCATTAGATAATAATGATTCCTGTTAAGAAAAATATTATTCATTAAAATATTTAATGCTGCCTAATATAATTAATCTGGAGATTGGCGTGATAAAAAGAATTTCAAGAAAGATAGACAAACACAAAATATGACAGAAATGTAATCGAAAAGAATAGTAGAAGACTAATATTTTCTAGCGATAATGACAATGAGTAATATTTATTATCAATGTTTCAATTAATTTTTAATATGCCTCCTTTCCATACATTCCCTAGTCTCGCTATATACAGTTTCATTTAACACAGTGATCTAACAGAATGTACCTTCTATTTTAAGTGAAGGATGGGCGTATCATCGATTGTGAAATCTCTATTGGCCCATTGACAACCTCAAATATGAATAGCTTCCGTGGATCAGGGTATCAGTATTTAACCTTTTAGTATATCTTGCTCAAACATTTATCACAATCAAACAAGATAGCAAACAAATTTCCGTTAATCAAAAAAACCATAGCAGCAAAGGATTAATCTTCATCAGACTTGGTCCAAAATGAATGGTAATCTCACATAAGAATCGATCTTGACTTGAATAAATAATTTAAATTGGTGATGACCGCCAATTCTTCGAAAGCACAAAGGCTAATCATTTTGGGGGCGTTCTGATCTATATACAATTATCAGTATCCTATCAGCAACCAACGAGCATGCAGAATGATTTATAACACTTTAATATTTAAAAAAAACATTGAATCCACAGTTTATTCTAGAGGAAGGGCAAAGTATTTTGAACAGGGCAACGTTATAAAAAAAATTAGGCTTAGCGTGCCAAAGTAGTGCCAAGCTCGAAGATATTTACATGGGGAAGTTCTACTCGCACAGCAACAAAAACACACTCAAAATATCCCGACCTGCAGGTCATAGTTTGCCGACCCAAGATTTATTTGAAGAATGATTTACATACTTGCAGTTATTTCTTCGTATAATATTTCTCTTTATATGTGCATTTTATCATTCCAGCAAGTTTCAGATTAGATTATTATTTATGAGCAAAATTATAATACGCAGGTAAGGTTATATCTCAATTTATGACCTCTCGACTCATAATATTTCACACTCACAGATGTATACATTTTCCTAGATTAGATTGGACCGGGATCGGAGCGAGATCGAACCTGTCAACGGCACCATAGTGTGGATCGGGCCTACAGTTTTAAAAAAAATGGGCATCTCATTCTGCACCGAATTCCCAACGAGCGTAATTAAACGTGTATGGGTGCCTTTACAGTACAACCTTACTACTAATATATGAGTGTATGAGGAGACACAAGACACCCTGTCTCTGTCTACAAATGTCCGTACCTACAGAGTTAAACACAATAGAATGGATGTCATTGTAAATGACTATTATGTATTACTTTCAATGAAAATCTATAATTTATTAAAGCCTTAACTCAGAGGTTTTAGCCTTCACACAGTTCTAATATTTTTATGGGAATGTAGAAAAGTGCACTGTCCCTTGGCTATTGCCAATAGCAATTTGAATTCAACATCAATTCACCAAACTACGATCAAATGTTTCATATTGGATGGACCACTAGTAACATCATTACGGAGCACCAGTTAAACTACTATTTTAATTAAATATATGAAACCAATTTGATAATATGGTAATAATAGGTGTCATATCGAAGAATATCTGTATATCCATTTTTTGAATACCAATGAAATAATTCTAAGTACATTTACAAGCCAATACTTTTAATAATCTGGAAACATGTAAACATTCCCACAAATAAATCTTATTTAAGCATATTTCTATCCGTTATATGAATTTTTAAACTGCTATTAACACAATGTCTACGTTTACTTTCATATAATAGCAAAACTTTTATCGCCATTATCAATTAAGTGTTAAAAATATTCAAGAGAGTAATTACTTCCTTAACCTCGTTGCGTGAAATTTTATTTGCACTTGTGGTTCAAAAAATATCATTTTTATCGCATCATTCAATTGGTATATTTTTTAAAAACAATAAATCTTAAATTTATATGGACTAATCCTTTATAAACAGTCGGAATTTGACTATCAGCTTTTTTATCTTTAAATGTTCAATATTGACATCTGGATACATTGGATCATTATTGACATTTGGATACATAAAATGAAAGTCTTAATCAAAAAAATCTCTTAACAATCAGTTAGATCAATCAAACGTTACATCTCGTGCAATCGAATATTTTATCGAGTATATAATTTCAATATGTATTAATAAACCAAAATACAGACAATACGAAAGCACCATTTGTGGATTATTCGACTATATTTCTGTATCAATTTTATAATCAGCATTTAGAGTACACAATGAACAATTTTCCAATTGATAAATGCATAGTAATTCCATTTGACATCTAATTGAACGATTTCCTAATTCTCCTATACATATATGTTTAAATATCTACAAAAACAGGGTAAAAATACAAATAAATAAGCGATGATTGTGCCAAAAGTCTTAATATTCGCACTTGAATGACTCATAACAAAGATGGAACTCTTATACATATAGTCTTTGGCAAGGAATTAGACGTTCGAAATTTAAAATACAAACAATTCCTAATAATGTTAAACTGAACTCCAAGACATATTAAAAGGAATTATACATTTAATGCCTGCCATGACTGAAGAAGGACGAAGATCGCGCCGCCCGTCACTTGCACACCGACAACACTCCTCGTTTGATGCTAAAGTTGAAATATTTGACCATAAATTTTGTAGTAATAGAAAATTATTCGATTGCTTTTATTTGAATATGTATTCTCATAAGGAAAAACATTTTGTGTTTTTGCTATTTATAAATGTAATTGTTTTTCCAGTTTGGTTAATTTATCAAGCTAATATTATTTTTTTACATTAAATTATTATAATTAAAAGCCAATCCCATTTATAATTAATAATTATAAGTCATCTAAAACTGAATGGATTAAAATAATCTTAATCATATTCGTTTGAAACATTTTTAAGTCAGAAAATAACGAATTATTTTCATTAAATTTGAGCTCTAAATTTATATTTACATTTTTAAAAAATCAAATGGATTTTTTCTGTTAAATACTGAATAATAAAAATGCATAATTTGTGAGATTTTACAATAATGTAAAAATTAATATTTTAGAAGAAGAAAAGTAATGAACTGACAGTTGTCAGTAGTGACTGTCATAGAGTGATGTCTTAAATCATAGTGTTTAGGTTAAAATGTCTTCCAGAGCCGATAGAAGGTGGACAGACGATCTGGAGCGATGTCCTTGCGCTGCTGCAACGGCAGATGGGGACGGTCGCTTTTTTCACTGCCGGCTGGAAAATGACACGTACGTATTTATTTATACATTATTATTGTTTTAAAATACACAACACAATCCATATTTTTGACAATCACGTTATAGATTTAAAAAATACCTTTTGAATAGTCAACATGAATAACTAGAATTCTTTCAAAACATTTGAAAGAATTTAAAATGAATATATAATTTCTTATGGATTCTAACTATCAAATTTAATTTTCTTAACAAAGCACGTATTAGAGCTGAATGCTTAGCTGAAATTTTCACTTTTTTAGCTCAAACATTCAGATTTAATATTTGGCGAGGTGCAGCTCCAACGTCTATAACGTCGGTACATGTTTTTATTTAAATAAACATTCGCGAAAAGATAATACTACTTTACTTTAGCAGTTATTAAATTACAGTCTAAAACCATAATCTGTGTCGAACTATGCCACCTTGACAAACCGATAACAACCTTTATAAAAATCTAGCTTTTGACGAATCAAAAAGGCAAAATAAGTTTTATTGCATATAATCTCAAATAAAAGAGAGTCATGTACTGATTACTGGGAGGTAAACCCTTTACGGCGTTCAAAAAAATGGTTTTTATTTATTGCGTATTTTGAAAGTATAACATATTGAAAGGATAGTATAAAAGAGAAAAATCGGAATATGAAATATTTACGAAGTTATAGTGCGTAATTAAGAGCACGCTGGAACCGCTGTGAACTAGAGTCAGGTCAGGTAGGAACTCATGGAGCTGAGCAACCTTTCTTTCACAATACCTATGTTTAAATCTTTTGTATCTTTAGTTTTATTAGAGAAGAAGTACCTAAAAATATTTTAAGCAAAATTATCGTTATACTGCACTCATATATCTCTAACTGTAGGTATGTGAAATGAATGTTGCCCTAAGTCAGTTTAATTCGATAGTTTGTTGTGTGTGATTGAATTTTTGATGCAAAAATGTCAAAATATCTTAATAAAGGAACGAAAGGTAGAAAATTTTGAGGAATTTCAAAAAAGACATTATCATGGGACTGGAGTTAAAAGTTGGTGCAAATAGCAGAAAGCTATTGTTTTATAAAAATCCAAAGCTTGAACACTTGACTCTATTTCTTGGCCCCGAGTTAAAACAGCATCTCCTGCCAATTTATAAAGATTTGTCCAGGGACGAATTACTTCAAAGACGCTTGCGTGGCCATACCCAAAATGCTAATGAAAGTTTTAACTCAACGGTTTAGTGATTGAAAAGAAAAATTGGATTGCCCCCTTAAGGTGCCATCTCTGTTATCGAACGTAGGCGATCTTCATAGGAAAAGGATTTATCATGTATTGATTT
Source organism: Stenopsyche tienmushanensis (assembly GCA_008973525.1). NCBI lineage: Eukaryota > Metazoa > Arthropoda > Insecta > Trichoptera > Stenopsychidae > Stenopsyche > Stenopsyche tienmushanensis. The sequence continues at coordinate 561,504 of WACJ01000160.1, read as the reverse complement.
TCCATATTTGCCTTCCATGTCGTTAATCAAATATAATATGCAACTGTACTGGTTACATATCCACATTTGTGCCATATTATGGTAATTTTACGATATAAGCTCTTATCAGACCTGATATGTGTTTTACAAGCAGAATAATTTTACATCTATTTAATAATCTCAAATGTTAACTAATTTTTGAAAATGTAACATATTAATTATCACCATAAATCCATTATTTTTTTAAATTTATTATACAGTTTTATTATAATTTTACCATGAACATCATCGTTACATTCACTGATAATTATTTGAAACTGGCATGACATGCACACCAAAAACCTTCAGGTGCAAAATGTTAAATCAAATATTAATTGGGTACATCTCAGTTGTGAAAACCTTTCTTTTGTAGTCATTTCCTCGCTAATTAACTGTTGGAAATTCCATTTATCACTCTGAATAAGCTTTGGTTACTGAAAATACATTTCACCATTTTTATCTGTCCCAAATCTCCTTTTTTTTAAGTATAGACATATGACATTGCTATTTATATTATGTATTTTTCTATATCTATTATAGCTAAAAAGGTCTGTCAGCTTGTAAAAATACATTCTTTTAATTTTATTATAAAACCACAATGCATATCATAATTCTATTAATAAACTAACCTCATTAACAGTTTGTATACGGGTCTGTCTGATGAGTGATAACGCCTAGCGTGGGGACGTCTGCGTCATATTTGTAAAAAACGATTTCAAGGCTATTCAAAAATGATACCGTAAGTCGATAGATCGCTCAGCTTAAATATATTTTTGTGTGAATAGATTTTCACTTAAAATAGCATTAAAAGATGACTCTAGTCAAATGAAAAGGACTGGGTTTACAGTCACCCGCAAGTCTCCCGCGCTCAACGAGTGGCGCGCCGAGGACTGTAATCTCCGTCTCCCGCACACAATGTGTTAAGTGCATACAAGTGAGAGTAATCTGAAAACACACACATTCTTAATTCATCTTAAACTTAAAAATTGCTTATAAATTTAAAGTACAGAACGATAATTTATGTTTCAGGTGTTTATATGGAATATTTGATACCCACAACGGAACCGATGCAACTCACTTTGTACTTCAAGAAATAGCAGCTGAACTTTTATTTGATCAATTGAGTGAGAGAAAATCAGAGGAGGAAATTAAAGAAGCCTTAAGGTTATTTTTTTTGAATCTATGATGTTTTTATACAATTATCAACTAAAAGATAAACTGCTATTTTGACAATAGAATTAACATATTGCATTTTTTTAATTCTATGTAGGAATGCTTTTCTTTCTGTTGAAAAAACTTATACTAATTACATTAACGAAATAGTAGCAGAAAGAACAGGCTTACAATATGAACTTCCTGATGACGTAGACAAAGAAAAGGTATATTGTCTTTATATTTTCACAATATCGTTAATACTAGCACAAACTGAAATATTCTCAGTGAAAATAATATCTTATTTTTTTTTATTAGTTTATTTAACCTGTTAAATGCCAACGACTCACCGGCGCGTCGCATTTGTACGCGCTGATGAGTCAGTGGCAGTTAAAAGGTTAAGTAATTTACTTTAATATGTTTGTTTTACTATTAAATCATAATAATTTGGTGCAAATATCGACAGACAGAAATGTGATTCATTTAACAATCGCTTTTTAATTCCAGCTTAATCAAAAATATGCAAGCATATTAGAAAGACTTACAAAAATAGATGAAAAATTATCTCTTGGTGTAACATCAGTAATCGCGTTGATCCATAAAGAAAAACTTTATGTTGCCAACATTGGTAAGATTACATCGATAAGACTATTGGACAAATTAGATAGTTTAAAATATGTAGTTTTAATTTTATTTGTTGTAAACACTTGGCACACTGTTAATTTTTCTAGGTGATAGTCGAGCATTACTTTGCAAAACTGATGATAATTGGGTCTTGCGCGTGGTACAATTATCTGTTGATCACAGCTTAACAAATGCAGATGAATTGCTTAGACTCTCCAAGTTGGGCTTGAATATTAATAAACTAAAAGAAGGTATTTTTGTTTGTTCATATTAATATACGTTTATTAGACTTAAATACAGTTATCCCCTCTATAACACAAAATTTGAATTCTATGCTATAAGAATAAGATAAATACAAAAAAATAAGAAAGGAAAGTAATGAAAAAACGTAATTAGCTTGAGGCAAAAAACGCGAATTTCATGGAACTATATGTGTATAAAGTCAGATGTGTAAGAATGAAAAAAGGAGATTTAAACAAGAGCTCAAAAACCCTCTGCTAGCAGACCTGCAGCTGAGGTCTCTGCCCATCTCAGAATTATAAATAAAGATCTTGCCCAAGACAATTGTCTTTTTCCACCTTTTAGGGTTTTCTGTAATCCAATAATGAACGGACCCATGCAGGTCAGTCCAACAAAGACTATCTGCTAGGTGTAGTCTAGAACAGTGCTCCCCAACCTTTTTACACCTACGGACTGGTAAAAAAGGAACATTTTTTTGCGGACCACTAATACTGAAATAAAATAGCTATTTATGTAATATTTTTTAAATCTTATATTATGATAGTGAAACATAACTATAATTAACAAATATACATATAACAGTTTGATACATTAAAATTTAACAAAAACAATGGATTTTTCAACAAATTAATGCAAAACCTGCTGTTACATCTTTGCTAATACGAGACATGTTCAGAAAGTAAGTGTACTAGGACTATAACGGACTATGGTTTTATTTTTTGGAACACAGTGAAATGTGCTTGGTTCATTACACGTCTGTGTTTTGGGACTGAAAAGGCATAATTTTGGTCGAATTTTTCCATTTGAGACTCAATGCACAACAATATTGTGAGACCCTAAAATCTCAAAAGGCGCATTCAAAATAAAAGGAGGAGAATGCTAATGTTGCACAACAACGGTGGATATTCATATTCCACTGTAATAGATACGAGGTTCAGAATTTCATACGGTGTACCAAATACATATCATAGTAATGCGCAAGTGTTTTTTAGCACGGTAAGGGAAAGGTCAATTGTTATTTTTCTCTACTCGTATTTTTAATCCAAAGATTTCCTTTATGAGGATCCTCATTTTCGGGATAATAGTGATTCAATTTTAGTACAAATACCTTCAAATGTTGACTTATTACATTTAAAACGCCTTTCTTGTTGACGTCAGCAACAATCAAAAATTCTTACAAAAGTGGAAATATTTCTAAATCCTCCTCTTGTACGTGACAATCCAAAGAACCAGGTTCTTTTTAAATGCATCGACCTTATTTCTTGATTTAAAAATATTTGTACAAAACCCTTGGAGAGAAGGGTTAAGGTCATTAAGTAGACTAAATATGTCTGCCATATATGTGAGTTTATTCATCCATTCCTTGTCCAAAAAATGTTCTATTAGGGCCAAGTTTCTCTCCCACAAAATGTTGTGCTTCTTCCCTTAATTCAAAGACACAGGACACAAAAAACTTTGTTCTAGGAGACCATGTTATTAGAAGGATGCTACATGTATTATACGTAACCATGTTATAGGGAGGATAACTGTAATACAGTTGTATTTTTAAATAGATAGTTAACATTTTTTTAAATTCCAACAGTGGATATGTTAGGTAATCAATCCAGTACCCGCTGCCTCGGTAATTATCTTGTTAAAAATTTATATAAAGCATTTCCTGATCTAGTCAATGCCACCAGTGAACCAGTAATTTCTATTCCTGAAGTTCATGGACCGATTAATATTGACCGATCTTGTCAGTGAGTATAAATTTCCATTAACCTTAATATTCAACATGTATGCAAAATATTAATGTAGTACTTATAATTTTATTTTTTGTTTTAATAGGTTTTTGGTTTTAATGAGTGATGAACTGTACAAAAATCTTCAAGTTTCAAAAGAAACCGAACAAGTTAATAAACAATTGGCGCAAATGATTGTTGAAGAATTTAGAGTTCAGCCCAGTTTAGAATCAGTTTGTCAAGCAGTAGTTACAAAGACTGACCTTTTTTATCAAGAGTATTGTGCAAGATTATCAAAAACCCCAAAGAAGAACCTTCGAAACACATTATTGATAAGAAATTTCAATTTTCCTTTACCAAATGCTATTATAACAAAATCTCCAATTGTGCAAAAAAAAACAAATATACCAGGAGCTTCTGCAAATACACCGACTCCACATGAAAGTAAAGTAAGATTCAATCCAGTTGTACAGACTCGGTCACCGTTGGCATCGACAGAAGGATCGGATGTTGAAATACGCACTAATGAAAGTACAGAATCGCATAACATGTCTTCTATACAAGCACTTAATGATACAAACAACAGTAATCAAAGTGGAGAAAATATTTCATCGACAATAATGTCTGAATTTTCTCAGGGCTCAAATTTTGGTTCTTCGTCGTCTTATTCTCAAGAATGTGACAATAGGACATTAAACGATAAGAAAGAAAGAATAATAGCTTATGTTGATTTTACACCATATTATCAAAATGTAGAGATGGCAAGATCTAACGGGACCTTGCCAGAAAACATTCAGTTTGACTGAAAATCCACAAACCGCACTCTTCACGAAGAAATGAAATAACCGCTTGTAAATAATTCAATAAAATATTTGTAAACATATGCAATGTTTAATTTATATGACTATTCATCTCAATTAAGAATTCATTTGAATTGCAAATATATTTTCAAAACCTATTCATGTTAACACATTGCGGTCCGTTCACGCGTAAACGCGTGTTTGTTATATGAACTTTTGACGTAAAAAAAAAATATATCAACGCTATATTTTTTTCTAGTTTCGCCGAGAGATGATCTTATATATATTTAAGACTTGACTAAAAAATTAAAATTATTAAAAAAAAATTTTTTTCACTGGGAAATTGAACGACTAAACATGTGATCTCCCACATTTGCCCAAATTCTGCGGCCCGTATTGTGTTAAATAAACCAAAATATTTATATTTGCTATCACAAATTATATTGATTTTTTTACATCATTAATTATAGTAATTAAAAAAATGGTGCATTTCCACAAAAACTTAAGGAGGGTATGATAGCAAAGATTAATTTTATAATATTGGTAATATTTCTTTATTTGATTTAAATAAGCATTTGTTCACAATTGATTAAAAATCAATGGAGAATTCGCAGTGATTGATTTAATCTGCATCTTTATCACGAAATAAAGTGAAAAGCATACCGGTTATTTATTTCTTATGCCTTTCATAGTCTGAAAATGTTTCATTGTTATTCCTCGGTACCCTCGTATGTATTTCTCTTCTTTTTAAATAGCTCTTATTTAAATCCTTTGGTTGCTCATAATGAATGGATTTGCCTATATGACCGTGAAAACGTGGATAACCATACTTGAAAACCACATATTCATAGCCGAATACTTTCCCGCCATACGTGTGGTTATGTGGTGAATGTAATATAATTTTAAGTGGAAAATATGAATCATTGGTAGAAACTGATTTATTATTTGTTACATTCCTATGTATGGTTTGCTTGTCGTTTAGATGTTTGCTTGAATTGCTGGTATTAACAGGATTTGGTTTATGCACATGTAACGCTGTATTGTTACGTGCATTGATTTTTAAAGTGCGCGATGTTGTGGTCAATATCTTATTTCTGTGCGATGTTGTGATGCCTTTATTTCTAGAATTAGCTGCTGCAGTCACATTTTGATGCTTCTTGAAAATCTCTGTAATATTACTTTTTGAAACTAATACCAATGGTTTATTTTGCTGATTCATCTTAGATTTGTCATGTTCTACTCTCAAATTTTTATTTTCATTTTGTTTTGTCGATTCACTGATACTGATATTTGTCTTAAATATTAAATTGATTTTACCAAAATTTTTTATAGACCTTGTCTCAGAATGATTAGCTTTTGTTGTAGGAAAATGCTTCATTGGAATCTATAAAAAGAATAATATATGAGTATATTTATTTATCCATGAAATATTACTTGATTATTTCTGGCTATTACAGTAATGAGATGATATTTATTCCTGTTTAGCATATTTATTACAACTATGAAATGTAACTTATTTATAAGAAGTAGAGAATCTGTGTCGAGACGTCCCAGGACTTTTTTGCCGTATCGAGTTCTGAGACTTTCAACGAAAAAGTCCCGGGACTGAAGACTTTGTGATTTAAAATGTGCCTAATGTATTGTACATTTTAATTATGAAAACACATTTTTATGCCCCTGAAATTTGAATAGAAACACTGAAGTGACTCTTTTAAGATGGTACTTTTAACTTACACATACATGTATATGTAACACATATAAATATTTACTTTAAAAAAATCTGTACGTAATTGAAGAGGAAATAAAAGTCTCGAGTCCCGGTTCTTTGAAAAAGCTGAGACTTCAGAATCCCTAATAGGAGGTATTTACATGAAATATTATTTGATATTCCTAAGTATTCCTTATTTATACTGCTTTTCATCAACTTTATCCGTATTTATTACATTTGTGATGTCTATCATTCTACTATATTAACACAGTTAATCTACTAATCTATCGCTACTTTTGCAGATTTGTCGACATGCTTGTCACTCATTATCTCTTACATAATTGATAGTACCCAATAATATATAATGTACAGAACCTTGCCTGGTCAGACCCAGAAAAACTCGAGGAACAAAGTAAGCACAAGAAAAACAACAAGCTGACTGCCTTAAAAAGTAATAAACAAAGAATCTCACTTCGCAATGATAACAATATTATCTTCCGTTGCCTTCTATATCACTTTGAAATCACCAAACTGGGAATATCCATTTGAAAAACGAAATTGCCCAGTATCAAATTCGCTTAAGTAAAATACACATGGATGAAGAGATACCTTCATTTGGTATAAGAGCAAATCCGAGATGCACTGAAGCGTCACTTAGGATTTTACTGACGAAAACTACCCAGTCTCTACAAATACCCCACACTTCCTATTGAGATAGTTGGAAAAGCACTCTTGGATACGTTCACTCAGATGACCTGCTGGGTGAACGTTCTTAATGAGACTTGGAGGTCAAGCTACTTTCAATATTGAGCTAACTAGGAAGTAAATGTGTGATTCAGACAATATGGATGTAACCCTTTCCTATGAATAGATATTGAAGAGGTCCTAATTTTACAGTGGACTGTTTGTGGCTGCGCTATGATGATGATTTTACAAATTTAACTAATACATAAGAATTTATTTGTTATGAACGAAAACAATCGTTTTTAGTTAAAATTTATGTAATGCATTATAAAAAAATATTTTATATTGTACTTACATTGCAGAATCCACATCGACTTTTCGAATTTGCCAAAATGATTATATTTTTTAAAGTGAAAAAACTTATTTTTCTCTTTGACGGCATTATACGATAGGATATTTTTGCACATCTGGAAGTACATTAAAATTCAATAATAGTTTGTGTTATCCAATTTTTAACACTACTTTTAGGTCAATCCAAAAGTTCGTGCGAATTTTTGGGAAATATTTAAATTTTAATCAATGATATATTTTCCTCCGCTATCTACAATATATAACCATCTTACAGGTAGTTTTTTAATTCCATTGCTGTAGAAAGACACTAATTTTTTTTGGGAAATATCTGCATTTCCCTTTTATCGCGCTTTGAAAGATAGCCATTTTTAGTTCGTTTGGTAACGGGTGACGAAAAATGGATTATTTATCATAATGTCACAAGAAAAAGACAGTGGACAGATAAAGATAAGCAGCCAATTCCAACAGCAAAGATGTCTTTACATCCTAAAAAGATACTTTTTAAGTGTTTGATGGAATATGTATGGTGTGATTTATTATGAACTTTTAGAACAAAATCAAACCATTAATGCAGATGTTTACAGTGAACAATTTTGTTGTTTGAACTTAGACTGCAAACTGCTCGAACAACGTTGCAAAAACTTGGTGAATTTAATTTTTTACCACATCTTGCTTACTCTCATGATATTGGTTCAAGTGATTTTAACTTATTTTGTACCTTACAATTTTTTTAACTAGGGAAAAAGTTAAATTTTAAACAGGATGTACAAAATAAACTTTCAAGTTTTTTTAGATCTAAACCAGTATCTTTCTACAGAAATGGAATTAAAAAGTTACCTGTAAAATGGCAAGAAATTGTAGATAAAGGAGGAAAATATATCATTGAATAAAATGTTATATTGTGTTTTTTTTACGTTATTTAAAAATTTCCCAAAAATGCACATGGACTTTTGGACTGACCTGATACATACCTATCAACGATAAAAATATTATTTTGAATAGTTGCTGGTCTTTTATGAAGGGCTTTGTCATATTTTTCCTGGATTACAAGACCAGATCTTCCTATCTCCTGTTGTATTTGGCGAAATGCAATTTCGTTCGATTGTGAAGTATATAAATTGAAAATAACTAATTGTATTTTCAGTCCATTTGAAGATTGAACTGAGTTCTTCAAGGCTCCTAACCTGGAATTAAAAATTAAACCGGTATTACCGTTATGCTATATGACTGAAAAGCTTAATATATTATGTGAATTAATGTATTGAAGTTATCATTATTTTTTTATAATGCAATCAAAAGTATTTTTCTGGAAATATATTATCAATTTGAAATCATGGTGGGTTTCGGCAACCATTATATCATGATATACTTTATTTTGTTCTAGATCTAAAATATTTATTAAAAATTAAATACGTTAAAATGCTAATATAGATTTGTCGTAATAGAAATATTTATTTTTATAAGAATAATATTGAAAATCCATGAATTATAACTGGAAATATAAATAAAGCACTATCATTATAAAGTTCTTTTGTAACACTAACTAAAAATAGGAACAGAATAGGACTAAATAAAAAAATTAGTAATTGATTTACCAAAGTCAGGTTTACATACATTGATACCCTTTCTAAAGCCTGTAATTCGTTTGAATTTATAAAAGCAATAACAGTTATATATCCCTTCAATGGGACTTCTTTTAAAGGTGTCCTAGTTAAATGCTTGTGCGATTGCTTTTGTTCCACTTCTGTATATAGTATCTGAGGGTGGACATTGCAGCTTGATATTCCATATGCATTGTTTACAAAATAAACTAAACAGAGTATTGCTATAACTTTCATTTTTATGAAGACATATAATTTGTAATATTTTATATGTATTTCTATGTATACACTTAGTAACCAATTAACACATTTTGCCAAACATATGAAACTGTCCTTATCCTAACACAAGCAATTATAATTTACAACTGAGCTGATTTAAAAACCCACGCAGCCATCTTATCAGTATTCGTTACACCGTGTATAAAAATGTCTAATATTTTAATTAAAGGTCTGCTTGGACGGTTTTTTTTTTTTCGAAATTTGTAATCTAATTAACGGGGAGGAACATCAACTTATTGCACAATTGTAATTTAAATCATCAGTTAATATCAATCTAAAAATTTTAATATTCCCAGTCATTACAATCTATTTAAAATATCAATTAAATTAATTTATTTACTAATTGTTCCTGAAAAAATATTATACATTGTGAATGCAAATCTATGTTAAAATAGGAAAAGTTTTCCGTTTTTAAAAAAACTGAGGACAATGTTATTTTTTGCAGTGAGAGTTTAGTCTTATATTAAAAAAATTTTTTGAAAATAAAACACAAAAATATGAATTCAAACGAAATTTATTCCATATTACCTTCTACACTTGAACATTGAGGTCATTTAGACATTGGAATCATTTTATTATCTTAATCTATTTAATCAGTGCTGAAAAAGTCTTTTGGTGATAAGTTAGTTGAATACACAAGAGCTTAGAAAATTAAATTGCTGAAATGTTTCTCTCATAAACGGGATCATAAATTCAAGGTTCGACATATTAATACAGCTTAAGTAATAAAGATAATAAATTCTACCAAACTGTCTCATTTTTTTGATATAGCACATTAAAAAATAATGTGTTTATTAATACATTACTTAATAAATACTCAAAATATTTTTATTTTAAGAATAATTACAGACTGATTTATAAAATTTGGATAGTTCGTTCAAAGATATAATAAATATAAAATACATTTATATTTTGTACGCTTGTTATAGTTATTCCCTTTTAAAATAAAATATATTTAAATACTTAAATGCTTTTGTTTTAATTTAATTGTGATGAAACAGATAATACAATATATTTAGGGAATAATCAAATTTGTTTTCATATTTATACGATCCATTTCGATGGTAAAATATTTTTAAAAAGTCGTAATAATAAAAAATGTTCTTTTATTTTCTTTTCTATTCAAAGTAAATTTAAAAACAACACAAACATCATGATATTATAATTCGAGTATATATAATAAATTTATAAATAACTTAATAATTTTTTTAACGATTTTAGTTAATAAATTTAAATATTAAAATAATATTTGTGGTCTTTATTTTAAAAATACGATTAATTTAATTGAAAAGTGACTCAAAACAAGAAATATTGATTGATAATAATTAAAACTGATTCATTTTTATTTTTAGCGTTCTCACGAAAAAATAAACGAACTTGATGATTATTTTTAAACTCAATTTGAAGAAAAATGTATTGATTAAAAAAATAGCATGGACGTTTTGAAATATTTTATATTTCCTTTTTAAATTTCGATGCAAAAATGGTTACATTTATAAATGTACAATTGGAAGGATATTAATGATTTAATAATTTTAAAATAATGTTGAAATTCGGTCGTCGCAAAAAGCGGCGAAAGTGTATATTTTTAGATATGGCAATGTGAGTGTCGGTCGCGGCAGTGGGCAGTGATGGGCCCGCAGCCGGCGCGGTGGTGTTTAGTAGGGTCGAGGCTCGGAGCGCGTTGAAATCGAGACCGCGAGTGATTGTGGTGTGTCTGTCGCTTTCGCCTGTTCGCCAGTGACGCGTTGCTCGATACGAGTGCGCCCTCTCGAGGATTAGCCGCAGTCGCAGCATCAGTTTTCGCGCAGGACCCAGACCTTCCCCGAGGTAAAACTCACCCCGACTCCCTCGCGACTATTTTGAATCGACTCGAAGAAAGGTGGCGCGCGCCTTCAGACGCGATTTCAAAATTCGTCCAGGTGTCGTCGAATTTTGACGATTTAAAAAATATATAATGACAGTTCGGGTCCGATGCGAGCGTCCCCGTCGAAGAGTGCAATTTATGCGGTGGCACGTTTTTTTGCTTACATACAAGTGACACGGACTCCGAATGAAAAGCCACAAGGATGCAAATCGACTTGGTAAATGCCGTCATTTGAATTGTGTCCAGTGTAAATATGAAAATCGCGTACGATTGTCAAATTTCTGTTCAACGACAATGTTGCCATTTTATTGTTGAATTTTGACATTTGAGAATAGATCTATTTAAATTCACTTTTGAGTTGGCCGTATTTGATTCTGTTACGACTGAGCGTTAAAAAACAAATAATTTAATTTAAACGTCAAGCATTTTGACAGTCGACCGGTGCGAATGCACTCGTCTAACGTTCAAGTAGGCGATAACCGTTAAATAGTTCATTCGATAACGATGTATTAGTTTGTAAGCAGTTTCGATCGGAAAGATACGCCGATAGTAAATAGATATGGCGATTGTCTAGGTCGGTTTTTGCATAGGCTCGAGAAGACGTACAGGTGTCCGTCCTTCGGCGCGACCCATTTGTTGTACGTAATCCCGGATCGGGTCGTCGAAGACGTAAACGCGTTTTTGTAGTTCTTTTTTACGGAGCGCGATTGACCTTGGTGCGTTCCGCGACTTGATCCTGCGACTCCGCTCGTATTTTGAACGGAACGATCAGGCTATCAAAAATCCATCGAATCGACTGGGAATTGGAAAGGCGCCAAATTTTCCACTCAATTTGGATCTAAACATACGAACTCAAGCTTCAGACTTTAAATAGAGCCTGCGATGTAACGTCTCGTAGCGCGTAAACCTCACTTTTCAAAGTGTAGCGACGAAAATTAATTGCTAAAAAATTGTCCTCGTGTTATAACACGCAACAGACGACGCTAGATTTGACGCGCATATAACGTCGCTTTTCATCTCGGGCGTAAATATAAACAATATAGTCATTCAACAAGATGCTGATATATATGAGTGAAAATACTGATTTCATTTCATTTTTGTAAATTAATAAATTCAACCCTTTTGGTATAAATATATATTATGCCCAATATATGTTTAAATAATTTTATAATATACACAGCATTCGAACATTGATTTTAACGCGGTCTTTATTTAAGATTCCGTGTAATTGGAAAGGCTTATTATACTCTGAATCATTGTATCTCCGTACATTTTTATGATTATATCCGCCCATTCAGCTGCCGATCGTTTCCTTGGATACTTCACGTTTCTCGAATACCATTTCATTATATAGCCTCCATATATCTTTCATCCCATCGCTTTTCCACACATCATTTATTAATTCTTACTTTGCGCCAATAATGTACTTGCCTAAAAATAATGTATAAATTCCGAGGTAAATCTGAAAGATTTATCTCCTTTATAGGCGTATTTACTCCTTTATATATATTATATATATATATATATCTACTTTCGTTTTTAACTCGCGAGCTGACATTGATATTGAATTTATAAACATTCCAAAATTCCAAAGAAGTCACGTAGCATTCATCTATTTATCGTAATCGTCGAATAGTGAAGCTTCTCGGTTATAACGAGCACGCTGAACTTTTAAGTTATTTTTTTTTCATTTCTTCGTTTTTTTTAAAATATGTAGCGTGGTACGTTTTTTTTAATTTTTGCATATGTAACCTAACCCAATGTATAAAAATAAACCATAATATTATTATAGCATTATGATATTGTTCAATCATTTGACTGATTAAACAAAGTCTAAAATTCCTCAACATTGGTTTTTCTCCGGTCTTTATTTTTAATATACCCTTGGTTTTGCTGATGTTATTTCTAGTTTGATTGATTCCAAAATGAGCTCATGTATATTAGTGAGCATGAATAATCCTCTTTTGGCAACTCATTTTATTGGTAAGGCACTTTGAATCTAAGAACTTCACATATCTTCGTTTCTACTTTCCTTTTAGGAAATTTGGGAAAGTTTTACGATTGCTTCGTATTGTGTCACAAGTAGGAATCCAATACCAAGCCAAAATTTCAATTTCGGGATTGCATTAGACCGTTGGGGGTATCGTCATCAGATAACCGCGTGAGCCCCTATTTTCTTAAAATACCATCAATGTGACTGATAAAATTCCTATCTGCTGAGACACGGACTAAAACTTGCAAAATTCCCGATTTTCCGACAAATTATTTATTTCCTTCGCTGCAGATGAATACTTATATACTATAATACTTTGATGTGATTCTTAATTATATTATGAAGCAATACAAAAATTCTGAACTCCGTATCTATTATATTTCATATCGATATTTCCATTTTTAGAGTCGATGTGTAGTAAATACATCACCGGTAGGAAAAGGTTAATATAAAAATTTGAAAAACATATATGTACTCTATATATGTATATATATATATTAGACAGTTACTGCCCCTAGGCGTCGCCTAAGCCTGCCCATTAATAGTTACGCCACTGTTTCTAAGCGTCCAGATTTCGGCGGGAATGTCTCGATTTAGTAGCCTTCGTCGTGCTGGTGAGGTGTACGATTTCTGTTAGATAAAAAATTCAATCCCGAATTTTTCAGAATTACGTTTACTAATCCCGGTATTCGTGAGCACCCAAAACTGTCCGGGATCCCGGGATTGGATTCCCTAGTCACAAGCATGTGTCCAAATAGTGCAGGACTCATACTGTTTTTATCTATGTTTATTTATGTTTATTTATGAAATTAAAACCATAGCATTGAAAATAATGAATCAAGAGAGTGCAACCGTACATGTACAGTCATACTAATCTAAGGATTGATATAAAAATAAAAACGCAGTTTTGAGATGAATTCAAAATCTGATTAAAATTAAGAAATACTGGTTTATGAATAATAATGGATTTTTTAAAAAATAAAACCAGATTTTGTATGAAATTACTATTAATAACAATGACTTGAATGACATTTCGGATGTATTATTTTATGAAGCTATACCCAAATAATTAAAGTCAAATTATAATCGATGCTCGTTATAACCGGATATGAGAATCGCAATCGGGTTGACACATGATTCAAATAACACAAGCAAGATACTCGATCCTCGTTCGAATCCAATTTGTTCCAACAGGAACAATTTTGTGCAAATGATTAGAATGTCCATAGGTCATAAGGTAAACCACTTGAAAAATTATGATGTATTTTCCTGTTTAATTACGCTTGCAACTACAGATATCATCCTATCAAGAGGAAAAATGAATACAATTCTGATTTATCAATATCAACAATGCATATGTCGAACTTAAATGAACCTCAAAGAAGATTTGAAGTTCAAAGTTTCGCTCGAAGATCTCTTTCGTGGTGTGCGTCGGCACGTTCCACTTTTACATTTCCCTAATTTCTATTCTAACGACGCTGCTTTCGATTTTGCCGCAATTCGTCAATACAATTTCGAATGGCCATTAAAAATTAACAATTTCACTCTTGTGCACGAATTGCGACAGTTAGTCAGCTCGAAGAATGTAATCTTCCGATTTGCCATTCAAATGTATATCGACATACAATGTGACTGGATCCCCAATTCTGAACGATTGCCTTTAATCAATCGCACTTCGATTCGTTATCGGGCATATTTGATGTACGTGACGCGATATGGTCATGCAATGACTGTTATCCTGGCCTATTTTTAAAGTTTATAATAGTGTCGAAATTTGCGTCATCCAATTTGAAGACCTCAATCAGAAATAAATTATGCATACAAGCATATAGAAGACAGCAACGTTATTTGCGTAATTATTCCTACAAGATTGATTCTTTCTAATTGTTAGCTGATTGATATTATTTTTGCTTTGTTAACAACCTTATTGGAAGGGGTTTAAATTGGGTTCAACACTCAACGGAATGCGTGTAATCAACAGCCGTCATAGAACATGTCAAAATACTGCCGCAGTTAATGTGTTAATTTTATTTCGGCGCCGAGGGCAGGACTATCAGTTATATGTGCAGTTATATAAATTACGATTCTGCCTGCAATATCAATATGATAACAGTTAAATGCATTTATTCGACCGACGTATCTACCCATATCTATCTAAAAATCTACAATATTAATTAAGCAATATTGAAGATCTATGGAGATTTTAAGTTAAATTGTATCGCAATTGATTTCTTTGACCCCTAAAGGAGTACTATCCCAGGGCCTGGGACCCCCCTCCACAGTTCATAAACAGCACTCTTGTACATTGAACTCGGAGACAGACAGAGACAGAGAGAGAACGTAGCGCAGCTCGGGAGACAGAGACGGAGAGTTTCCCCGCATACATCGCACGATTGTATAGATCGTTAGCCCAAATTTATCGACTAAAAATGATTTCGATTTCAATTTTGTTATTTGAAAAACGGCAGTCGAATGGATTATATTATGTAATATTCAGAATAACCCTCGTATGGATACTGATTGAATTATTTATGTTGGGTCAACTTTTAAATACATACCCTATTAGTTTGTATTTAATGTAATTACTTCGTCATAGAGCAATAAACATGGAAGTTATCCAAACATTTCAAGAAACAGATGTCGATACATTCGCTGGACATGATCTTAGCTCCCCAAATTCTAAAAATGTTGGATTTGATCATAGCAGAATTGGGATGTTTATATTGTTATAAATATCAAATTGTGTTTGTGTACAAGGAAAATAAACTTTTTAAAGAGCAGCTAAACAATTTTTATTTTTATCCATCATACTGTTAGTTAGTACTCGCATTTAAATGCCAAAGCCAATCCTTCATTTGCATTTCCATGTCGAAATGTTTGAATATTATCAGTCCTATTTTCATCTAGATATTGATTGAATTATATTAATTGAGTAACTATTTACCTAAATTAGATAATTTATGGTAGAGCTCCGCAAGCTTTTATCTTCCATGGCATATATGTAAATTACATTACTTACTAGGGGTGCTTAACCTTAAGAAATTATAGCATTTCTCTGGTTGGAGTCGATTCCTAAACAAAAACTAATTCCATTTCATTGGCCATACATCCTAGACTCTATGAGGTGAACGTCATCAATAGTTTCATTCAGTTTTAGACCAAAATGCCAACTAGCTTTGATGACTGAAACAAATATCATTTGACAGCGTTATTTGTTCTGTTTATTTTACATATTCATTAGTACAGGTCATGCGAAGTATGTCTATTGCTGCCGGTTTTACTAAGACTTCTTTAAATTTCTTCTGTTCAGCAATAAGACATCAGCAACATGATAAGAAGCAAGAGTGGCTTGTTGAATAGGATAAACAACCTTAATTAAATTAAATTCATTTTTATAAGCATAATAATATATCCCAGATTGGGGATCTGCCCAGGGGCTGATCCCAGAACCCAGGGGATGTTGTTCATTTTTTAGTGCAAAAGTATTGATGATGTATTAAAACATCGCTTGGTATCTCGTGTAGGCTACATTTTAGCCAATCTAGATTTTCAAAATTGAAATGTTAATTGATTGCATCCTGAAATGGATTAGTTCATTAGTTAGCATACACTCAACCCTTCGCTCCATCATTCGAAAGGGTCGCGCTCGTAATTGATTGAATTAAATGGGGTGGATTTGGATGGTTGTTGTTTTAGGATATAAAATAGCATTTCACGCTGTCTATTTCAAAAAAATATTCTTATAACCGATTGGTCAAACGATAAAAGCACTATTGGTGTAGCAATACATGTTCGGTGATTTATGTCAGACACAGTCCGATGGCAACGTTAGCAGAAACAGATTCTGTTGAACAACGGTCCAAATAATAGCCGGACGATAACATTTCGCATGGGATAATTGAAAACCCCGTTATTTGCGTCGATGTCATTGTGACATTTGATCGGAGATATCGTTCATTTTTGTTGGAAGCCGCATATGCCAAAATGGATTCTCATTGTCCTCGGCTAATATATCAAACGGTCCCAACCACCGGTTGAATTTGGACAGAACAATCGCATGCATCGCTCTTGGACTGTTCGTTGTATGCAAACGCCTAGGATGTTGCGAAACCCTCTTCAATTTCATAATTTGACGATATTTGTCGAATTATGCGACCGAGGAATTCATATTGTGACACTTAAATAGTTGCGAAATGGACCGATTGTTCAATGCAATACGATATATGACCATGAAACTTGCAAGAGATCTTATCTTGGATTGAACCGTTGATCTTGAGGATGCATTAGAGCAGTCATCGACAGTGAGCTGATCGCTGATCTAACTGGCTTCGGAGGGTCAAGGAACGTGACACCGCAGACTTCATTGTTAGTCCAAAATACAGAAAGACTGGAATGAAAGCTAACGGATATTTTAGAGGCAAGAATGCAACCAACCTGCTGTCCATAATCTCATAATATAAACGCAAACAATAAAATAGCTGACGCAGCCAGAATTGCACAACATATTGCTTCGATCCATCAATCTTCGTCCACGATTCAATTTATTCCGTCAGCTGAGCCTCGATTCAACCCTCGTTGACAAAAGTTCGATCGAACCATCCGAAGAATGAATCGACATGTTTCACTATATAAAAAAAATAATTAATAGTCATATCTTGGACACTCTCGATTGCGATCGTGTGCTTGGTCCATCGTCCAATTGAAAGCCATCCAGCTCGTTTTTATTGCCGGTCGATGCGTTTCAATTCGTTCCACATGAAAGACATTAACGGAGAGATGTGAATGCTCTAAGTAAGGAAGTATATTTAGGCGGCACTATTTATAGATATTGAAAGGAAAAGAGGGCTCAAGATTATTGCTCTTCCGAAGACAACGCCCATATATCGGAATTCAAACATTCATGCTGCTTCATAAATTCTTGGCATGCAATTTTTGCTGAGTGGAGTGAAGTGCTATTAAAGGCAATTGATGGCAAAGACTGACGAAAGCGAGCTGTCTGCAGATCTTCGCTTTATACATATCCAATGCTTTACAAATGTACAGATTTATAAAAATATTTTTGCTTTTAGGCTCCAATTTTGACTCGTTATAACCGTTACAAATCTACTTTTACAAACCATGTCTTGCTTGTCACTCACTATCTCTTGCATAGTCGACCCTCCCCAACAATTATGGAGCATGATGAACTTTACCGGGTCGGAGCCAAAAATATTTAGGAACAGAACAAGGACAAGAAGAACGTCAAATATACGGCCTTGAGGAGAGATATAAAGAACTTCACTTTGCAACTTGTTGTATAGAAGTATGATCAAAAAGGTCGTCTAGACTCTAGAGTAGTTTTCCACTGTCTCCCCCATAAAAATTTTACTTTAAAACAATAATCAATTTTTTTGTCTCTAATTTAGCTCGTTACATCCGTGATGTATAGTCGTTCGAGCGGAAATATGCGTTTAAAAAACATCCGTCGCAATAACTTCTTGTGCAAAAGCTCGTTAAGATGCTCGCAATAACCGAGTTCAATTGTGATTGAAGTTCAATATCAAAATGAAACTCGGACAGCACTGGCAGCAATATGGATATTTATTGATGGAATGATACATGTTCAACAGTATGTATTCAATTTGATCAATTTCAGAATTATCCTGTATAATATGGATTATTTTGATTGTATGTTCGAAATTACACATAGCGGGGACCATCTAATGGATTATAAGGATGTTTGTAATCCAGAACGCAATTGTGTTGGCAGCATCAGCAATGAAATCACCTGGTGGTAACATGCGGTTGCGGTGAACGCACGCTGATCTCATGGATCATCATCAAGCAGCATCACAGCAGACGTCGATCTCATACCTAATCATATTATATATGCATATATGAATAATCCCAATTTCTTAACGCCTCACCTTACCGGCGAAGACGCTAAAAAATGCATCAGAACGAATGTCTTCCATCGTCGCCAGAGAAGAAAGACGGAGAGCACGTATTGGATTGTATCATTTCGATTTCCGGTATTCCATTCTGTGACTTGCCAGTATTTAGGTGTTCGGCAGAAGACAATCGATCAGTTTCGTAACGAGTATCTCCTCTATCTTCGCGGTTAACTATTCCATCTTGTGCAACATTGCATTTTTGGTCGCCCGCAATGAATCACGGCCATCATCATTGTTTGGCGTTCCGTTTACAGCCGTATGAAATATTGCTGCATTCAATAACAGGGCATTGCAACGATGGTGTGTTTTGTTGCATTGTGACGAAATGCCTTCGCAATGTCCGCTTGTAAAAATGTTCGACTTCAGCAAATTCCCTAAACGCCCAAACGATAGAATTCCTTATCGGCGCCTAAGCATATTTCTATTGCGCCAATTTGCATATCGTACACTTTTACAGTACTTTCAGTCATTTAAATTCACGATTAGCACATAAGACAAAGTTCTGCTTTTTCATGATGGAACCTTGAAAATCATCCGAACGAAGTGTAAATAAACACATTGGATTGGACAAATCCAATACGTATCGAAATTGAATGTTAAATTACAATCGCGTTTGGACATTTAAGTTCAATGTCCTAATTTCATCTTACAAGCATTTGCATTGCTTCTTCTTTACGACCGATCATACATTTGCTTCGGCTTTTAATCATATTTTATACTAATGTAATATTTAAACAAAAATGTTAATCGATTCGACTAACATGGCATACATTTTACACAGTTGATTAGTGTCATTGTTTATGCTGCGCGTGTAATTTTCAACATTTTTTTATTCATTTGAGTTCAATTTTGGGTTAAATTCTTAAAAATAATTAAAACATGAAACGAGTGTTTCATCATTTAGTTTGGATCTGATTTTGGTAGCCAGGCAACTTGCTGCTGAAAATGCACGCTCAACCTTCACACTTGTTGGAGGTATCGTCATCAGATATTTAAATGCTAGTTCGAGTTGATAACCGCGTGAGCCCCTATTTTCTTATAATACCATCAATGTGATTGATAAAATTCCTATCTGCTGAGACACGGACTAAAACTCGCAAAATTCCCGATTTTCCGACAAATTATTTATTTCCTTCGCTACAGACGAATACTTATATACTTTGATGTGATTCGTAATTATATTACGGAGGAATACAAAAATTTTGAACTCCGTATCTATTATATTTCATATCGATATTCCCACTATTAGAGTCGATGTGTAGTAAATACATCACCGGTAGGGAAAGGTTAATATAACAATTTGATATATACTGTATAGACATAGATTAGACAGTTACTGCCCCTAGACGTCGCCTAAGATCGCCAATTAGTAGTTACGCCATTGTTTCCAAGCGTCCAGATTTCGGCGGGAATGCCTCGATTTAGTAGCCTTCATCGTGTTGGTGAAGTGTACGATTTCTGTTAGATAAAAAATTCAATCTCGATTTTTTCGCGACTACGTTTACTAATCCCGGGATTCCCTACCCATAACATCCATCCTATTCGTTTTGACGATGAGTTTTAAATGTGTTTGTAAAATCTACACCTTCATAAGTAGACTGGCAAGCTTGCACGTTAATCCTGTCTTTTTATTTTTGCAACACATTAATCAGCAAAAATAGCTGAACAAAAAAAGCAGATGCCACATATGTCGAACATTAAGAAATATTCCGAAGAAATGAAAGAAAGCTGACAGAAAAGTGAATTTATATTTGAGCGTAGTGTGTATGTTCTCGGGTGTGAAAGAGTTAATGCTTTAGGATGATTCTCGTTGATATGATTTTTTATCGTCCTTGAAACCTATTATGCGAATTTATATTATAATCTTAATGATTATAGGATTTTTGTGTAGCAATATAATTTGGGCGTTGGTGCATTCTTGTTGAATGTCCTCATTTATTAAATATTAGATGTGTAATTTTTTTTTTTCTTGGAATTCCGTCAATTTGCATTCTGTATCTCATATTACTCATAACTTTATGGATACGTATACGAATCAGCCAGTGAGTAGGAATTGCGCTGGGTCATAAATCAACGACAAAGTACCTCCTCCATAATCATTATACTGTCTAGAAAAGTCCATTAAATTTATATGTATTGTTGTGTATGTGGAATCATGAACTTTCAGACTCACAAAATGTCTTTTGTCTAAATAAGATAAATGCGTTGAACATTGTATTCTTGTATTGTACATCCATAATTCAAATGTTGCTATTTGTATTGATTTCACTGCTCTATTTTTGTTGATGTTGTGATTCGTTTATAGTTATATAATTGGGAGAATTTTAATATTGATTTTAATTAAAGTGTGCCAGTAAAATCATGTGCGTAAACGCCGCTTTTACTATTCAAGCCGAGTCCATTGAATGAAAACGCAAGAATTATATAAGTTTGCGTGTGTAGTTTCAAGCAATTGAATCTCGATAGCCCAAGAAAACATGCATTATATTGACCGACGATAATGACCGGCGCCCACTTTTCCTCGCACCTGTCCGTATTGTGTTAGCTCATTCACATTGAAGATGCGTACAAATCGCGGAAGAGCTCAGGTGTAAATTATGAATAACACCCGGCGGACCGGTCGCTCGGTCAATGCCGAAGTTGTGCTGAATATTAATCGAGTCGGAAATTTCGGATTTTGGTCAAAGAATCGCCAGATCCGAGAGTAATTTACACGTCCGGCGAAATTGATTGATCGTCGATTAACGATTGCGATCGCCGCAAAAAAAATCCTCAACCAATCTAATCGACCGTCAGCCATTTGACATGACTCCTAATTAATAAACATCACTTAGATCGAGGCTGTCGATGTTTAATATGGCCCGTCTGATGAACCAGGGCCGTCAGATGAATAGTTTTTTTTTTCTTCCGACATTAAATCCTACGCTTTTGGGGGGGCCTACGCATACCTGAACGAGTTTCCCTTTTAGGAAATGACGACAAATTTAGAGTTTTCAACACTACTGTTAAAAATGCGTAAGTCTTACATCATTTAAAATTGCTCCACGTGCTCGTTTGGACATCGTACGAATATCTATTTTTGTGTTCGATCGATGGCAAACCTAATCAAAGATGGCGCAGTGAGGCAACACAATCAAAATCGATAAAATCTCAATTCGGATGATCAAACGGTATTTGATCGTGATTAACACGAAGCCTGGGAAAATATTAATTAACACATTCTCATCTCAAACGGATTGAATTTAGATCTAAAATGTTGGACTTTTATCGTATTTAATTTAATATGATGCCTGCCAAAGCGCCATTCGATACATTCACCCAGGTGACCCGCTGAGTGAGTGTTGATTCTGATTATTTCCTATTGAAAATGCCTTAGTCCTGAAATGGACAGCGTGTGACTGTATTATGATCGAATGCATTTTTTATTCATCAGCAATAGTAAAATGTTCGTATGTCGGGGATGCGCCATTGCACATATACAGTAGAACCACGATTATCTGGATTGTTCAAAATAAAACAAATATCAGGAACGTAATAGTGGTGTACCAAATACATATCATCGGTAGGTATTTTTAGCACAGTAAGGGAAAGGTTAACTTACATATTGTACCCTATTTCAAAGCTTCAAATACATATTTTTAGAAATTTTCATATCATTCGATCGATATGTGGTGGGCATTTTTTTTAAATATAAACACATCAAACACAATAGACTGTAACAAGACTCCATTTATTCGGCTGTATAGCATAAGCACTTGCCATAACTGGAATTGATTATGCTAAACGCTCCTAGCCACACCTCATATGTAATATGATTAAATTTACTCAATGTTATCGATTTTCAATTTCATACGACGCGAATGTGATATTTCATAGACTGTATCGATGTTCCTTTAGAATTGCTTGGATTGTCGGGAAAGAATACGAAATTCAACGTAATCGGCTGAACACTGTCGTAATATTCGCTCGGTAAGAAGATATTTGATGAGCTCGGGATAATTTTGTTAATCTGTTGATCAAATTCTGATGACATGATATCAAATTCTCATCAGCCTTGAGCCATTTATGCTGTTATTATATATAATTCACTTGAATTTAGCGCCGAAATTTAGGGTGTCTATATGTTCAATATATTTTTTCGTTGTAAATTTCCCCATGAATTCATATAAACACATCCATCCCTTGTTGGATTTAAAAAAAAATGTTGATAGTCAGTTCATAGAAAATGCCGCAAAAAACCCCGAAAAAGAGGACGGAGTGGCCATAAGGTTTGTATGTTCAATTGGTCTCCTTTTCGGACCGCTGCTATGACGAGTGAGCACCTCGCGATCGGATGCCATACCTGAACATGTCTATAAGTATTGTTTTCTTTATTTTATTGCGGACTTATGCCTACTGAGTTGGCCCAATGTTAAAAGAGCGGCGTTATAACGTAACCTCTTTAAGGGGTTAAAATAATATATTGTATGTTTAGGCATATAAATAAGCAATAATAATCCCCACCTTTTGTATGGGTTCATTTTATTGAGCTCGTATTAGAGAAATTGTGTGATCATTTGTGGTCATCAGTTTGTGCGGCATTCAACGATTACGTTCCGATACTGCCAATATTGATGCTGCAAATACACGATTGGCAAGTCATTGCAAAGGTTGTGGAAATCGGGGTTTCCCCCATCACTAAATTTTACATCATATGTTATTAATATGTACTTCCGATTTATAATTTGTAAAGGTCTTTTGGAAATGTCTTCAACGAGAACCTTGACAATTTGTCGTAATTTGATCGAGATACATAATTTATGATATGCGGTAAATGGACATTGAAAATTGTATATGTCTCGAATGTAAATAGTTCTCTAATTGTTTGCCATCAATTTTGGGGGTTGTTTCCATAATGATGCTTTTAAATCCTTGGACAATTAAAATACCTTCATCGAGGCATTTTGTGTCGTGGCCAACTTAGTTGGAATTCGTAGTATAGATAGCGCCGTGGACCACCTACATTCCAAATCTGAGATCAATTAAAAATGTTCCTATGGAATATTCAAAGTTTGTCGGCCATTATGACACGGTGCTCCTGGATTTAAATAGTTTGACGTAATATATTTCGTAACTTATCGTTTGCATCAAAATCAATACATATAAAAGGCATTATGTATGACGGTCAATAAATTCTCATGCAAAATATTCGCTCTTATCAGACGATTGCTGCAATAAATTGCATAGTCGACGTTTATAGTGTTATTTTAAATAATTGTTAGCATATAAATTGTATCGATTCGTTTGACGTATCTCGAATGCTTCGATTGTATCTATCGTACGTAAGTGAACTTCTATCGATTCGTTGAATTTACGGTTCAAGTCGACACTTACTTGGCTAAAAAAATAAACCGACATAACATCGACATCCACTCTTATCTACGAGCAGACATTCGGAGCAAGATTGTAATAATTACGAGCCGCAATAATTTTTAATGCGAATAACTTTTTGCAGCGGAATGTTGTAGTTGGACAAGCGCCAATAGATAGCGACTATCAGACTTCAAATTTTGAAGACATTGTCGAAATTAAATGTCGCATGTTTTTCTCAGTGCAGAAAAACGTAGCAACATATCGTATACGATGTCGTTAATCGCTTGTGTATAAATGATAATCTCACAGTAGATGTGCACTTGGATGGCTTCCTTTGACTAAGCACTAACATAAATCTACGGTTAATTGGCTGAAGAAAAATTGGACGCTAACGCTATTTTGTATAGCTTAAATTGTGAATCATTTTTCAAAAGATACGTTTAAAAATCTTATTGCAAATCATGCGGCTGTGAGCCACCTTAGGTCCTATCCATCGTCGAAACGTGTTGTATTAGTAAAGTTCGGTATCGCATTTGATGAATTTGCCAGTTGTGAGTTCTCTCACGTCAATAGTTATGATTGATGAGCAGAACTCGTTTAATCCCTCTTCCACGATCGGTAATTTGTCATCTCGATCCATATTTAACGCTTTCCCGGTCAAGTTGTTATGCCTTCGTGGAATTGAGCCGAATTCTGATTATGAAAACGGATTTTTTTTGGTGGTACTTTCTTTTTTTGTTAAAGTTCGTGCTCGTCTCGGTGTATTTTCGGAACATTTGTTTTCGTTTCTTATTGATCTTTGTTTATTCTCGAGGTAGATGTTATATTGGTTCTAAGCATGCACTTGATCATTAGTTCTCATTGAAGAACGTCTCCTGCTTTTAATTCTTGACACACTACCCAGAAGTTTCAATTTCTATTAGCTTTAAGAATTATTATCGTATAACAACCATGAGGAATATCGCATAACTATAATGATTTTACTGAATAGAGATTTTTGCACCCAACGATCACACTTACACATAAAGAGGCGCCGAATGGTGGATGAATATGAACAGCAAAGTAAAAGAAAGCTTATCTAGATTGACCGTCTGCAAAGATTCACGCTGATGAACCTCTTCCTACAGAATTCCTAAAGTCAACTCGAGGAAGATGAAGAAGACAAGTCTTCTTTTGGTTGATGCTCACAATTCACTCTCCTGCTCCCGAAGGCATTAGGTCTAAAATCCCTTCCTCACAAGGTTTCTTCGCAAGAGAAATGCTGTTATTCCCTAGCAAAATCGATACCGATCTAGGATGAAGTCCTTCATAACACATATACATATTGATTGTCAGCATCTTGCAAATTTAAAAATAAGAAGGGAACTTAGCCAAATCGAATAGGTTTTCATTGCAAATTTCCTGTTTTTTCTTCCTTGAAGACTGTAAATCTATTTGACCTTGACGTCAATTATCGACATTCAAAAATATGTCTAAAACTATCCTGTTTTTTGTCAAAACCATATTTTGTACCCTTGCCTTTTTTGGCAGCGTCGTTTTGAGAATGATTCGATTGCATCAAAATTTTCTATTTGTTCTTCGTTATATGAGGAATATGAGGAACAATGATTAGTTATTAATCCAATAAATAATGCTAATGATTAACCCTTTGAGTAGTGAGCTAATTTTAAATTATCATAAACTTAGATGCTATATTTGCACGTCCGCCACTTATCATTGCCAGTATGCATAGACTTATCTGGCGTAAAAAGCAAGTATTATCTGTTGATGCCATGACGAGATTTGACGGTTGTGTACGTTAAAGTGTTAACGATCTATACGACGATATATACTGTCTCCCATTCACAATCTCCGACCTGCAAGATACTCTCTCCGTCTCTCTTTCTCTCCGAACTCAACGTGCAAGACACTCTCCGTGTAAGAACACTCTTTCTGAACCACTGGAACTCGGACACAACTCTGTGTCTTACCTCTTTAATGGGTTAAGAAAAGAAAAAATCTGCTGCCATTTTAACTCGAAAACGGTTTATTTATGTTAGTTTTGATCCTTTTTTGCTGGTTAAATGTGCTTTATTTGTGTGCATAAAGTTTAAATGATAAAACGCACAGATCTGTGTGCACTGTATTTAAAGTGTTGAAGGGTGTTTCAGTCTAACGAGTTTTAAAGAGGTGAAGTCCTTAACAACCCTTTGTAATTTGGCATTCAATTTTTTGGCAAATCCGAAGCCAAAATTTAAGCATTTAAGTTGGGTACATTTGGTAATGGGTTATACATTTGAACAAAGTTCAATACAAGAGTATGTGACATGGAGTTTTCACTACTTCATTACCAATTTTTATATATATTTTCATTTAATTGACATTAAAATAGAGTTTTGATACATGATTAATGATCAGGACTTATGCAGCAACCTCATATTAGCGGATTTAACACATTCATACGCCGTCTACGACCATAATTAAATGCTATTTTTTTAATATGTAACATGATGCTCTCTTTTCAATTGATACAAACCGTTAATACTTCCTCCATCGGAATAAACTACTCAATTAAATAATTGGGCTACACCAATCTCTGATGCGACGTTACTTAACAGTCGCCGGTTAGTTTCGAATCGGGCAACACGTTCAATCGCAAAACTTGTGCTGAAATTTGTAACGGTCGAATTTAAAAATTGCTTAGAAAATCAAAGACTATTCAACGTTTTCGAACGAGATCCGTTCGTTCGATAACTGTATATTTGTTTTATAAAACACTCGGAGCGAGACCGGCCTTTGGGGCACCCTGTTAATATCCGTTGGGCGCTATTCGATTCTGATGAATTATTAAATCCCGACAAATTGCTACATCGTTATAATTTCGAACATCTACCATTTCGTATGTAGAATACGCTAATGCGCCAATCGAATTTTGTGTTAACTGGATTACTGTCATTCTCCATCTAGGACTCTAAACATACGTACGAATTTAATAGAACGAATCGATCATGAAGAAACCGTCGACTTTCCTGCAAGACGGACTTCATTTCGCCGGAAACAATTTGAAATACAACATAGGTAAATGTGCTTTTGAAATAATACAAATCGAATGAATCGTTCCCATTACTAGAGAACAGTTTTATATCATCGCAAAATGTATTGTTCAATTTTAAACATTTACCGACCCTTATATTGTGTGTTATCCAAATTGAACTTTGCTAAATGTGTGCGCTTTACATATTCAGTAAATTCTTACGAAGGCGCTTATATATTTTTCGACTACACCCACCGATATGTAAATATTGCATAGCAGATTTATTTTTCGCTGACATATGTAATATATGATTAATATTGTATTTGATAGAATTTGTAATATAATAGAACCTCGATTATCTGGATTAAATGGGGATGAAAGTAGTTGGGATAATCGAAAATAATCATAATTGATAGGGAAAATATGAATATTTTTTATTTGTCTAGATTTACATACAAATACACGTATAGTTAATTAATTTTTAATTAAAAAAATAGATGTAAAATTTTGGCTTTAAGTTAGCTGCTCTTTTAGAAGCTGTCAAATCGCGAATACTCTTACGATAAGTCATCATCATCATCATGGTGCAGTCACAAACAGTCCACTGCAGAACTATGGGCCTCTTCAATATCCATTCACAGGGAGGGATTACATCCATCACGTCTGTATCATACATTTGCCTCCTCATTCGTTCGATATTGAAGGTAGCATAACCTCCGAGTTTAATTTCGAACGCTCACCCAACGGGTATCCTGAATGAATGTATTGACGAATGCTTTCGCGACCGTCTCGATAGGGAGTGTGGGAGGTTTGTAAAGACTGAGTAGTTTCGACACTGAGTGGTTTCCCATTTCAGGTTGATCTTCTCAGTTCGGCGATTTTAAAACGAT
This sequence comes from Stenopsyche tienmushanensis, assembly GCA_008973525.1. Lineage (NCBI taxonomy): Eukaryota > Metazoa > Arthropoda > Insecta > Trichoptera > Stenopsychidae > Stenopsyche > Stenopsyche tienmushanensis. The sequence continues at coordinate 533,278 of WACJ01000160.1, read as the reverse complement.
ATAGAAGTTAACGGAAGACAATGCTGTTAACATTGCAAAATGAAGTTCTTCATATGTCTCTCCTCAAGGCCGTATATTTGGCGTTCTTGTCCTTGTTCTGTTCCTAAAGCTTCTTGACTCCGAACCGGTAAAGTTCATCGTGCTCCATATTGTTGTTTAGGTTCAGCTTGGAAGCTTGGTTTTTTTTGTTTTGTTTAACGTTGTCCTAAATTACACTCTTCTTAGTTCTCAAGCCTTTTAATGGTGACATCTAAACATTAAAAAGCTTCAGAATGTATAGCACCAATATCTCCCCATTTGCAAATCTCTTCTTTGTCTTCTTGACTTTGTTCTTCTGAGGTAGATATTTCTTTAATTATTTCCTCATCATTCAAAATTTGGAATCCAGGTAGCATTCAGCACATATAGAAATTTGTGCTATTGCTTCCACAATGTTTCCTTTGTCAGGTTCTACCGCGTTACTGGAACTTATTAAAGATCTTTTCAAAATTTTGTTTCACAATTTTTTTCAATGTTAACACATCTAAAGAATTCCAACTATCTACTGCAATGTAACAATCTTTTAATTATATTTTCTTGTGGAAGCTGATAACTGGTTGGTCGGTGCATTTTCTAGTAATAATAATGTTTTTCCTCTTTTATCTATGGAGTTTTGATATTTTTTCACTTCTGGTATGAACTGTTTTTCATACAATCGTTTAAAATCTTTACCATTCATCCAGGCTTTTTTTCTAATGATCGTATTCAACTGGAAGACTTTTGATGTTTTAAAAGCATCTAGGGCTATTTGATTTTCTAATGACAAGTAGTAGCAATCTGTGTCTACCTGCTGCATTCGTACACACCATTATAGTGACACGTTCTTTACTAGTTTTGTACCCAGATGAAGTATTTTCACGTCTTGATGCTAAAGGTTTATTGGATAGTTTTTTTTTTTTCAATTTAAGCCGGTTTCATCAGCATTGTATATAAATTCTTCGTCGAATCCTTCCTTTTCTACAAATAGCTTCAATGTCTCAATTAATGCGTTTGCTGAAGCTATGTCAGCAGAAAGCTTTTCTCCATGAATTTCAAGATCCCTGATGAAAATGAACTTTCGTTTGTGTAATTTGTGGTAAATGTGTGCTCTCATATTCATTTCAAAGCTAGAACACTGTCCCAATTTACAAATTCATTATATTTCTACGAAGACGCTCACATATTTTTTGACTACACCCACTGATATGTAAATATCGCATTGCAGATTTATTTTTCACTGACATTTGACATGTGATTAATATTGTATTTGATAGAATTTGTAATATTTATGTATGCATGATATTAAGTAAAATGATTGTGATTTGACGCATGTATTGTAGAATTGATTTATACGAGTAGGTGACTGTGTCGAAATAGTCGTTTCAATAAGAATTATTTATGTTTATCAATGTTATATTCCCGATTTACGATCACTTTAATTACTATCGTGGTGGATTCAATTATAATTTTTTGAGTAGATTTTATCTATCCAGGTTGATATTTAAATATTTATTTTTAAACTTATCCTAGATTTCAAATTTTGAATAACGAGGATATAATTGGGGCAATGTTAGACTTATCAGAAGAACGACACTAGGAGGATACATTTGACGAAAGAGAACATTATTAGTCTCTCCAGCACACTCATTATTAGCAATATATCTAATACTTTTCTCCTTATGATGAAACACAGACAAAAATACATTGAGAGTATTTTAGTACTTGTAAACAATCATCTCATTTATGGCCATCTATTACGACAGTATTTACATTGTGGTATTAAGGGGAATATAGACAATTTCCATAGGAGACTTTTCTATGGGAAGAATTTTCATGTGGTTAAGTTAGCAATAAATTTCTTTATTTTCTCTTTTCAATTATATGTATCATCTTAATCTCCATTTAATCTGAATAATTGAGATTCCCTTTTATATTCGGCCAAGCGTATATTATGCACAGTCCAATCGAGCATTGTTAATTTTACAACACGAATATAAAAAACATATATGTAATGTATGTAAATGCATGTTTTCATTTTTCGGGCGTTCCCACAGATAAATGCTGATAAACGATGCAGTATTACATCATATTTTTAAATAAAATTTAAAAAAGAATTGTTACGTCGTTCGACGAAGATTTGCTTCAATATAGACAAAAATGTATTCATACAAATATTTGAAATGAGACTTCTTCGCAGTTTTGTTCATTTGGTGCTGCGAAATTTCCGAAAAATCTCATCAAATAATACTGAGTGCGAAGCGAGATTTTCACTCGGTACGAAGCGTAATTTACGACTGAAAGTATAAATCACATCAAAATTATTTCATCTACTACTGCCGTTGGTTACCTGTCCGCTGTCAAGTTTTAATATCGTTACTCTTCTTCTTCGTAATAAATTTTTCAACTTGCTCGTCTTTGATAAATCTTCTGCTGTTATAAATTCATCAGCTGCAGGATAATTCAAGCTTTTTCGATGCTTCAGATCGATGATGTATCGTCGTCCTTGCGAAGGTTGTGCGCCATTCATTACCCAATGCGAGAGGTGACGTAACTTATTTACATACCTATGTATGGAATGATCTTCGTGGGTCGATCACAAATACCTGAATCCATCGATCCGAGTGCTAATGAACACTCGGATATTAACCAGTTTGGTCGTCTCGGTGAAAATCATCGCCGGTGTATCCTGCACGTTGTGATGATGGCTCCGAGATACGAAGGTATTGCGATGTTGATTTTGTTGTTCTTCGCTGCGGTTTCCCAACGTCTGAAGAACGCCCACTGTGCGATTTTTAGTCAATCGATTACGGTTTAATTTCTAAAGCAAATATTTGAATTGCTAATTATGTAGTGTGCGATTCTTCTGTGAACCGGTGGCGTTTTGCAATCGCCGCTAGGAATAATCAAAATATCCGCTTCACTGCTGATGAATAATTAATGTTGGATTCGGTCTTTGTTCCAAAATGCCGCCTATCATAATTGACATTTTGGAGAGTGACTTTTTGTCCATTGCCGTGGACCAAGTGTGCATGCTTTATTGTTTATTTGTTCGGACAGCTGTGTTGTGTACTTTTTATTGTTGCTGACATACAATACTGCTGCTGACACCGACTCTATTGTCATTGTTCTGTGGCTTCCACAAACAACTGCATTCATAAAAATCTCGTTTAATAGAGGACATATTTAGCTGAAGAATTTGCTCCAATTAAGATTGAAGAATTTCAAGGCCATCTTACAATAATCTAATGCATTATGGCAACCATTGCATTTTAATCAAAATATGCTCCATCGTCCGTTCTCCAGTATTCAATTTACAGTGATCATAAAGATTTTCCTCAAACGCTTTAACTATTTGGATAATAAAACATTCAAATGCTAGAGTATTCATATTGAATTGTTTCAAATCAGTATAAATTTGATATTGATAATTTCTGCTGTGAAAAATGTCGATTTTATTGTTGGCCATTATTTATCTCTATGACATTTAGTATTTCATTCATCCATTGTAGTATAAGTTTTATTCTGTATGTCTGTGTAAAATTTTTATCTTTCATAAAACGACTTTTATTAATTTTGATAGAAATTGTTTCACGAAAATGCAAGTGTTTTTTTCCTCTCTTCCTCGACGATAAATCGTGGTCTTTAAGCTTTGAGATGATTTTTTTATGCATACAATACGAATTAAAATAATCGCGTGACCGTATGGTAACGCTCGTAAAAATATTTTGTGTGATTTCAAATGATTTTCTAAAAGTATAAAGATACCAACACGATTTCGTAAAATAGCAATCGTTTAGATTTGAATTAAATTCCTGTTGACAGACAGCACGTAAATTTTGTTTTTTTGTATTGATGATGAATTCTTGGAGTTTGGAGCTAATAACATTAGTGGATCTTTTAATATAAATTGTTATAGAACATTTCTTCTACTACAACTGGTCAATTATATCCAATGAGCAGTTTGTTATTTATAAACATATCTTATGGATTTTCTGTAAAGCAGTGTCATATCTTGCTAGCTGAAAGGGTTTGGTTTTGTCAGCCTGTTTCTTTACAATCTTCTGTATTTCTTTGTAAATATTTTCTATTTCAAGGGCCTTGTGGATGTTTCTATTATAGACGTACCAAGTAACGGTTATTATATTTATCAATTTGTATGTATATTATTCATTAACATCATAGTGCAGCCATAAACAGTCCACTACAGAACTAGGACCTCTTCAATATCCATTCACAGGGACAGGAAAGTCCATACTTGAAAGGACTTTCTGGAATACAAAGAGTCCAGTCTCCCCTTTTCCTCGCCAAGGCGCTGCCGGACTAGGGTGAAGTCCTCCGTGACGCAAAAATGCATCTCGGATCGTTCTTACACCAAATGAGGGTGTATCCCTGTCAATGTGCAACTTATCCCCGCAAATTCGAGACTGGGTGGTTTCCCTTTTCTGATTGACCCTCCCAGTTCAACGATTAGAAAGCGATATAAATGGCAAGACGATAATGTTTTACCATGTTCCTTCCGTTTCATATCTTGAGTCTTGCGAAGATATTTGCCTGTATTTACATATGACATTTTTTTATTGTTGATATTCAGTGATTACGTTATCTGATTATTCAACTTCTCAATTTCATAACATAAACCGATTTAAATTTAATTTTTAATTGCCAATCTTAAATGGTATTTTTTGGGTATTAGGATTAACTTAAAAGCCGACAAAGCATCCATTTGAAAGTCAGCAGATTATACACTACCCCCCAATAAACAATGCTATCTTCAGCTGCTGGTCGTCTGATCTGTTATTTCACCTGTTCAGTCCAACTTGCTAACAAACATCCTTGTTTGATTTCCTGGGGCGTTTCCGGCGATCCTCAAGTTATCCTGGTTTGTTCTCGGCTCTTTGACGATTGAATCATTTTTATCCATGCATCGCCTTCTCGGGCGTTACATTTTATTTGTATGCAGACATTTCACTCTCGGGTCATTGTGCAAATGCATTTTAACACGCTCGCTACGTGATTGAATTGGAAGATTCCGCCGTTTGAGTGAAATCGCAAAATCGGCGCTTTCGCGTGAGCCGATCCAATTATTTATGGGCGAGTCATTTTTTCTTCTCACACGTGCGTAAATTGCTCAAACTCTTGCTTGTTTGTGTACCACCAAGCACGAAGAGATTACGCCGAGGAAAATTCTTCGGGAGTTTGGAAAATACCCCGGATTGTCATCAATCTTAAGTAGGCTCTCTTTGACGCGTGACTGATGTTTACCATTTGTACGGCGAGTCGATGAGCGATGGAACTATTTTCGGAGTACTTTCCACAAAAACTCATAAGCGAGTCCCTCGTGCTTATACCGAGTGATCTGTTTTTGTTGGGCGATGATGGTTTGGGTGGATGAAGGCAGACACCGTCGACCACCCCTCCCAATTAAAAATAAAACATCCTCTCGAGCCGTCGTCGACGTTACGATACACACCAGCTAAAGATCACGAACAAGATTGATTAGGACGTTGCTCTCGGCTTTGTATACACATCGGAGGTTTCATTTCATAAGAAATTTGACATTTTGCTGGAATCTAGATGTAAATAAATATCATACTCGGTCAAAATTTAGTCTTATCTCGCTACTAAATCGCTCTCGGTTATATTTAAAATGTAATTTACATAAGAAATTGAGCAACGATTCTAAAATTTCTGATATCAGATTTGCCAATCTTGGGAATATTTATTGTTTGCATTTTTTATAACTGAACAACAACTCTTTTTTCGCAAATCCACCATAAAATCTACCTGTTTTTGACGCTGAAGAAAAATATCAACGGATCGGATTGTTCCTGGCGTTTTAATTATTTTTTATTGTGCCATATTCGTTTATCACACGTAGTTTATCTCCACGGGATGTTTTCATAGGGATTTTGAGGATTTAATATAATAATTTCCCGCCGCCTTTCGTCTATATATAATACAAATTTGATAAATAGATTAAGGATAATTATTTTCGAGCGATATTATATTTATCCACTCAGGGCTCGCGGTAAAACACGGTTATATGATTCCGTAAAAATGTCGCGTTATACAAGGTATGAAGTTTATACAAAATTAGGGTTTGTGTTCCAAAGTGTAATATACCATTCATTCATCATCGCTCTCACTTATAATTCTATATGTTTTATTCTTTTTCGAGATCTGTTTCGAGGTCTGATTTTAGCGTATAAATCTTTAAGTATTTCATTACAAGTTTCCAAAATCTTGTAATTTTTAAACTCTTCCATTAAAGCGCTTCATCAGCTAATTTAATATCAACGTTGATCGTAATTTTTACAGAATCTTGAAACAACAACAAATTCACGCATAAGTTGTAGTCCTGTCATACACTTTATTTGTGCGATTTCGAAGTTATGCGGTTTTTTTAAAGCATTTTTTTTTTGTTTATTTTATAAAGAGTACATATCGAGATATTTTGGATAAAATAGGAAATAAATCATCAACACTAATCGAAATTTGGAAAAAAATTATAATTTTGGACTTTGTAAATCATATTGCATCTGCTATCGCTGAATTACGACCACGCCCTTTATTCTGGTATACATTTTTGAAAGAATTGATTTCGTTTTTCGCATCATTTTGATAAGATTTTATGTTTTCCATTAAATGTTTTCAAAAGTGTTTTAATTGCCTTATTGTTTTCCTGTTTTTATATAAACTTTTTTTATGCGATTTTTGATATATTTTATATAGCTGTTTCAAAGTTATGCGGTTTTTAAAATCCATGGAACGCATCTACCGCACAAAACAATGTTTAAGTGTGTACTGTCGTATAATATATATTAGTTTTTTGAGCGTTCCCTTCGTAAACAATCATCTGATGACAATTCTAAGTGATCAAACTTTTAATCTTATTCAGCGCACACTAATTACAGTCGCTGTTATATAAATGGTGTAAGTGCTAAAGTTTATATACATACGGTCTTGTAAGTTAATTATCATGTTCTTCAAATCCCCCTCCTCCCCAATCAATTAATGACCCCACTGTTGTATTATTAGCTCAATAAATGAGTCTAGTCTGTTGTACTATTTTTTCGTCTGTATGCATTATCTCGGAGCAATTTATGGTAATGTGTTCGTGTCCATTTTTGTATTTAATTTTTTAGAGTATTCGCTTTTTATATCCTCAATCGTAATGTCGAACAAGTTCATTGCTTCGTTGACTCCATCCGATTTATGTTCTTCGTCAGCAGCTCGTAAATCCAGTTGCATTAGCTGCTGGATGATCATTTCCTGTTATGATGCAAATTAATCCACAGCTCCCTAACACATTTCGGAATTGGATTATCTGGCAGTGTTAGCACATCTCGCAGCATCTGCGACGTGCAGTTCGTCTGCTGTCTTTGGTGGTTTTTTTTGTGTCACGCTCGTCTGAAATGTTTAGTCTGCCATATTTGGAGTTTGCTCCACTCATTACACCGATTCGAAAAGTCTCGCTTAACAATTTTGTATTCCACTGGCGACAATGTCTAGCTTGATGCGCATCTTTAATCGTGAATCATTCTTCCCTCGGCATGCAGCAGCTCCTCCTCGTGCAATTACATCTTAAGTTGCGGCCGCTCTGTGCTAAATTTTCATTGCCGATCGGTCTTCTTCTGTCGGGTTTTGTTGTGCATATCACACGGCATTTTTTCGAAATTCTACAACACAACGACACGCAATACTCCATTAGATTTCCCGTCGATTTGGACTCGCTTCGCATACAAATGGGTGCATTTATCGCGCAGAGCTCTCGTTATGTACGCGAAGAATGCTTAATGATCGGCCAACAATCGAAAGTTGATGTCCGACTGCAATAATATTCTTATTGCGATCGAGTGCCGCTTCTCGACTCCTCGCTCGATGGCCTGCTGTCAATTGGCATCCATTAAAAAAAAGATCACTTTCCATTATGTGTTTCGTTTGGTGTCAACACTCATTATGCATATTGCTTGTTATTTTCTCCTTGCGCAACCTTCTACCGCGTACGATATGTTTGATTAAATATAACTCCGCGTATGACCTTTGAATATGTGGGAATAAAATGCTGCTTAATTATCTTCACATGTGTTTTGCATAACCTACAATTTGTGTGAAGATGGATTAAATGATAAGAGGAAGATATACACACGCCACGTCTATTCTGTTCACTCCGAATAAGATCCATCTTCAGCGACTCGATTGCTGAAAAAGAGTACAGTCACTTAGTTCGGATTGCTCTCATTGACCGGCTTGTGTTTCGGACCACTTTCTATATTCTCACAAATATGGCGTTTTTCGGTAAGGAGATTAAATGTATAATATATTTATCGTTTTGGTATATTATTTTAGTATTGCGTGTGCTCTTTAAATAAATATGTATCAAATCGTATGAATGCAATTAGTGCAATGAAACACTTCTGATAAGAAATCGATTCGTGTCATCTTGTGATTTTAGATGTTTAAAGTCTCTGCAAATGAAATTTAATTTGGAATGTAATACCGGTTCAACGTTTCCGGTAAGGTAAGGCCTAAACGAGTTTTCTCGACTGTGTGTTGAATTCTCGACATATTTTGACCTACGATACTGTTAAAATTGATCCATCTTTTAAATACAGTGAAACCTCGATTTTACGTTTTCCAAGGGACCCTGAAAAAAAAACGGTAATTGCGGGAAACGGTGAATGCGGGAAAGCTTCAAATAATAATAGTTTGACGGGACTATAAAAAATGAACGGTCCATCCGGGAAAACGTATTATGCGGGAACGGTTTATCGAGGTTCCACTGTATATATTAAATAATAAATTTATCAACTTTGGAATATCATCTCCTGTTTTAACCCTAGATTTACCATTCTTTGCTGATTATTGTTTATGAAATGATACGAATACATTCCCAAATGTATGTCTCTCTCAGGTTTGTGATTTTTAAAAGCTACGCGTATAATGTACACCCATCCCCCGATTTACGCGGTAAATACGTTCTTCAGAAACCCGCGTAAAAAGGCAAGGAATTTGTACACAAATATAAGATAGGTTACCTCATATAAAAAACTTAAATAAATATATAAAATAAAAATAAAAAAACGTGATTACGGAGGATCAACTTATTCCAGCACATCTTTTTGAGAAATGCATGTTTCCCTTGTTTCTGTTGAAATGGCACAATTACTAAGATATATAAAAAAAATATCAGCGGGTTTTACGTCAGAAGAGAACGCGAAAAGTCGCGAAATACAAGAAAATCACATCACACATTTTTTAGGGGTTAGAGTGGCGCCGAGTAGCTGGTAGGTAAAGTCCAGGATGGTTCGGGGTGCAAAGGGTGATTTATAATTGAAAAACTAAAATTATAAAAAGTACCGTAAGTAACACTTCATCTGGCGCTTTCTGTTATTGACGAAACTCGATTAAATTTTATAATTTTTCTGTCTGAATTTTATATTTCTTAATCCTCTTCAATCCGCCACAATTGCTCAACAATACATTGCTTGTAAGATGATCCAATATTTAAAAAAAAAACTCTTCAACACTTTGCTATATTTAAGGGTTAAACTTATGGTATACATGGTGGAAAAAAATGTGGTTTTGGTTTGACTTTGATATATAGTTATGATAGAGCTTCGTAATGTTTCGTGTGGATCTGTGCGAGTTCATAAATTTGTTGTGTACAAAAATATATTTTCCTTTTAGTTCATGGTTTGAAAACAAATCGTTTTATGTGAATAGGAGACGAAAAGAGAAGGCGAAAGAAAAAGGCATTTATTCCCAAGAAACGGCAACTGCTATTGATTCTTTCCAAAGGCGGTATACGTTAGGAGCTAGTTCAGTATCCATATCAATCAAGTGGCATTGTAACGACGGCTCGCATTAATTTTTTTCCCTTCTTCGGCATAGTTGGTAAAAACAACTCGTCGTGAAAGTGGACGTTGGTGGTGCACCAGACAGAAACGATGAACTAGACCAGAGGCAATGGTCACCGGCTGCCGGGATCGGGGCAATTCATTTAGCACTCGGCGACTCGCCCATTCCTATCCGCCATTGTTGCTCCATTGTCCGCCAATTGTTGCCACTCCAATTGTCGACCGTCCGGTCACCGATTTGGAAAATGACCGACGTCTGTTTACCTCCGATTATGGCGCAAACCAACGGTACAGCCAAAAATCGTGTCGGCTTCTGAGGACGCCGATCCATGGCTCGCAACACGTCGTTTGTCTGCACGCTCCGCTGCTTCCTGCCGAACGATAGCAGCCTCGTGGCCGTCGGGCGAATTTGCTCTTGCAAGTTTCTAAATCATTAGACATTAACGACCACGCCATCATAACCCGCTCATTAGATCATATCTTCGTTCAATTAGATGCAGCATCTTCGAGACGATTCCCACCGTGGTGCTCGCTGCTTTGCGTCATTCGATGCATTTATTTAATAAGATGCTCTTCCATCATTTAAATAATACAGCCAGGCGTTTGGGTCTAACAAACGTAATTTGCTCGATTGCATAGGTCCATGACCCACCCTAATAGTGAAAAATCGACGGAGCGTGGCAACCATTGTATTCCTGGATACCTTGGCTTGTCCTCAGTCCAATTCCAAATGTTGATACTAAACCTCTCTGAATTCTCAAAATTCTTGCTGTTCAGTACATAGTCATCTGAAGATCTTTTATCAACTGATATACAACAATTCTTAACACATAATTTGACAAAACAATTGGTTCCAAAGAAATGGTTCCGCGAAAAAAAGATTGCCCCACAAGGGGTCCGCGAAAGAAATTTTGCTCAAAAGGGGGGTCCGCGAACTATATATGCTTAAGAACCGCTGGTCTAGGATGTATTCATTAGGATGTTCGTCAAGTTTAGGTAATTTTTCAAACTAGATCTAAATTTAATTCCCGACTCCTAGAAGATATTTTCAAAAATGGATTAATTTAAAGGTTTAAGTTCGTATTGCTTATTGATCCATATTTTTAAATGCGACTATTTTTGCGCGGCGGTTTTATGATACGAAACTCGCTTTAGTTTTAATATGTAAAAACGATGAAAATCCCATTTTATAGAAACTATTGCCCAACACCATCGCAAAAATCAAGTTGTTTTCAAATATCACAAAAATAGTTTTAATTGTTGAAGGCGCCTCCCGCACCCCCGGAAATACCTTCCCGCACCTCTGGGGGTGTGCGCACCCCCGGTTAAAACTGCTCCTTACCCCGCTGCTCTTGTGTGTATTAAATTGCTATATTTTAGTATCAATTCATAGGTATTGTTATTCGACCTTTATGAACGGTCATCATCATTTTCATTGTTCACCTGATCTCGCTGATCATATTTCCAGACATAAACAAGTTGTCATTATTTTTTTAATATCCTGCAATTGATTAATGTCTCTGCTTGCATTTGAAATTCTATTTTTTGTACTTAAATAAATATCATCATAGTGCACCCACAAACATAGGCGTGCAGTTTTCCTCGGGATAAATATATATAACGGAATCAAAATCAAAAAGGTCTTCAAATATAATAATTTTCATCTTATAGACATTTGTATGTTTGAATAAATTTTTAATATAAAGAAACAAGAGCGAGCCGTCCAAATAAATTTGTGCACGTTCGAAAGAAGAGCAAACGCTCTCACTGTTGAATCTTAGGATGGACCGAAGGATATCAGTGGCACAGACGATGATCACGAATTGGATTAATATTGAATATTCATAGTCATTTATGTGCATGATTTATTATAGGAGCATATGTATTTTGATTGAATATGTTATCAATATTCCCAATGCGTACATAAAATGAGACGGTTCGTGCAAATTTTACATAATGCAACTGTTATATGAGTGGTGCTCAAATTTTTTTCTTCGGCATTACGATCAGATGTCGTCAACCGTTTATTTTCGTCCCGTCGATCGTAAACACGGATGATCGTGTAGTAATGCAGCGGAGCTAAATTAATTGAAATTCGCCTTAAGGGGGTATTCCAATGTGACCGTTTCGAAAAATCGTTTTTTTATTTTTTGCATTTTTCGATAGTTTGTATCCTTTAAATTGATATTCTAGAATCGGTTTGGGTGTTTCCTATCTTGTTGACTAATTATAATGCTCCAACGGAGAGCATCTAACTGCGCGCGCGCTATGTTTTCGAAGCAGATACCGCCGTTTCGTGTATGTTACGCGATTGATTGGCGCTGGTTTGCAAAATATAAACTATCTTTGTGGATATATGGATATTGGCAAGAGTTTTAACGTAAATTTATATTATAATATTATAAAATCTATCTCTGAAAGCGTAAACGCTGTGTACGACATTGTGATTCGTAAAGCCGTTCGAGAAGAAAAAGAGTTAAATGTACAAGCTGGCTTTCCAGAAAATGAGCTCTCAGTTTCTAGCGATGGTTCGTGGTTCAAGAGAGGATTTTCTTCTCTTCTAGGCATTGTATCACTGATTGGAAAATATTCCGATATAATCTTTGATACCATCATAAAATCGTGTTTCTATAAAGCATGCAATACGTGAATTGGCAAAGAAGATACAGATGAATATAACAAAACACAAGACACTTTGAAGCCAATTTATGAAGAGCTGAGCCAAAATGAACTTTTAGAGAGATACTTAGGTTCCAACACGCAAAATGACAACGAAAGTTTCAATGCTTGCGTTTGGCACCTAAATATGTCTATTGCGGCAAAAAAATTGGAAATTGCCACCTATAATGCAGCTTGCATAATTGATGAAGGTCAGAAAAGAATACTTAAAATCTTGGAAGTCATGGGCTGTTTACATGGCCCTGGAAGCTTGAGTTTCGCGAGGACTGCGACAATGCGCGCGTACAACGCCCAGACCAACGCAGCTCCTTTGCTTCAAAAGCCGCTCGAATCGCAAGGAGAGAAGCTAGAGCGGCTAAAAAAGAAATCTATGACGAAGAAAAAAGTACCTTGTATGATTGGGGCATTGCTGATTAGCCGAAAAGGTAAGTTTTCTATGACTTTTCATCTTTAAAAACTTTAAACGCGTTTTTCTCAAAACGACATTTTTGCACCTGGCGTAGGTGATTTTTAAAAAATGGCTAAGCGTATCGACTTCAAATTTTAATACGATATTAAGAACTATTATGGCTATCGTCCGTGCCTCCAAGTTGTTGATATTTAGATTTTAACTTATAATTTCACCTCATTTATGGTGCAAAAATGTGTGTTTTTCTCTCTCTTTTACAAAAAACGCCGCCATTTTGTCAATTTTCAATGAAATAAAAAAGTTGAGGTACCTGCGATAGGGACAGTTACCTAGATTAATAAATTATTTCAATTTTCTATTTCAGATCACCAGGAGAGCCCAAAGTACCTACGCCAGCAGAAAACTTTTTTTTTTATTCGCTTGATTTTTTTGTCATAAATAAATAAATAAATATTTTTGATCATCAAAAAAAATCTTTTGTCCTTCTCCTTAAATATGCCTTTAAGATAGAAAAACATTCGTTTAATTATATGCTATAGTTTCAGAGAAAAAAATTATCGAAAATATGCCTTTTTTTACGCGTTCACATTGGAATACCCCCTTAAGCACTCGGCGATTCGTTCGGCATAATACTTTCGAGTAATCGGCATAAATTGTTTTATAATATCGTATATTTTAGTGGGTTTACATTGAAGCGGACCGGAACCAGTATTTCGACAGTGTCGGAAATTGTTTGGGATTTGCCAATTTTTCTTCGCTTATTGGTTTATGCGATTTTATGACTGTTCAATGGAACGCATTTATGGCGTCGGTGAGGGTTGACAAAAATGAACGTTCCATGGGAAATATGATCCATTGTTTCGTTCGTTTTGGATGTATTTTTTTAAATGTGAATTGTGCTTTCGTTTTCGCTTATGGAAAAAGTGAATTGTGCATCCCGTGGGATTCGATATTGTTATTTCGCTTTAATACATTTTCTGTTTTGGATTTTTATGCTTATTTTGACAATGTTTATGAAGACTTTTCTCATGAGCAATGTTTAATAAAAACTTCACAGATTGCAGTGTGGTATTATAAGTATAAATATGTGCCATGGCAAATCGCCAACATATTTTTTCCAAGTCCATCGAATATCTGTGTTAGATTTTATAAATTGAAATCGATCTTACAGAACGTTTGTTCGTCATGGATTTAATAGAAATTCAGTCATTAGAGATTGTCGGGTCTCAAGCGACCACATGTCGCTTGAAGATTCTCCGAAGAAGATTTAATTCAACATTGTTCGACAAAAAAAAACAACATTTTTCCCACGGCTGTCCGTATCTTTTTTCTGAGTGCAAATAAAAAGACTATCTTCGTTTTTGTTTTTTCGGTGAAAGTATTCTTTTGACATGAAAGAATAGGTAGATCCCGCCTCAAGAACGCTTGCATGATATCAGAGTGACCTTTACATAAATCGCCAACTCATTAATGATCAATATCTTCGACTTGGCTTGGTCAAATATTAATTTGTTAAATATTTGGTATATTCGGAATGCCTCAAGGAGGATTGGGTGGTGCAGATTTTTGTGGTCCGAAATTCCGCCGCACCAGTTCGATTCTTTCCCAAAGTTCCTAGCATTCCGATCAGCGTCAAAAGCTGTTCTCCGTGGGTGTATTCCATTTAGAGAAACTATACATGCACATAGTCAAATAGTATAATGTATCCAAACTTCAAATCATCATTAACCATCGCCCAAAACACCAATTACCCAATAATCACAAATTCACCTCGTTCAACAGCAGACCTTCGCTTTTGTCATGTCCTGTTTCCATAATTAAGATCCGATCGTGCCCACGATAATGATGTTTTACCACCGAAATTGGTAATTTCATCAGCGCCCAACATCTTCCGACTCGCTAATTGCTTCCTTTTAATTTGGACGCAATAACCGGCCTCCCCGTTTTTCATTCACCCACCCATCGATCACCCGATGCTTCGCCTAGGCCCGAAGAATCGCCAAGCCGAAGATCTTCGATTTTCGACACAAATCCTCTTACTCTCTTCCGTTTTCGATTCGTCCACAAGAAATTGCGGAAACGCCATTCGTTGACCACTTTCTTTGGGTATTAATCATCGCTCTTGGGAAATCCAAGGCCGATGGTTCCATTCAGCCGTCACTTTTCTAATGCGAAACTCTAAATCAAATTATATTCGCGCTATTTATACCACATTCTAAAGATAGAAGATCCATCGGCAAACAGACGAGATTTGATTAGACCACTTATAATTATACCGCACAAACAATAATAATTAACACTCGAGCGCCTGGGTGCTCATAAATTGAAATTTCTGCGAATCAACACTTACGTTTGTTATTGAACCATTCATCCGAGTGTAATTTGATCTTACATTATTACACGCATTTTGGAAAAAGTTCTTCCTTGTAGAGTGCTTTCTGGACAACGCACCTGTTCATCCGCATTATGTATTCAATTTACAGGACCTCGGATGTTAATGCTATCTTTTCACCACTTAAATCCAGCCATTGGATCGGGGTATCGTCTGAATTTTTAAAGCGCTTCGAACACATCTGGCTATGAATCCATCAGCCGATGTTCCAACATCCATCTATATGTGGCTCTTTAAGGACTTCATTGACTGTAGAAATCGCTATTTTTTAAAGGCATTGGTGAAATGTATTGTAATATATTAGGCGTTTAAAGAATTGTATTATTAGTAGTGTTTTTTATGCATTTTTCACGAAATTCGCCCGGATCCCAGGCGAGGTTTACTGCAGAAGACTCTGGATAATAAAGTGTTTTATCATAAATAATAATTTTCCAGATTTGATAAATTTGTTAAATTATTTGTAGATCATATATAACTGAATAAGATTTATATAACATGATCTTTGATGAAAGCATGTAAGTAATTCTGAATAACATAATTTATTTACTGTTAAGATTTTGATTGAATTTATTCAATTAAAACTGGAAAATACGATGACTGATAATCACACAGATCTACACTAAATATTATGGCTGTGTATATCGAATAAATATTTGCAAATATTTCTTTAAAAATATTAATATGCTGTCCAACAAAAATTTGCTGCCTTTGCTCTCTTGCAGTTAAATTTCACGATGTCCGTAACCAAAATTGTCCCTACTTTTAGTACTTTATTAATAATTGCGAGAAAATGATATCAAAAATTTACTTCTTATCTACGTACAATTATTAAATATTTAATTTGATTTTCATAATAAAATTTTGTAAAATAATAACGTTAAGCAGTTTTATATTTATTCAATGCAAGGAAAAATACTCTTTGAACGACTTTTGAAAGTTGTTGTCAATAAGTTATGAATATATTTACGAAAAATAACTTTTTTGGTTTTGTATTTTGTCTTTGCTTTCTTATTGCATCATTTTACTAATAAATATACAATTAACGATTTTTTATCCCTCCGCTGAATAAAATCGATCATAATAACACTGTCCTGGCAATCCTTATAAAAAATATATTACCATAACAGCATAAAAACATGAATGTTTCATTCAGGTCTTATATAGATACTATATATAGAATATTATTTAATATGAAATCGCACAGAATACATTGCCTCATTTATTTATAACGGTTATAACGAGCATCATAAACTCAATTTGTAATTAGTTTATTTTGTTATAATGCAGTCTATGGCAGGATTGATGCCTCTTCAATTTGCATCCATAGCGATGAGTTACATCCATATTGTCTATATCAGCGGCTCTTAAATTGGGGTCCGCGAGAATATAAACTAAACATTTATCTATACTTGAAAAGTATATTTTCATCGAATTATTTACAGAAAACATAGTAAAAAGATCCATTTAATTTTGTATTGAAAGATATTGCTTTTTCACTCAATAGGCCAGATCTCGATATCGAGTGGGTGATTTTAAGATTGAGTAGTTTTCTTTGGAAGATAAAGGAAAACTCATTGCGTCGACTATACAAGAATCTATAATGCATTTTTCAAAAATCTTTTAAGTTCCACGCGAATTTATTCTATAAAGCTTAGCACGTTTTTTATACTTGTTTTGGTAAGTATTTGTATAAAGTGTTATAAGTAAAGTTTATGATTATTTTACCATATGAATGAATGTTTGGATGGGTGGGTGGGGTGGTATGTGATGTTGATGTCAACTCCACTTATAAAATTTTCAATAAATCTCTTGAAATGTTGGGCTTGTAAGTCGTTAACCTCGCATTTTATTCCTATTATAAACATTTTTTTCGGCACACATTCCTCAAATTCTCGACATGTTTCATTGTCACTAATGACGTTGCTCTTTTGCAGTTTCGATCGGAACTCGTACGACCTTCTATTCTGCTTTTTCCGTGCATATATAATATTTGAGGAAAATACGCTCACTGGATCGATCGATGCTGATCTTTGCCTCTTTGCTTTTTTTCTTGTTTAATTTCGTCGAAAGAGACGGACGATGAAGAAATTATCGCAGTCATACACGAAACGCTGCTCGTACGTGAAAGTTTTTAATTAAACAAACTCAACTATTTAGTAAGCTTGATTGAAGCCGATCGCAGAACATTGCATTCTATGAACGAATGTGAAATCACGAAGAATGTTGTCTTTGGCCTTTCTATTTACTTGCTTGTGTGTTTTTAAAAAAATCTCAGATTATTCATCGGCGAGTTAACTTGGATTTTATTCCGATCGCTGTTTATGTCGAAACATGTCAAAACCGGACCGTATATGCTTTAATCGAGGCTGTAATGTTCAGATAGACCGGTTTAGATGCAGCTCCATAGCTTTTGGAGCATTCTATGAAATCGATGTAAGTCATCATTTTTTTTCCGATCTTGGACATCATTGTTATTTTCATGCAATTATCCCATTTGTATTTATTGACAATTGCCTAAAGAGGACTCGTTGTCGGCTTGTCGTTACCTTATCCGCTCTCCATTGTGATCCATTACTGGTTTTATTACTACCGTAATATTTTAAGAACGTCTTTGTTATGCCATAGTATTAAAATGAAACTCGCATAAAATATCACTTTAATAACATTGTTGAATTATTTGAAAAAAGCCACCCGTCATCGTGTTATTTGATGTCGTTTTTGCGCGCCATTGGAATCGCAAAAATGCGTAAATTCGAATTTTCTACGTTGACTCCGACATATTTCCACGTAGAAATTCGTGATATTTGCAATAAAAATACGTGATACTAAAGCCAAATCGACGGTAAACAAGACTTGTCAACGTTGTCAACTACAAAGTTGTATAGTTCGTCGAAAATTTAAATCCGGAGCAGCGCTTGGAAGAAAAACTCGCATCGGAATTTCACAATTAACATTATTTATTACGTGGCAGTGAAGGGCTTCGCAGATGCGCCCATTAAGGCGGCGAAGCCTTAAAAAAAGTTGAAAACCTGAAAAAAAGTCTCGGATAAGTGGCATCGAGAGTCCCACTCATCGCAACGTTTATCCACTGGATGAGGCTTACATTTTTCTGGATCAGCTTTTCTCATCCCCTTGACGCCACCCTCGTCCAGAAATATGCAAATTGACACGACAATCACGCCTTAACAACACTCACGCCGCGCATTATTGATTTATGTTAATACATATTTAAATGCTTCGCTAAATCTGCACTCTTAACACTCAATCTCGCCAAATGGAGCTCATGAACGTCCCATCATTTTGAGCCTGCGAAATTGCTACACGCCGACAGCCACTCTGTGTATCCTCGTTTGATATTGCATTTAATAACAGCATTCTTTTCATAAATGGCATACAATCGTAGCAGTGAATTGTCTGCAAATGAAACTCTTTTCTAGTGATGTCGACATACATCATCGTCAAACATGAAAAAGCTCCCTCCCCTAGTGCTCAAATTTGCTGCACAGAAAGTAATTCCGAATCCATTGTTATTGAACAATGCCTTCAACATTGGCCAGCTTAATACTTACATTCCGCATCATTTCATACATTAAACCTAGACATTATTGCAGTATTCAAAATACAATACAGAACAGGAGCTTGGTGAAGAATGCCAAACATTTCAAATCTGTCTGCAAAATCGTATAAAGGTTCATCCAAATATTTAGATATTTTTTTGTAATGCGTTCTCAAATCTTTTTGAAGAAATTTAGCCCAATTATTCATGATTGTGAGGCGCTCATTCGTCATATCAGCGGTCCGAAAAGCGGACCGATTGAGCATACAAACCTTATGATCCACGACGCAACGGACGCTTCATACTCTAGATACGGCTCTGTACAGTGCTGACATTTAGGCGTCACACATGGATAACTCTCGCCTGTTTAAGTGTTACTAATGTCTTTGAGCATGATTTTGAGTCTTATTTGCACGTCCAAGTTCTGCGGCGACCGCTGTCACTAATGAAATCTGCTCTAAATTATCGATCGATTTCTTAACACGCTTTTAAGTTATTTTGAATTTAAAGCATAATGCTTTCTTCGCATTGTAAACAAACAGGCGTTTAACGCGCTCTTATTACAAATCTGACAGCTACTATTGTACGAAATTAGCGATATTATCCATGCTCATGCAATTTAAATGGTATATTCACCTAGATATTAATCTTAATACGAACTCCTTATATCGCATCTGTTCTAGTGCTGAGTATATGAGCCTAATATAATTTCAAAACATGTGGATCTTCCAGCTAGATTGCTGCTTATCACGAAGATAAATACTGACACTTTTGCGGATTTATCTTTTTGAATTTGTCATCTAATACAATGTCAGAGCTCTTGGTTTGTTTTAATTCGTTCAAAATATAAACAGATTTCATTGCGATTGTTGTATTGCGGAATTGCTTGGAACGCGCTGATGGCGTTTTTCTTCAGTACAGAAATAGAATCCATTTGAAAAAAGGTCACCAAATCGCGATCGCATGCGGATTGATGGTATATTTTATATTGTGTGCGGTATTCGTGAATGCAGATCAAAAGTCTCTTTGACCTAGATAAAGTGTTTACGTTTTAAAACATTTATTTGGGGTGTATTTGTAGTCATGATCCTCTATGATGTGCTATTGTCGTACAATTGTATAAGAAAATGTATTCGGTTTTATGCAATGCGGCAATAGTTTGTCGTTTGTGTCTCGATTTCTGCGATTAATTATTCAAATAATATTGATTCATGTTTTTTTAATTTTTAAGTTCGTTTTTGCAATTATCAGGTCAGTCCAAAAGTTGTACTGTATTTAAAAAAATAATCTCATAAATGCGCACGAATTTATGGACTGACCTGATATAACATTTTAACACGTTTATACGTCTTTCATACAAGCCTAATGATGGACTATTTCATGATATCTATTGAATTGTTATGATAGGCCGCGTATATTATAGAGTTGCATATGGAATAAATATAATGTAGGAATGAACGAGTATTTTCCATCATCGTCTTTGGCTGCAATCCAACCTTTTCGAGCATCATAGCTGGCTCACCCCCTGTGTTCGTCATACTGTTTCGATTAACGTCTGTTTTCGTTGCATTTAAGTGGCGAGTCACGAGCAGGAACTCTGTCTATTAGTGTTCTTTTTAAAAGTATTGAGCTTTTAACCGGCCTAAGTTTGCGTAAATATCGCAAAACAGGTTGTACCTGGAGGGCATAGCAAATGGCGGCTATTTAGTAGAAATTTAAGTAATAGACTTTGCAACATGACAATCGCTTTTGTGAAATATTTTTAGTATATTGGAAGTAATAGTCTTAGTAAAGCTTGATCCTTGACTTTGTTGAATGTTCTTCAAATCTTGGTTGAGTCTTTTTGAGTTGAGTTGACTTGAGTCTACGGTGACTTTTTTCTAAAATCTGGTTTTGAACCCGAACCTTCACAATAAGAGCCAAGGATCTATCCCGCCATATCAAAATTTGCTTTGAATGTATGCTACAATCCAATAATGAAGTGCAATTGTGTCGGTTTTCGTTTTTATGATTCCGTGGGAACACTTGGAAAATATAATTCGTTCAAGTTTTGATTTGTTTTGACATAGAAAGGCTTTCTTCTGAATAGAATCTCATGCTTGCATATATGCATTGAATACAGATGGATGTCTTGTATATTTCTCTTGGTTCATCTTCGCTTCCGTTGATAGGACTGTCATGCTGGGTCACAGCGTTATCCATTATTTCAGCGCATTTCCTCGACTTGTCTGCTCATTGTACTGTAAACAAAGTTCGCCAGCATCGTCAGTATTCATGACATGGAACCTGTTGGTGTTTATTTACGATTCATAGTATCGTTCGGGTATGCAAATTCGCTTCGGAAGATGATGTCTACGATTATCTATGCGTGGATCGCGTGATTGGCTTTCGCCGTCGGTCGCCGAATGCGTCTACGTATTTTATTATAGCAACCGATATCTATTTCGGTGCGGCTTGTTTGCGATTATCGCATTCTCATCCACATCACAAGAATAATTTCGCACTGTGTTCGTAAAAAAAGCATTAATGATCGTTGCTCTGGAGCTCAGTTTCCATCCGCGTCTGCTCTAGAGCTCTCGAGAGCGATCACTTCCAATGCGAATCTTCTTAGCCCACGCGTTTCGCTCGGACCATCCAGTCTCTCCGGTCTATTTTTGTTGCATTTTATATAGAACAACCCAACACTTTTGTCTTCGGGAATATGCCGAAGTTTTCAATAATTATCGCTGTATTTTTTAAAACACGGCTGAAATAGGCCGTAGAGCTTCAGTACTGTCGAGTATTCGCAAACAGATAAAGGCAGTGATATCGCAATCGATGAGATCGCTAATCAGCACTGTGACAAATTGATGACACAAGATTGCAATGAAATACATTTAATTGTGTGCATACATCATGCCATGCAATGTAAAAAATCATTTGTGTATATAGATTTTGGAAGTTCGCAATTATGCAATTAACATTAATCACATTGTAAAACAAATGTTCGCCAGGACATTTATCTAATGCTAAAAATTAGATAAAAAACATAGAAAGCTGTCGATACGATAATCCGTTATCTTAAGATTTTGACGTATTTTATTTTTTGTTGTTGGCGTAACATTTTTTTACCAACAGCCATAAACTATCAAGCAAAAATGAAAGTGCAAACACAGTTCTTTTTTATTGACAGCTAAATCAATATAATGAATGCCGAGGGTTGGAGCCAAAAAGTATCGCTTTTGCGAACTTAACCCCTTAAAAAGGTAAATCACAGAGTTGTGTCTGATTTATATTTACGCAAAGAAATTACCGAATATTGTATGCTATCGACGGTGTTTATTTATTTATGTACAAACTTCATACACGCTGCGACGGTCCTGACAGATAAGTGAATTTGTAACATTAAAGCATCGAGTGTTTCGTCGCACGCGCAGCATCCATACTCGTTGGAGGTATCGTCATCAGATATTTAAATGCTAGTTCGAGTTGATGACCGCGTGAGCCACCATTTTCGTATAACACCATCAATGTGATTGATAAAATTCATTTCTGCTAAGACACGGACTAAAACTCGCAATATTCCCGATTTCCCGACAAATTATTTATTTCGTCGCTGCAGATGAATTCTTACATACTATAATACTTTGATGTGATTCGTAATTATATTATGGAGGAATACAAAAATTCTAAACCCCGTATCTATTATATTTCATATCGATATTCCCATTATTAGAGTCGATGTGTAGTAAATACATCACCGGTAGGAAAAGGTTAATATAAAAATTTGAAAAATATATATGTACTATATATATGTATACATAGATTAGACAGTTGCTGTCCCTAGGCGGTGCCTAAGCTCTCCAATTAGTAGTTACGCCACTGCTTCCAAGCGTCCAGATTTCGGCGAGAATTAGTAGCCTTCATCGTGCTGGTGAGGTGTACGATTTCTGTTTGAAAAAAAATTCAATCCCAAATTTTTCGGGATTCATGAGCACCTAAAACTGTCCGGGATCCAGAATCCGGAATCCCGGGATTGGATTCCCTAATCATCACGGATTCGACCATTGTGTGTAATAATATCAAATACGATTTTTCCCAAAATTGATTTTCGTGTTACCAAATTTGAAAAATAATCACACACAACATAGATAGAACCCATCGGAACGACATCGGAAAAATCAATGTCTCAAACGGGTGAGACACAAGAACGAAAAGAGTTAAAGATATACCAAATTGTCTTCGTACTATTCTGGAATAACTATGCTAATTACTTTAAAATTTCTCGGAAGACCGTCGTTTTTAGTCAGTTTTATGGCCGTTCTCACGGCACAGTTTGGCCGCGGCTATTGCACTTACTTTTTAAACAGTCATTGTTTGCAAAGCTATTGCCTTGTCATTGTTTAATTGTACTGTGCGATCTTCCCGGCCATTGATTAGCAACCATTTGTGTATGAATTTGAAGCTTTTGACGATGTAAGAGGCTCAAACGCTGGCGCTCTGGCAGAAGGATTTGGTGCATGTTTTGCGTCAGTCAACGCTTTTGATGTCATCGCTGAATTTTAAGTTTGTTTTATAATCAATCCCAACATCTGGATTCTCCAAAGATATCTAACAAATACATTTTGTTAAAAATATACACTATAAAAAGATCCTCCCTATCAAATGACTTCATAATAAATTAGGTCTTATGCAATATAGCATATACCAATCGTCTATTGATCGTAATATATATCTAGTTGAAGAAAGAATTTGGCAATAATTTGGGGATGAAAATTAATTTATTGCATTTGACATTTTAGTATGATATGTTGAATCTCATGTTTTTACATCTTCAAAATTTCACTTCATTCTCAATCCCAATAAACGTGTAAATTCAAATCCTTTACAAATGATGCGTTAAAAAAATGACATCCCTCTTCCAATTCCTCCTTAACGTCGGAAATCTTCTTTATTTATCACACCGCGAATATACAAACCGGGATTTAAATTGTCACAGCGCTCTTTATTCATACGCAAGTACTTTTTATTCGACCCACTTTATCACTGTTATTATAATATTTACAAAGTTGGCGCTTTATGCATCCTCTTCCCTTGTTTTCTGTTGTTTTCTCTCTCCTGTTAAATTTAAGAATGCTCAGCATTTTTATATTCGTTTTTATAAATATGAGGAAAATACAATGATATATCTAAGGCTCTGTAAACCGCGATTCAGTCATTTATTTTTCCAGTCACACAAATTCAAGTTTAATTATTATTCGGTCGATCTCCATAAAAACTGCAACAATAACGTCACACGTCACATCTTAATCACCAATAACTCCCAGTTTACAATCGAGCACCACAAAAGGCACGAAGAATGTGCGAGTGGCGATACATAATAGTTTCCATTTGCATATCTTCACGCTTGGACTTCCGAATGCGGCGATGTGCAGAAAAATCGATTAACTCCTAGTGCTCTTAGACTGGAAAAAAATGCATTGGAAATTTATATTATCATACTTTTTTTGGATCAAAATAACTGTTAAGCAGATAAAATGGCAGATTATTAAGTCTGGGCGTTGAACGATGAATATAGTTGTAAAACTTGATGCTTAATCCTTTCAGTGATAACCAGAAAACTGTACTTTAGCGAAGAATGTCGGGATAATTTTACGTAATTTTGGAGATTTGAGAAAAAATCATACAAAATATGCATAGTCACTTGCAGATTTATTATATTTGAATCTATTTTGCTTCGCTTCATTTCCTATCCAGTCGATGATACTAGTTAACCTGTATGGTAGGATGATCGCGTATTTGCGAGCGAATTCCAGTGATTCCGAAAGAGCACTCTTGTACGTTGATAAAACGTTTTGCAGTTCGGTAACTGTGCATGGAAAATAAAAACGGAAAGCTTCCTGCGTACATTGCACGACTGTATAGATCGTTAATCTAAATGTATCGACTAGTAATTATGTGTGATGCGTCTCCGTAAAGGGAATCAAGCGTCTTATTGTTACGTATTTTTATAACGACTTGCAAACGTTAACTTTATGAACGTCTTTCTCTGTCTTCCAGATGACAACTGTCTTGATATCTTTCGAGATCGACCTATAAACTTGCATTTCTACCCTTGTCTGTTCCCACTTGCTTATCTATATATATAAGATCGTTCTAACACGCTAACGGCATTTCGGACCACTGTTGCAATTATACATTAAATGACTCCTTCAGTTGCATATAAGGTTCTATAAAGTTACTTTGAGACAATAAAGATATATCGACGTTGGCACTTTTCGCAAATGTTGATAACGATGTATACCGTCGTCCGGCACTAAAAGGGTCAAACATTTCAATGCAGTTAGTTGTCTTCTTCGTCCAGCAATACAACATTGTAGCAATTGCATACAATTGAATTTAGCTTCACCAGACAAATCCACTTGAAAACCTGCACAATTGCTTTATCAAATTTTATTACGCAATATATCGTATTGCTTTCTTTTGAAGTGGTGTTTGAAGATGGTTGCGCACATATTGTTATACGTCTAGGCGCCATTTGTCTCTATAGTCTAAAATGGTTAAGTCTACACTTTTTATGTTCGTCACTTTCACCACACCCCATGTATTTTTGTTCCGAACGGAAATGACCTTGAACCACTTGTAAAACTGCTCCTGGTTCCTAAGATGCGTCGTTGGAGACATTCCAAAAAGTCAGCCGCGTAAGCTGGAGCGCCCGTCCAAAAACACCGATTCGTGGCAACAGCCGCAAGACGATCTAATGTACGCAGGGCTGGATGTTAATCACGCCGTTGGCACTGCATTTTGATAATTGTTAGATTGTAATGATGGAGCCTACGTCCTCGTTTCTCAGCAGATCCAGGTGGTGGTTGGAGCCATGCCGGGGGCCGCACGCGCTGCTGAGGCGAGGGCCGCCACCAAGAATGCCGCTTGACCGGTCGCTCTCCTCTGCACGCTTCCTATATTATACACGCCCATGTCCGAGGCCATTATCACACCTCCACGCTGGATTTGGCTAACAAATTACCGCACGACATACTGTGTCCCTGATCTCGCCGCTCGATTCCATGTCCATTTGATCCAATTAAGACAAGTTCGCATCTCCTCGAGACGACAGCTGCGACAATCGTCCGAACGGCGGACCTTTGGATCCACGCTAGTTTGCCTTGCCATAGAAGAAATTCCGCCACATGGAATGAAAGCAGACAAACAGAGAGCACTCTGTACTTCAATTATTTTTTTTTTTGAAGTCGATCAACAAAGTGGCAATTAACTTTTATTTACTTATTTGATCAGATTCGGTGTTTGTTGACATTGGGACGTCTTGCTACTCTGCTGGGTCAAAATGTTTACCGTGTCTGCTTTTTTTTTCGGTCATACAAATTTCAATTAGTCCGTCATCGTGAAACATACACATTTGCAAATATTTGTCCGGCGACATCTTGCCCGGCTCTGGATTTGAGGCCATTATTCATGAGGGCTGAATCTTTTGTGGTTTACATTAGGGCCCTAAATACATCTGACCAAACGACGCACTAATCTCTTCTTTGGCAAAAGCAAACCGTCTGTGCCATTCAAACGGCTTTGTCTCTTGGTGTTGCAAAACCGGAATCATACCTCCCTAAAATTTGTTCAGTTCTGTTTGTCCCTAAATCGTGCTCATGTTGATGTTTGTTATAATGTTCGTCGCATTTAAATCTAATGATTTATGTGCTTTGCAGGATTAGAGTTTATTCAATTTCCATTCATAGGAAAGTCTATATCACCTTCTCATACGCTCAATATTGAAGGCAACATGGATTTTCATTCTGAACGCTCATCCAATGAGTCATCTTGGTGAATGTGTCGAAGGATACCGTCTCGATAGGGAATATTTATAATTGTTAAAATATTGCTGGTGTAGTGGTTGCTTTATGCTTTATGCGCGTAGCTTCTCTATGATTTATGTGACAGACACGGAGAGACGACTAACTATTCTCCCTTTCTTTTCGAACAGCTGTCGATTGATTGTCACTATAATAAAAAGAAAACATAAAGCGTCTTAGAGAATTTAAAAATCTGAACCAAAAAAGATCCACCGTCTTTGACGAAAAACACGTTCCCTTTGATTGACAGCAGCCCTTAGGATGGGCATTCATAAACAATCAACATCGAACGCATGAAGAGGTGAATGTATGATTTAAATTACGCCCGTTGTGAATATTTTTGCTCAAAACTCATTCCTTTATGTACTATATATTTATAATTGGATGGCCCATCGTATTGGATCAATATTTGAAGTGCTATGGAAGACCTCGGCATGGTTATCTTTGAATGTATATTTTTAATTAAGACTTAAGGGCAATCGTACTTGTTATTTAATTGCACACACAAACAAATAAGTTCATGATTGTTTATCAAGAATTATATGAATATATATAATTAAAGCTTCGAATGATACCAACAATTTTCCTTGTTTGTTTTACATTTGATGATAACAGAATCTCCGTCCTTTTCTAGGAAGATTTTATTAATAAAATGTTAAATAGCTCATTTTAATATTGCTATGCATATTATCAGCATGATGTAAAGGAAAGATATTGATTTGGAATCGTGAATGACTGATTGGGCTGCGTGTGTGATACCGCCTCACTAACCACCTTCCCACATCAGAGCGCGGTTAACGGTAAACGGGTGGTGGTTCTTTTTGTTTTATTGCTTTTTTACGGATAGTTTAGTAAGTTGCTCCATTCAGTCGTTTGGAGAACAGATGATCCCATTCAGTGACTAAACAAGAACCGAAACAGGCTACCCTTTGTTATAACTCATTAACTGGGCAGACATCCTATAAAGGTCCATCATCTTGCATTATTTATCATCAGCGGCCAATGTCCACATCCCAGGGTCGTATAATTCGATTTGACTTGCCACTGACATTTTTTGTTGTTAGAGAAATTACAAATTCACAGATGTATAAACGAGAACCGGTTTCGTGTTCACTGTTATATTATCTTTCGAATCGACAGCTGAGCGAATTATTTGAATGGCGTTTTATTTTATTTAGTACGTATAATAATGGTCGTGGAATGTCGGCTATTATAATGAAACATATAGAAGACCCCCTTCTAAATCGCTGCTTAACTCTTTGAAACGCAAATTCTATCGAATGCTGCGATTGAAATTTCATTAATAAAAAAATTCAGTAGTTTACATTGTACTAATGACATTAATGTAATAGAATTGTGCATTGCTACCAATTTGCACTTTTATAAATATTAATTGTTTAATTTAAAATATATACGGCACGCTCGGGTAAAATTGTCTGGAGACTCCAGTTTATGTTCCCAGATTATATTAATTTCTTAAGTTTCGGTTATATAACCATTGCCATCAAAAGTTTAACGTCTTGCGTAAATATTTTAACAGTTCATTCCCGTCGCCCTCGTTTTTCGGTCTTCTGCCTTAGTAAATTTGCATTTTTTTATTATAACTATTTTATCAAATTAAGCACTCCCTTTATCGCGATTTTACGCGATGAAAATCATCGCTTTGGTCAACAGTCTTGGAATTAATAACACGGTGAACTTGTCTACGCAATCAGCCACTCTTCGACGACCACTCGATCGACATGATTCTCCGATGTGTAATTATCGTCATATCTATCAATTTCATGCGGACGCACAAAAAAATGGAAGAGCACGACGTACTCACATAACACCCGATGAATTACAATCGTATTAATCGTCTGTGATTATTGTCCGGACCGGAATGTGGTCATCGGCGCTCGTGTGTATAGTTTCACTCTCTTGGATTCTTCGGAGAGTTTCTATCTGATGAATGTCGGTCGACATGATGAGCCTCCGACTTCGTGCATAGTTCTCCGGCTCTTCACACTCGAAGGTCGGCCGATCAAACTGGACAAGAATTAATATGTTAAGATCGTATCGGAGACAAGAGATTGATGTCCTGATAGTCGCGTCAAATTTGGACATCTAAGTGAAAACATTGAATGTCGGACGAGATGTAAAGCGACGTAACCGTCGAATAGTCGTACGAACAACCCATGAACGACTATTTCATTATAGATAACCCATCGTGGAAAATATTTAGTGACATCATAATTCGCCTCATTAAACTTCTCAGCAACGTCGTTAAATCCTAAAAGATGTGATGCTACATCATTAATCTTAAATATACAATCTGGAATGTATTAAGTAAATTGAACATTATTTGATCCAAAAGAGTACATACCATACCACCAAAAACACAACCATTTTGGTGGTAGTGTGGAATTTCTACCCACTAAAATCCCTCTCCATTTCTGCTGCCACCCGGCTACTAGGCAAGGGTGGCAGCGATGTGTCCGTCTTGGGCTCTTCTGTTGTGTCAATTCAATGGGTATCCTCTGGGATTTGTCTTCTCCTTCGTTTAGCATATTCTTTCTGCTGCATAACGCACTTTGTGTATTTGCACCATGCATTCCATTCCCTAGCATCTTTGAGCATTGAAGGGATCTTGTTGTTGGGCGAGAGCGAGTTTGCTCCCAGCTTCTCGCTTAGGATATCCCTTTCAACGTTCCACGCTGGGCAGACGCTGCCACGCTATAGTGATGGCATTCCAGGCCTGTCTCTTTTCCTATTTTCTTAAAGTAGCTACCAAAGCAGTTATTCCCACATTTGGTAACACATTTAGCTATGTTGCCTGGCCATCCAAAATTCCAGGTTTAGTATTAGTTCATATGTCCACCGACCTTTTGTGGAGCTGTACCATCGAGACTGCCACAACACCATGGATTTTTAACATCTATAAACTAGCAATTTCAGAACGTCGTTATCAATTATTGATAATGTATCTCATTTCGATGCACATCTTGATGTTGCTATAACCATTATTACATATCATGTTCCGTTTATGTCAATCGCAATAAATATCACTAATTTATGAAGTCACTAAAAATACGGAAATCCAAATGTATCTGCTCTATATTTGATTCAGATATGGTTTTGCTTAAGGATTATTGTTGTCCAGTGTTCTAGTTTTGCAGCGGTGATTTGTGCTAGCTTCTGATCTATCAATGCGAAGTATAAATATCTATTGTGGCGAACTTATAAGTCATCGTATTCGTACGAGGTTTCGCCCTATTGGAAAATAGCGCATTCCATGTGCAATCTGCTTACCTTAAACGAAATAAGAAAGTGGTCTTGCCCTCCTTGTTGGCCATCGCAGAACCAGTATGCTGAATATTCCTCGACTAACCACCCGATATTTGGGTCCTTTTTGCAAATGGTTATTAAACGAAATCGCCGCTTTCCAAAGACCCCATACGAGAAACCCGTTTAGGTTCTACTATACGGTATACATAATTAAATGCGGTGTCTTTTTTTTTTAGCGAGACATCATCGCAGATTTGTGGGTCAAATGCTGTGAATATTTCGTTTAAATATTCGCGTTTCGTAACTTTGATGTCATTCGATGCTTATATAACACATTATGCGCGGCGTTGCTCAATTTAACGGCCGATAAATCACCCGCATTAGATGGTTTATGTTGCATTTGGAATTTCATGCATTCAGACCTGCTGAGCTTATCCTGATGCGATGGCATTTATTATTTTTAATTGGATCCTGGTCTTTTTGGGATATCGGTGGGAAGTGGGTGCGGTTCGTGGGGCGCTATACACGGAATCCCGGTTAACCGAAGGACACTACGTCGAGATGGTGTGCAGGTTAGGTGGTGAAGGTAGTGTAGAGTTGGCAACCTGTCGGCCAGTGGCGGCCTTAAGTCGGCCTCGCAGGTTGTACGATATGACGTCACGCGCCCCGAGCCGCCACTGGAATGTGAAAGTGCCCACTGCGCCCGTTCAACTTGCATTTCTCCCGTACACTTGTTCTATTGCCCATGATGGCGGTGATATAATACCGATTGCGTACTCTGCACGTTCACACTAATCACAAATGCATAATCTTGTGACGAGGAGTCGACATAAAAATACATAGTGACGTAGTTCGATCACATCATTTTGAAGCTCTCGACCGCCTTTGGGACGCGGGTGACGGGGCTCTTTTTTAAAAATGATTCGAGTTCAATGTTAATAAACGAATTTGTTAGAATACATCGTCAGCCTGGTAGAGTCCATTGCATCTCAAATATTTTACTGATGGCTTACATCGATCTAGTTATTGTTATTAACACCATCGTTCATCCATTAGCATTGGTACATGGCCTGCTCACTTTGATATCAATCGTTTCACTATCAAAACAATGCCATAGATTTTTATAATTTCTGTGTATAAAATATTTCATAACATCAATGCATCACACAGATGATGTCAATTTTTATAAGATATTTTCCAATAGATGAACAATACTTACCTTGCAAATTATTTCTGATGTAATTTACAATCTATTGTGTGGTGCATTTAAAATTAAAGGCCACACGCACTTGCAGACCTTAACTCTTAACACATAAATTCCATATTTTATTTAAAACATTATGTTATTTCATAAACTCTGGTGTAGCGGTTGTTTTATGCTACGTACTGACTACCGCTTGGTGTTTCATTTTTCGTGACGCTCAAACCAATTTTCCAGTTTCACTTCAAAAATTGATTGTCAAATTTATGTATGTTTGTTCTCTATACCAGCGTTCCCCACACTTTTTACATCTGCAAGTCGGTAAAAAAAAAATGTTTTTGCGGACCACTAATACTGAAATAAAAATGGTTATCCATCAAATATTTTTTTAACCTTAAGCGAAACTAGGAAGAGCTAGTTGTATGTAAGAACATCTTTGTTAATTATTGGATATTCTTTGCTGCAGTGCGATTGTTGCGATTTTATTGAGGACATGGCCTATAATGTATTTTCGCATGAATGTTGTTTTTTAAAATTTAAAAAAAATGTATTTTTTTAAATTCAAAGCGAGAAGGAACTTTAAACGCGTTTTTCTCGAAACTACTTTTTCCAAGCTCATGGAAGTGCTCCTACACACCCTAGATGAGCATTCTTTATGAAATTTGGCAGGCGCGTGTATAATAAACGTCTTCATCTTATAGACTATGATTGTCCAAAAATATTCAAAAGGGTTCATTTAATGAACAAAAAACTACAAAAAATGTTGGTAAAAACACATTTTTTTTTTCGAACGCTCACTATTTTTTTATTTTCCAATATTTTTTCTTAATTGTAGTCTAAGCTATACACAATATTATACAAAGTAAAAATATGCTTAATTTTTTTACTGTAAATCTCCTGTCCAGGACTTAGGACTTCCATGGTGAAGAATGTCATCGCTCGCGCACCGACATACGTGGCTCCCCCACTCCCTCTAACATATTTGGTCATACTTAAAAAAAAATATTATTATGTTCAATAAAGATCGCCTAGTCAACACTAAATATCAGCATTCTATATTTAATTCTTTTCGCATAAAAAAATGTTTAAAAACGATCACTTTTAGGCCCAAGGTAGAAATGTCCCTTACTGAGGCATCCGAAACAACTCTATTAATTGTCCTCATTCTCTACTCGTAAGAGTATTACATTTAAAACACCTTTCCTGTCGACGTCAACAGCAATTAAAAATTATTGCAAAAGCGGAAATATTTCTCTATCCTCCTCTTATAAGCGATGATCCCAAATAACCAGCTTTATTTTAAATACATCGACTTTATTTCTCAGCTTAAAAATATTTGTAACAAACCCCTGGAAAGAAAGATTGAGGTCATCAAATAGACTTAATATATCTGCCATATATGCGAGTTTACTCATCCATTTCTCTACCAAAAAAGGTCTAGTAGGGCCGAGTTGAACTATGGGACCGTTTTGGAGTGAATCATTTAGCCGAGTATCAACACTCTTATAAAATTAACCTTTAAGAAGGAAACTGATTGGATTTATTGAAATTTGGCATACCGATTGCGGCACGGCACCGTGCCGCGGACCACTGGTTGGGGAACACTGCATTATGCCATTAGAAGACCCCAGTTGACTTTGAATGACAGGAAAAGACCAGAATGCCCAAAATCTACTTGGGAATGCCGAGAACAACTTCTTTATGTTATCATCTAAACAAAATCAGAATCGAACAGTCCTGGTTTCACTTTATCGTACTTTCATCCATTTGGACCCCTGAAAACAATCCTTCACAGACGAGGAGCAATTTTTGATAAAAAAATTGAAAACAATGTATTCGTAAATCGGCTTAAAATATTTTTAACCCTTTTTTAATACCCTAAAGCCGATATATTGGGAATTGCCAAAAATACCATGAGACGATATATCGGCTTTTCTTAATTCTTTTTTTATATTTATAGATTAAAAATGAATTTTATTTTTTTTTTAAAAAAATATTTATATATAGTATTTTTGGCATAAACAAAAAACCAAGGCTATTAAAAAGGTTAATATAAGAATATGATAACTTGTTAACGTTTTCATTTCTTCATAATTCAGAACAAGCTATCAATGAATTATTGATAGCAAAAATATCATGCATTTAAATCCAAATAATGCAATGAAACGTGAATTTTTAACGACCAATCAAATATAATTTGTTTGTTGACAGCTCCAACAGTAATTTGGTATTTATTACGTCGATTTGCTCACGGAAAAATTTAGATCAACATAGGAATTTATCAATTGATTGCAATATAAATTCTGAATGTACACATTTTTTTTTAAATGTTACTACTTTTTACGTTTAGTTTGGAATATACGACTCATTCCATCGTTTTAGATTTATTTCAATAACACATTTATCATACAAGACCTTTTTGCTATATACGCCTACGAATGTTCACACTTAAACTAGGATTTCTCCTGAATAATATTCGAGATTCGCAATTGAGCACACAAAAGGTTTCGTGGAAAGCTTTCGGCCGCCTTCTCAGAAGCCCGAGAGTAAAGCTCAAAAGAATTTATATTGAATCCAGGGGGGGGTGTGGACACGCATGTAGTGAGCCTTTCACGCTCGATTTATTTAAATAAAAAAGTGCTCTACTAATGTTTGCTTTCTATTTGTTTCAGGTAAATACACCATGTTCAACATCGTTCGATGAATTTATCATTGGCGGACGTGAAAACTCGAAAGCTGAAGAATCAACAGTTGCGTAATAACCGTGTTTGTCTGTGATGATTGAAAAAGTTCTAATTTATTAAAGTGCTAAACGATCGATTGTTCGATAACATATATTAATATTTCTTAAACGGTCTCGTTTATAAGGTATGTATTATTGTGTGTACAATTGCATTTCTGCATTTGAGCGTGAAACAGTTGGTGAGCATTCGATTTACAGCGGGACGCCCTCCCGAGACTATCAATCATGGACTAATTGATCAATCCCATTCCAGCTGCGAACAGTTGGAGAAGCATGTGTCCGTTGTGTATATGAATTACCCTCGTTTTATAATTCAACTTTCAACTCCAATTTTGACATTATGATGAAGCGACGAATTGCCCTTTTTTCTCCCACGCGTTTGAAAGCTTCGATGATCGTCCGAACAATTTGATTTAATTTTGATAAATGTCAATGTGGCAAATGGCGCACATATTGCCAAAGGTTTTTTTATTCCCAAAGATTTATATCTGTTTTGCTATGTGTAGATTTTAAATATAAGCAATTTCTTTTGATGTAACCCGTTCAGAAATGATTTAATCTCGCTTCCGATCATCTTATCATTAATTATGATGTATGCTCTCATTGTTATATCATTATGACTAATGTTAAACTCACGTTAGCGTGACGTTATACGATGCAACTTCAATTGTGCCGTGGTCGACATCCCTTTCATTTTTTTTATTATTCGCCATAATTACCATGTGCTTAATTTATATCAGTGATTAATAAATTTGCTGCAAATTAGAGCAGGGGTTCTTAATGTGATTTTAACAATATGAATTTAAACTTTCCAACAAGAGTACATATTTGAATACTTATATACTATAATATTTTAATATGATTCGTAATTATATTACGGAGGAATACAAACATTTTGAACCCTTTATCTATTATATTTCATATCGATATTCCCATTATTAGAGTCGAGGTGTAGTAAATACATCACCGGTAGGGAAAGGATAATATAACAATTTTAAAAACATGTATGTATTCTATATATGTATACATAGATTAGACAGCTACTGCCCCTAGGCGACGCCTAACTCGCCAATTAGTAGTTACGCCACTGTTTCCAAGCGTCCAGATTTCGGCGAGAATGTCTCGATTTAGCAGCCTTCATCGCATTGATGAGGCGTATGAGTTCTGTTAGATAAAAATTTCAATCCCGAATTTTTAGGGATTACATTTACTAATCCTAGTCATGATTGTCGCAGCATGTATGAAGCTTGTACATAAACAAATAAACACTGTCGATAGCACACAATATTCGGTCATTTCTTCAAGTAAACATAAACAAAATATTTGAAATCGATTCATTATATCATTCACATATCATTATTAGTCGATAAATTTGGGTTAACGATCTATACAATCGTACGATGTACGCAAGATACTCTCTCCGTCTCTTTCTGTTTCAGAGCTCAATGTGTAAGAATACTCTTTCTGAATCACTGGAATTCGGACAAAACTCTGTATTAAATATAAACTCCGACATTAGACCGCCATTCATTTTGAAAGTTATGCTAGACGATCGTTTTAATTGTATGTCGTAGTTGTGACCCATATTATTGAATAGATTCTACACTAGGCTTGTTGCTGATATATGATGACGATATTTAATATTCATACCTCAATTTGTGTTTGGAATGCAGAAAACAGCATAATCACGATGACTTCTCGGAATTACGAGCATACATTTTTATCATTGTCAAATAAATTAGTATTTCGCATTTTTTTGCATCGCGGATCTCCTCTTAACGAAATTCATGCATTCTACTTTTTATTATAATTTGAATACAATTAAAAATACGGGAGTCTCGTGCGCTAGAAATGAAACTTAGCCCTTAAAAAAGTTGATTTTATGCATGTCTACGGAAATGATTATGTGTTGTATAATATATAATAAAATATGCTTGCTATTGGTGTAGCGGCTGCTTTATTCTACGTACAAACTACCGCTTGGAGTTTCATTTTTCGTGACGCTCAAGTCAATTTGCCAGTTTCACTTCAAAAATTGATTATCAAATTTGTGGATGTTCTTTATACAATCTTTCAAGTTTTAATTTAAAAACTGTAAACAATGTTTGCATTATGATGATGATATAGATTACAAATATTCCATTGAAATACACTGCATTTCAATGACTAAATGATTAGGTAACCTATTGAAAAAAATCCATTGGAATTCCAAGAACGATTATGGAATAATTTTTAAGCCGGATTATATTTCAAAGTAATGTTTAACCTATTATGAATCTTCGTAGTTTTTACCTTATAAAAACTACGAAGATTCATATATTCTGATTCAATTTTGAACGAATTCAAATTTCCGAGTGTTCCCACGGAATCAAAAAATACAAAAACCAATATAATTGTACATTTTTCATCGTACTAACAAATTTGGGAGATCGGAAATGTATACATTTCAGTTTTGATAAATAACATAATTATTATTTTTCTAGAAAAGTCCTATAAAAATTGTTAACATCTTAAATAAGACGATTTTCCCCATTTAAATTTTTTAAACATATATCCTTGTATGAACCATATATGGAAATGAATAAAAAACCACCGCATTGATACTCCCAGGAAATAGAACCGCATAGTTCGATTCCCTCTCTCTCATTGTAAATATCCGATTACGGATACGGCATGATAAGATGATAGAATCACCTTAGTATTAAAGTATCTTCTTGCAATGCTGAAAGGCATTTTAGCTGCTTATCATTAGCATAAGTGGTGTACTGATTCGTTGCCTTCTTCCATACCCAAAATATCATTGACTCTGCGCTTGCTTCAAGTTTCCCGATGAAATCGTTTTAATTTTCATAATTGCATCATCTTTGGCTTCATAATCGCATTCTGCGACAGAGAACAATGACGTTTTTTGTATGCAGCTAACTGTACGACGCCTCGGTGGCATAATGGCTATGAACACAACAACGTCAAAGGCAAAAAAAGACAGTTGGCTTTGGATTCAGCAGAGACGTGGCGCTGTGTGAATCGCAAGATTGCGCCGCAACAACTCCACCGAGGCACGTACAAACGAGATTCTCCCGAGAAGCCTTATTACTAACTAAACACCATTTTATATTATAGAGAGTACACATTCTCGTGCTAGAAGAGGCTTTATTAAAATTTATACGGGAGGCAGACACGCACGCCTCCCAATCGCACTTTTCCATCGAAGACTCACAATGTTGTCGAACTTGAATAAATCTCAATTGTTGTGGTCTGCTATTGTTTATGTTAGCGACGGTCCGCTAACATAAACGGATGACTTTACCAATGTCGACATATTTTCCTCATACATACATTATATTAATAATATAAATGACGGTTGAATCTATGCATAACCATTTTCGTAAAAAAAAATCCTGATTAATCAAAACCTTATCATTTAAGCCCTTATTGAAGGATTTTCAGATTTGAATTTGCCAGATGGTGAGCCTACAACAAAAAAGTTATCTGACAGAAAACTACGTTATAAAAATTATTTCAGTGTTTTAAGATTCGATGTTTTTTAATATATGAACATTCATGATCGACATTTTTGCGTGATCTATCTAAGAAGATTGTAAAAGGTTTGGATCGAGTTAATTTCAAATTTAAGTAAAGAATGCTGTTACTAACTATAAATGATGTTGCGTATTCGACGGTCAATATAGTCCAAAATATGACCACAACAAGTACTTGCTACCTCATAGCCACTCGTTGCTCTAAACGGTTGATGAAATAAATGCAATGATTTTTAGTTTAATGCAAGCTTTGTACAAAAAGAGTCCCCGTAAAGCGAATCTAGCGTCTCATTGTTACGTATTTCTATAACAAGTTGCAAATGTTGACTTTACGAACGTCTTTCTATAGTGTCTTCCATATTGGCTCCGTGAGAAACAACACCGATTCATGTTGGGTGACGACAGTGTTAAATGTAAACTTTCTTTGCGGTCATATAAGAACATGAAGATTTTTAAATTAGCTCACTATTCAATGGGTTAAGCCGGGTAGTAGTGTAAGAAGATTTCTTAAACTCTTGCTCGGTTGTTTTGAAAACCAAAGCAATTAAAACATGAAAACCGGCGTTTTTTTTAACACTTTCGCCGCCAAAGCAAAATTCGCAAATTTCATTTTTTTATTATTTTTTGGTTATATTTTGCTATGTTTAGGTACTATTACAATATTGTTGAGTGTTTTTGGCTTAATTTCATGATAAATAAGAGATTGTGTCACATATGGCTAACACGGCTCCAGGAATGAAGTACAGTGTCAGCTACATATGGCTGACACGGCGGTTAAAGTGTTAAATTATATTATTCAGGCCCGGATAATCCGCACCCGGATAATCGAGAGTACACCGTATTTTGCTTTTAATGCGTTTAAAAGTCTAAAAATCTGCTAACCAGCTTCTCGCCGAATTTCTCAAGGAGCACTAGCTTTTCTCAGATTTTCCAAAATATCACTCAATATTTTATGATAAATATAACAAAGAGTTAGAAAATGATTTATAATGCTGCATAAATAGATTAATTATTGTGCAAATTTATATCAAGAGGTGGATGCTAACATTTCGCGCAGAATTTTGCAAGTATACTGAAAACAGACAGACAGACATACATTATTTTCGATAATTTTTTAATTTTGTTTGACAAATTGTAATGTTAAGAAACCTTGATACGCGATTATCGATATTTCATACTAATAATACACTAACGCAGATTTATGTTCGAATGTTCTCCGATTAAACAACATTTTGTTAATCCAATTAAACAACACCGATCATCACAAATAAAATCGATCTTTCATCTGATTGTTAGTTATGTTTTTCATTGTGGAATACTTCGATGAATTCACTCAGCTTTGGATAACTTCGCTCATTATATGGTAGCATTATTCTAAGATAGATGTTAGTGTCGTATAAATCCTCAATCATAATCATAGTTACTATCTCAGATTTAGATTCGGCTGTAATATGACTCCGCGGGGATAAAATTTTATGGCATTTGAA
Source organism: Stenopsyche tienmushanensis (assembly GCA_008973525.1). Taxonomy (NCBI): domain Eukaryota; kingdom Metazoa; phylum Arthropoda; class Insecta; order Trichoptera; family Stenopsychidae; genus Stenopsyche; species Stenopsyche tienmushanensis. The sequence goes on along the minus strand of WACJ01000160.1, from coordinate 494,283 downwards.
TGGTCAGTAAAACGGTATCACAGAGATAGAACAGTAGCACTATGATTGGATGAAATTAGAAAACATTTGGCACAACAGTTTAAATATACTCAATCATCTATTTTTTAAATTTATAATTGAACGAACGATCAATGATCATCATTTTATTATCAAACAAATAATACAGTGCTATTTGCAGCCTCAGCTGTTAAATTTATCTTTCGTTTGAAAATTCAAGAACCACTCTTATACTGCTGACCATTCAATATACAAGCTTATTTAACGAGAGGGTAAGTCCAATAGCAAATGTACTTTATTATGGTACACACTTTATGTTGTAATAAATTTTCTTCAATATGCCCACTCAAAATTGAGAAAAATTTAAAAGGTCTGATGCGCTTAAATATTATATATGTATATTTGATATATAAACTACACAATCTGTAGCGTATATCGCTTGACAAATAAATACAATGTATGTGTATTAACACATTCCCGTCGGGTTGCGTGTTTACACGTCGCGACTATCGATAGTCGCGGGAGACGCTTCCGTGCGTCTTTGGTCATGTCAAACCCATGATGATGCAACATATGCCATCATCGGCCGCCGAAAGTGTTAAAAAATGATATCTAAGGAAGTGGGAGTTGTGGTTATCAGGTGATTTCACTTGTAAGTTTTTGTACGGGTTAAATTTACACTTGTCAATATGTCTTTTATCGTAGTGCGATAAAACCTTGGACCGTTCCAATCGAATATTTATCTATAACGGCACGATTATTTAGACACATCGATCGAAATTATTCAATAAAATTTAAATTTGCCGCGACGTAACTCCGAGATAACGCCCAAAGTCGACGTATGTCAGTTATGTGGAAACCTGGAATTTAATCTCATGTTATTCGCCGACTGCGATGGAGAACTATTGAGTTCGACAAACATAAAAATTTGCTACCTTTTAAAATGCCCCCGACATTTTCCACAATTTGATCCACTTTACGACCGTTCGCCAATTGAATTTGCTGCATTGAAGAAGTATCATGGTGTTAATTAAGTCGAACGTCAACGCCGGGAGGAACGTTCTGCATGTTTCGCGACGTCTTATCAAAGTTCCATATGAATATTTAACATATGCCTAGATATGTATTTCGTTTAACCTCAATTTTTCTGAATTAATTCCAATTCTCAACATCGAAGATCGCCTCTTCCGCTGTGGCAGTTACGCCGAGTTCCTCATCAGTGAATCGAATAATTAATCGCAAGGTCTGTTAAATAATGACGAATAAAATTGATTTCATACTTAAACAGTTCCAGTGCAAGAAATTAATGATTCCTCCAGCAGCAAAAAGCGGTTGTTACAAAGTGGCGTAAAAAACGAAAGTGAACATCAGGCGGTTTGTCATATTGTGTTTATATCAGAACATACGTACAAGGTGTACCAAATCAACTACCATTATCAATTTACAAGGCCATAACTCTGTCGGTTTCAAACAGTATTATAAAGTACTTGTATGACCACTTATCATTATAATATATAGACAATTTTATTTCTGGATGGTATTATTGAGCTAAGCAAATCTTCATTTTTATAAAGTTCTGATTAGGTCTAAGCTGTCTAATGGCCACTCGCTGCTCTTAATTTTTTTAAAGGCAATCACGCCATATTATTGAGCAGTTTGATAGAATTTCCATGGAAAAACTGGTAACACAATTGGCTTTTGTTATATTTTAAATCGAGACCATTTAGGCCTGATCCACACTATGGTGCCGGTAGCGGTTCGATCTCGCTCTCGGTCTCGGTCCGGTAAAATATTCTCATACAAAAAACGGGATTGGAACGATCCGATAGTGTGAATACTCTGATTGTTTCTTGTGTAAGAATATTTGATCGGACCGAGACCGGAGCGAGATCGAACCGTTACTGGCACCATAGTGTGGATCAGGCCTTAATCATTTCGATTTTTCTGTGTATTATCATTTTGAAGGGTTCAGTCGCGTATTTGCGATCGAATTACAGTGATTCAGAAAGAGCATTCTTACGCGTTAAGTTTGGAGAGAGTATCTTGCAGCTCGGAGATTGCGTGCATCGTACGATTGTATAGATTGATAACCCAAATTAATCAATTTCAAATGTATTTATGTTTACGCGAAGAAATTAACGAATATTGTGTGCTATTGACAGTGTTTATTTATTTATATACAAGTTTCATACACGCTGCGCGGTCCTAATAGATAAATGGATTTGTATGGATGATAAGTGGAAGACATATGTATATAGCATCTAAAACTACTCAAAGGGTTAAAATCCATTTTATCAAATCTCTGGCGTCGTCCGATTTCAAGCATTTGATCTAAATTGCAATTACGATTATGGTTGCCCCGAACGGATTATACATTGGATCTTTCCCGAAGTATAATCAAGACATTAGTGGCGTTGCTTCGATATTTGTTAAATTATAGCTCTGGGTCATTTATGTAACTTGTAATTTCGACAGCAAGATGTAACATTATTGTGGCGAACTTTTTTTGGTTATATCCTCTCACGTACAGAATAGAAGTCTTTCCCGAAAATCATACAAATTAATTATTATATTTTTATGCCATTAAAATTCCGAAGAGGCTTAGCATCATCTCTATTATAACGGATTCTTATTTAAGGATAGACGATTATCTGCTTAAATTTAACCAATTACCAATAATAAGCCTTGTCCAATAATAGTGAGAGAAACCTAAAGATAAAGATTTCATATTTTTGTCTCGTTTGTCAATTTTTGCAATTGATTATTTTAGAAATCATCCTATAATTTAACGAAAATTCTGACTATTAATCCCTAAAGGAGTACTATCCCAGGGTCTGTGACCCCTTCTCCACTATTCGGAAACAGCACTCTTGTACATTGAGCTCGGAGACAGAGAGAGAACGTAGCGCAGCTTGGGAGACAGAGACGGAGAGCTTCCGCACATACATCGCACGATTGTATAGATCGTTAACCCAAATTTATGGACTAATAATGATTTCGATTACAAGTGTTCTATTTTTTACTTGAAGAAATGACCGAATATTTTAAGCTATCGACAGTGCTTATTTATTTAATTTCTTCCTGTTCGTCGTTGCTTGTTGAATGAGTCTTTGTCCGATTATCATTTCCTTCTAAAGCAGGAGCAAATTAATCGATTTCTTGTGTATTGTTTATGTAAAAAAATGTCGTGGTCTTGTATGCTATCGACAGTGTTTATTTACAATTGACTCTGCTTCGAATTGAAGATTGTCTTACGCTGATAGGAGCTGACAGAAAGTAATCGGTGTAAAGCGGTTATGGCATCAACGACTTCATCGATTTTAAATTTGCTCACTACAAGTTTAAGGAAATAAGGAACGAGTTTCCTATCGGTGTAACTTGTTCAATTGCAATGCAATTTTTGGGTAAAATAGGATCAATGTATATTTTTGATCTACCAAATTTGTTTTAAATACTTTAAAATTTTGCTGAAAAATTGGAACAATAAAATATAAAAAAATCTGGGAATCAAGTCACTTTAATGTCACCTGAGAGTGATTATATCTTTATTATCGTCACGGTTAGATGAAAATGGCATAGTATTCACTCATTGACGCGAAAACAATTAAAGATCCAATTGCACTTCAAACACATCTAAAGTAAAAATCACTATATGATATAGAATTAGTTCCAAAAAGAATTAAATTCAATCATCAGTCTACTTTGTCAAACAATACATTATTCGAAAAGAAGCCATGTTTGGCAATGAGCACACAGGAGATTAACTTCTCGGTGAAGAATCCTTTTTTTTAAATCTGCCTGTAATGTTAAACTGCAATATAAGAAGTAAAGCAATGTTTATATCAACGCAGCTCTTCAGCGTTCTTAGAGCTTAAAGCTTATGCAAAACATCGTACCTTATTATAATATTCTCAGCATAAGCTTCCAAAATGTGCATTGCATCAAGATACAGCTTAATTCACGCAACATCAGCTATTTATAACCAGCAACACAATAATGATTATATGCAGAGCCAAAATCAGGGTGCGTCGTGTTAAAATATATTTAAGAATTGCATCACGACTATGGCGCCTGACATAGGAAGCGATGGAAAATTAGGAAATTTGAATTAATTTCCAATCGCGTTTATATAAAACGCACATAACGCAAAGAATGCGACATTCGATGATTATGAAACATGATTCATTGTTATATCTCGGAATTTGCATTATCCTTCGAACGCTGTTGGCTTCCATTCCTTAAAACGAGGCTGTCAATCGGTCTACATTTGGAATTGTTACGATTCCGAACTCGACGCTAATCCACGGTTAGTCTGCGCACATGCGGATTGCATTTATGCTGCTAAAATGCACTTGACATGTTTGCGTCAGTCCCACGTTCATGTGTTGAAATTCCTCTCACGGTTGCATAACTGTTTTCACTGAAGCATGCATTTATGTAATATAACCATGCCACTTTTCGATTCGAGTTCCGGTTCTATTGGTCACTCGAAAACTCGTTTCGCGTATACATTACGAGCGAGATAATTCATCCCGATTAATGCGCGCGTTTCTTTCGGAAGTAACGAACGACGGAACCGGAAGAAAGCCGAATGTTCGCCCTGGAAAAATCGCCGATTTGACATGTGTACCTTTTTGTGTGGGACATTTTTTTTTTTTTTTAGTTTCCGCCGTCGAGTATGTTTTTGGTCCCACCGGATTAAAGTTGGATGTTACGGCGAAAAATCTAATCTGTTAAACTTTTTTATTGTAATTTATTACATGACAAAGTGTTGTACACGACTTCCCTGCTGTATTACACGTGTATATTGCGATGGCGTACTCGGAAAATTCATACGCCGGTGAAGTAAACCCACGTGAAAATTCATTGTTTGAAAACGAAACTTTGAAATTGCAGTGGCGATATTAATTGTATAGATGAAATAGCATTGATTGCTTTACCACGTGACTTGCCATACTTCTCTATAATACAACCACACAACCATCAATTGTAAGCGAAATTGGATTTGAAATTGGCAAAATACATTATGAGTGAGTCGTCTTTGAGGGTCTCGTGTATCAATGATGGATTTTTTTTTAAAAAATAATAGATTTTGTAAATGTTTATTTTTTAGCATTGATATATTTTATAAGGATGTTGAATCCGAAACTGCTTTTCTGCGTTTTAAACAAGAACGAACAGTTGCCCAAAAGTTTCAGCTTGGATTAGTCAGGAGATTCCATATGGATCTAAAGCGATTCTCTTGATCTACTTGATCCAATTTATGTCTGTTGGTTCTCTATATTATCTATTTTAAAGTCATATTAATCCCACCGACAAGATTTAAATCTGTAATATCTGGCTTTAAATTTATTTTATAATGTTTAAAATATATATGTTAGGCATTTTTAAGAAATTAAATCCATTTCGATATTGCATGGTTATTATTAATATCAACATAATGCAGCCATACAAAGTCAACTAAAGGATTTAAAGCATCGTATATATCTATTTGTGGGAAGAGGTCACTTTCATATTACTCAAATCGAACATTAATCACCTCATGCGCTTGATATTGAAGGTAGTACGGGCGTTACTTACGTGTGAGATCCCCAGGGTGTAGAACCTCCAAGCTGCCCCCTCGCACCGCGCGTACGCTTTAAAATAGACAGCCTCACGTGGGTCTGTTTGCTATCGGATCGTAGATGCTAGACGTAGAAGAACGTGTCTTCTTGCGGCCAAGGCTATCGGTTGACGCAGAAGGCTGGAATGACGTTAATGTCGCAAATTGCACCTGCACAAATAAACATTGGCCTTTTAAAGATTGAGCAGCTATCCTTGAAAGGTAGGGTAGCGTGGGCGATTTAATATCCCAATGCAATCATGCTGTTAATCTGAGCTGATTTAATTCTTCGGATTAGCAGTGACATCTTCTGTCTCTCTTCGTGTGCTATGAGCTATTTTGATAGCGCCGTCTTCTGGAGCGCTGCAGGGACATTGCATCTGCAATTACCGACCGATTGCTTCTTGTGCGTGCACCGTTGGTGGTTGAGTGGTGACGCGCAGGAGTCTGCGGTTGGCCTTGGCTGCGGGAGGACGTCCTTTTCGCAGCCAAATCCCTCTTTCATGCTGAATTAAAAGTTACATAAAGAATAGTCTTTTCGTCCGGCTGTACGTGATCCGATAGAAGAACGGACTCTACCTTACAATAGCAATGGTGAACACTAGGGGTCCCAATCGAATATTCGATATTCGAATATATTTGGCCCTTTCCCAATATTCGTATATTCGAATATTTGTAAAATTAATCGAATATTATTCGTTATATATTTTTTAAGAAAATTGCTCGATGTTCTTCTGCCAATCGAAATAGCAACAAAGAAATGCAAAAAAATCCCAAGTTTATTGAAATTATTTTATTGAATTTGTGTAAAGTTTATTAAAAAACTATTCAAAAATATCGATTATGCCAAAAAAAAGGTGATATTTTAGATACTGTCGATAAAACCAAACTCAATGACAACTGAGAGGGTTTTTTCAACAGCAGGCTCAATAAAAATGAAATTACGGTCAAGCTTAAAAGTAGAACGTTCAATGCACTTTTTTTTAAATATGTATTGCTGAAAAGTAAATAAAATTCTGATCCTTTTGATTTCGCTAAAACCAAAAACCTCAAAATTTCACTTGATTTCTAGCCTTTGTCTACGAGAAAACGCGTTGCGCAACAGAAGATGATACTTCTCGCCCTCTTTGTGTGATGGGGTCAAGAACCTTCCTTCCTGAGGGAATAAATTTATTTCTAATGAAGGGAACTTTATAGAAAAATAAGATGCTCCATTTATATTTTTATATAATAACACTAATGAAAAATTCCGGGTTATATTTGAATCACCCTCGTCTACATATATAAAATATTCGAATACTCGAATATTCGAATATTTTACTAATTTCAAATTCGATATTCGAATAATTGATTTTACGAATATTTGGGACCCCTAGTGAACACCTACATGATGCTTTAGAAGTGTATCTCAGAATGATTGCTTGCAATGGTGTGTCCCTGACGTCGTGTATTTTTACCCTTGCCAATTCTATATTAAACTTAAAAAAATACCAATTAAGTTCATCTCGAATAATATCTATATATATTTGGTGACTTCTTGAATGTTTCCATTTTTTTTTTAAATTCCATATTCTTGAATGGATTTGCTTCTTTGGATATATACTCAATGCAAAATTATTGAAAACTTCCATAGAAAAAAATGACAAACTAGAATAGCCAATACGCAAAAGTTTTCCAGATTTTCCTCGTATAATGTATACGCGATGACTGAAATAATATTTATTATATCACAGATTACTGCATATTACGTATGAATTTATATAGAGTATAGTACTCCTCGTCGAAATTGACTGTTACGTCGACTAAACCATTTCGTATATAACAGCTTTGAAAGAATCCATCCTGACCGAATGACATTTAAACAGGTGGTTTTTCTCATTGGCTCCGTCAACACTTATGAATTCTTCTCAATCAAAATTTTACCTTTCACCTGTGTTATGCCCATGGATGTTATGTCTATAGACACGCCGGACGTAACAATCTCGTCTCTTGTTCAAAATATCTGGGGTTACGCATTATCGAACACTCGATTAGTCATTCAGCGATCGGCGGAGACAAATGGCTTCCTCTATGGGCGTTTTCTATTTTTGAGACGTTCCTTCCGGGAAAATTCCGCTTTGAAATCGCGCATGCCGTGAAGAATTGAAGAGATAAAAGGTCGCGTTGACCATGCGATCATAATCCGGATCCAGTATTAGACTCGGAAGACAATGAAGATTTCCCGGAAAATGAACGAGACAACTTTTTGTGCGAACCCCCCCCGTTTCTTATTTAATCGATGGTTTTTTATTCAAAATCTGCATTTCGAAACACTTGCATTGTTAAAAGTGACTCAACGGCCGTGAAAATGCAGATTCGTGACTTAGCGATTGCATCGCGTGCAATTAAAAAGATCAAACGCAGAAGATTACGATTTGCCTCGGTTTCAATTACGCTTATTTGCAGAATTAACATCAAAAACTTTCAATCATTTATAATATGTAAAGAAATCAAAATTATGCGTTTTTTAGCGACCATCATCGGAAAATATTGGAGTGACCAGCTCATTCTTGATAAGAGCGATTTTATGGCCGTCGAAGTTTCCCTCGAGGTTGACTTTGAATACCATTATCTTACGACACTATAAAAATTATCTACGGCCATTGAATGATATGCATTTAACACCTTCCGATTCATTCACTGGGTCTTGTGGCAAGTGACTTTGAACAGCACGGCGTTAAATTATAAATATATATGACTCTTGTCATTGTCATAATCGCCGTCGTGTTGTGGAAGACACTTGTAACTCTATATATAGCCTTGCAATCCGTCTTATAATTGCGTGCTTTACATTCTGCATGCTTCAAAAAAAAAGCTTTTATATAATACACTTCAACTCGAATCATGCACGTACGAATACACCGCCATATGACAAAGCTGCAGGAATGAATATCGATCCAAATTAAGTGCTCTTTGTAAAATATTGAAGTGACAACCCTTGCTTTTATAATATATTCGCGGTAAAAGCCTTTATACAAAAGAGTGTCCGTCTATGTGATCGAATAATTGTATTTTAAAAGCGCAAATGCAACGTCTGACGTCTATCTGTCTTTTGTGAAAAAATGTTTGTTTGTTTGAAAAATTAAGTCACAAGGCTTGGGATGGAGTTCGCAAAAAAAAGTTCAAGAGGGGATCCACGAAAGAAATTTTGCTCAAAAGGGTTTTCCGCGAAATATATAAATTTAAGAACCGTCCACATATATGTAGCAACGAGTGACAATGAATGCTGTCGGTATAGCATCCGATCGCGAGGTGCTCATTCGTCATATCAGCGGTCCGAAAAACGGACCGATTGGACATACAAACCTTATGGCTTATATAATATAGGTTGGAAGTTAGATACTTGCCACGGGCGCTTCATACCCTTATTATGGCTCTGTCTTGCAGGTCTGATATTGTGAATATGAGATAGAGACGGAAAGAGTATCTTGCGGACATCGTACGATTGATAATGATATATGAATTATATAATAAATCGATTTCAAGTGTATTTTTATTATGTTTACGCAAAGAAATTACCGAATATTGTATGCTATCGATGACGTTTATTTATTTATGTACAAGCTTCATACATGTTGCGACGGTTCTGACAGATAAGTGGATTTGTATGGATGATAAGTGTCGAACATACAAATATAGCATCTAGGTTTATGAACATTTTGAATTTGCTCAATACTTAAATGGTTAAAATTAGTTCACTGCTCGTTTATCTAATCTAATTTTAAATCAACTGTTGATACGTTGATTTTTTTCCCACAATCTGGATTTGAACCCGAACCATTATAAGTCCAGGATCTAATACATTATTTCAAAATTTGATTTGAATCTTATTAAATATTATAATAATATATGACTCAAAATACTAACGTTTCAATTTAAGATTAAAACTTTTTTCGCAACGATCAAACATCCCTTATAATAAATCATCTTGATTTTGCAACCTTACCTTTAGCCAACTTTTTGTTTTTGAATTGCTACATTGCCAGACAATACCTTTTTATCTTTGGATACTTCCTTTTTTCTACAAAATAATATATACATTCAAAATACAAGACGAATGAGTAATTTCAGTCAAGTACATTGCAATAAAGCTCGTTTTTATGTGAATAAATTTGACATACATGAACTATTCATCCGATCGTCTCGTCACACAATCTACTCATTAAAAATGTTTCCCCCTCCCAATAGTCAACTGATAATACATTTCTAAGCATATAATAGCCAGCATTGTTAGTTCTAGCCAGACGCTGATATCATGACGATTTATTTACATTTGATTATACGTACTATTATATTTTTAGTTTAAATACGTTAAGAAATTTAGTCATACGAGCAAACAAAGCCCGGAATGAAGTTCTTCGAAATTGCCTCACGCACGATGGATTCTATCAAATATTTGCGTACGAATGCCGCATTTTAAGGGTTAAATAAATAAAATAAGTCCTTGAATACCGAAGATATACGCTCTTGACTTTGCCGCATGATAATAATAGCAATGTAAACGTTTTTACGCGATTATGTTTATTCTTTGCCTTACTCAAATCTCAGCCTAGAAGACGCTTATTTTCGCGAATTTAAAAAAGCCACGCGCATCATTAGAAGGAACAAAAACCAATCGAATGTATGCATCATGGATAATAATTCATAAATAGCACGACATTGTATTATGCACTTTGTACGATTTAATTTTCGTGACGGATTATCGATCCACGTACAACTGAAGTCACGATCTTACGCGAACATATTTCAGCGCGATTGTTTTGGTCAAGTATTCGATTGGGGGGGAAAAAAAATTACAACATATTTTCGTGTCGGTTCTTGTTTTTGTGCCGCTCTAATGAAGCTAATTATATTATGGTACCACTTGAATGTGAACACTCGGCGTTTGAGAAACACTGTTGGTTCGAATTCAGATGTGTTTGATTACCGTTTTACTATTATTTTTATCGTGAGTTTGATAGGTTGATTGAGTGTGCCTTCGAGTGCAATTTTTCCAACAGTGTATGCATTATCATCTTCTAGTTAATCGATTAACCAATCATTATGGGTTATAAGGGCATTGAAGATATGCTAAGCAAATATTTTTCGATGTAGCAATATAAAAATACTATTCAAAAATAGATAAATAAAAAACTAAAAAAATCAAATATTATTTTGAAAATATAACATTAAGCATCGAGTGTTTCGTCGTTTAGTCTGGATCTGATTTTGGTAGCCAGGCAACTTGCTGCTGAAAATGCCGCTCAGCCTCCACACTAATTGGAGGTATCGTCTTCAGATATTTAAATGCTAGTTTGAATTGATGACCGCGTGAATCCCCATTTTCGTATAAAACCATCAATGTGACTGATAAAATGCCTTTCTGATGAGACAGACTAAAACTCGCAAAATTCCCGATTTCCCGACAAATTATTTATTTCCGTCGCTCCAAATGAATATTTATATACTATGATACTTTGATGTGATTCGTAATTATATTACGGAGGAATACAAAAAATCTGAACCCCGTATCTATTATATTTCATATCGATATTTCCATTATTAGAGTCGAGGTGTAGTAAATACATCACCGGTAAAAACAAAAAAACTTTCCGTAGCAGAAGCAAAAAAAGGCGATTTTAAATTCATTTCCAATTCAGCTGCATTTTTTAATCATTTTTCTCAGGCGTGTTCCATGGACCTGAAAAGGTGGAAATCCGTCGAAGCGAGGTTCGATGCATAAGAATGCGGGAACACTTTTACACCAGTTCCTGTATTTCATCCAGTGTTATTTTGCTTTATGAAGGCCCGCATTATGAAGCAGTATCGTCTTTCTGTTACTTGAGTAAATACGGACGTTTCTCTTTTAATCTTTGATACAAAATGTTTAATTGTCGACAATAAACTTGTGCAGTTTCTCCAGTTTTTAATTATTCATAATGAATTTTTCCCCCCTTATTCCACCATATTTTCGAGAAAGACATTGATTTTTTTCACTATATCGTTGTTCGTTTTTTTGTTGTGTTCAGTTATGACTTGCGGTATCCATCCTACCCCATAACACTCATCCTATTCGTTTTTTCCGATAAGTTTTAAAATACATAGCGATCCATGGGGATCCCAGTCGTTGCGACAAAAGCCTCGATTGTTTGCCGTGGATTTGACTCGATTGAGGATTTAAGTGCATTATTACCAAATTTGAAAGTCTTAAAGTTCTATTACCCGATTTAAATTTCTCAAACTAATATTGGCATCTGTGAACCGTTACCACTTTGTTGGTTTTTGTGACATACAATGCGGAATGTGAATTTCGTTAGTTTCGGATCTGAATATTTTACTTTTAATAATAAAAAGATCCCAAAATTTCAGAATACTTTCGGGTCCACCTAATATATTTAATTGCATTATGAAATGAGATCGTAGATATTGTTTTAGGTTTAAATCATTCGGTTCCATTATTATCTACGAATCCATTTAATCATATTCAGATGACCCCAATGTTGACGTACCATCATTCATTTGCAAGTTCGACGTGCCATTGAAGATCAAGTGGTGGAATTTCACGTTCAATAATCGTCTCGAAGAAGATTCAAACGTGAGATCTTGCGGATCTATTTCGGTCAACTGCTGCTTCCAATGTAATTAAGGAAGGAATTTTCATGAATGATCGTAACATTGAACAAATCGATGCTAATTTCGTCCAAGCTTGTATGCGATTTTATGACATCATAGTGATTAATGCCATCTACGTTGTTAACACTTTCGTGGCCGATGATGCATATTTTGCATCAACACGGGATTGACCATTGGCGGCCGCATGATGCCACATATGCATCTTGATTTTTTATATCTATTTGAAGTAATACATTAAACGGTCTTATCCTTTGATTCGGCCACGATAGTGTTAAGGTAGTGTTGCATTTTTAAAATGGACGTCGTGCTGTATTATTCAATGGATTCATCAAAAGAACAAGTAAACACGCAATATTTAGTAGCGTTCGTTTTCATCCCCAATAAAAATACAAAGTCAGTTTTCACTCGTGCTGAATTCAAGGCTCGATAATCACACATCGGTAGCTTATTGTGATGACAATGATTCGATATAATTTTAGAACAAAAACACGAGCCATTACGTGTGTATACAATTGATTTTGCGGTGAGTGTTGCGGTGTAAGATAAATCGCCAAGATTATAATACTTCGGACAGGTAGCCTTGATGGGATTAAACGCCCATAAGACAAGCACGAACTGAGCTAAATTTTCGTTTAAAAAAATTATAACCGTCGGTATGTTGTACTTGAACCAATATGATCTAGATTGGACCTAATTATTATCTGAGTGAAATTAGCCCGGTGCATAATGGAGTCGCGTACGATATCTCCACATCCGTACAAGTTCTTCAAAAATCATTACATCGAATTAGAAATGCCTCATTTGAACAATGCAGAGGTCACTGGCAATGAGATGAGGTGCATTTCGTGCAGGAATTTCGCTTTGAAAGAAGATAACCTCTGCAATAGACAAACGCGAAGACTTCAGCCAGTGGTGTGCAAATTCTTCTCGGAGGCGGACCGTACGGCATAACCGGTCGAGGATACGAATTCACGGTCCATCGGTTACTCAACAAGACTTTGCTTACACGAAGACAATTCAATTTATTAACATGGCATTAATTCCAATCAAGGTTTTCAATTGATTTTACTACATCCAAGCTCAAAATGCCATAAATCTATGCAATACGAATACAAAACTGCCTGCAGACGAGAAGAAATGACGAAAATTATCAACACGCATCAAGTCGCTTCATAAATAATATCGTTATTTATGAGACACGCGTGAATAGAAACGACATAAATTTTCGACCCTATCAGGAAGCATTATTTATGAGGCGTCTTATTACACAATAAATAAATCTGTCCATTGGATTATGTTGTGTATATCTTAATTGAAAGTATTGACGTTTTCCACGTTAGCTTTGTTGTGGGCTCGAAGACTCTATTATGATTGGACGTCTTTTGGGAGGGTTCCGAAGATTGATGACGAATTTCCGCTTCCGGAATCGACCAACGCATCCATTTTGAACTTTGATGATCATAATAACACTGTGTCGACCTGCTGGTCTTTCGTATATGGAGCTCTAAAACACTGGCTATTATTCGAGAAATTGCGTTGGTGACCATGTCGAAAATGTAATTGAAGCAAATATGACTCAATGAAATAACTGTTTTTACTGTTAGAAATTGTCTGAGCGGATTTAGTGACAAATTATTGTACTCCGTTAAAATCTTCGGCTCGTCCAAATAATTTATTGAGGTTCTGCGAATTAAGTATATTGGCTTTGAAAATTCATCGATTGAAGATTTTGTATACATCTGATAAGTTCTGAAGTAATGAAAAACGAATTTTCTTATTGTTACATCTAGAGAGGGATTTAGTCTCCTTCAAAAGCAATTCGTCTTTGCTAATCTACTTTCATGCCGTATATACAGCGGTTCCTCGATGTTTGTCATTGTAGAAGTTTTCTTCAAATTCTCCTGCCTGTCGAAATACTTGGGATCTATGAATTCCGAAATATTAAATTCAAGATAAATGCGTGATGTAGCCATGGCGAAAAAGGTTTTTATTAAATGCAAGTTTATCACTGAACAATATTTTCGCAAATTGCTTAAGAATACATATACTAAAAAATTTATAAAGATAAATTTTTCACGTGGCGATGAAAACACATCCCATTGCACAAATCCCAGGGTCGTAAAAAGGGGGTGGCAAAGGAGGCGTCCGCCACGGACTCAACTGGGCTTGGGGCGCAAAACGCAGAATACTGACCTAGTCGAGAGTTGCACATGGTTTTTATTTTACTTGACCATTCTACTTTACACGAATCAACACTGATTGACTCTGCCCGTTTTTATAATTCATACTAACTTGTCTAATATCTCTTTTCTTCGTTGCCGCTTAAACATTGAGCCGATCCAGTCGGTATAAGCTCGCAATAAAATAAAGACAACAATATTTTAGACCGATTGTAAAATTTAAACAACCCACCCGATCAGTTTTCTTCGGGTCGTGTCAGCGGCCCGAAAAGCGGACCGGTTGGACACACAGACATTGCGGGCACTCTGTCCTTTGTTGGGGCTTTTTGCGATCTTATACTAAACGAATATTTCGAGCAATGTGTTTTTCCTTTATGCGCGATAATTACTAAATACCGTGCAAAAAAATGAAACGATATCTCGTCAATCATTTCACGATTTTCGAATCATAGAAATATTCAATCAAAATAATATAATTTTGTAGGATTTATTTTGTGTTAAAATTAGGTCATTCAACACATTTTAAAGGCCATGTAATAACAAGTAATCATCAATTGAGGTTTTGAATTTCTATTATGCAAACGGATATTATTAAGCCTTTTATAAAAGGATTAGTAGAGATTAATTAGATGACAGCCAATTAAAATATGTAATACACAACCTTTTTCCAGCTGATATAACTGAATATCAAACAAATCAAATTTTAGTGCTTGTTTACAAAATATTTGTTTGATCTTGAACATTTGCTTGGAATTCAGATAAATGCGGTAGTCTAATCGAGATCATCTCACGATTATCGTGATAAGACATAGAAAATAAAAACATTAAGACGTAATAATGACTTCCTTGTAATGCTATAAAATTGGTATTAGAAAGGATTTCCGGAAAATCCTTGGATGAGAAGAAACATGTGCACCTTTCTAAGATTCGTGATATAATCAATAAAAAATCAAATGATTTTAAATGATTAACTAATGCAGGATCAATAAAAACTGCTGTTCAATGATTTCCCAGATATCAAACAGTCCATCATTTCAAATTAATATGTATCGCGTGTCGTCATCTCGCCCATAACAATGGCATAGAAAGCGTTGTTTCTTTCCATGATTGATTTCTGTTTCTATGGTATTTGATGAAGATGTACCAAGGCAACCCTGCGATGGCGCAGAGCCTGAAGCGGCCCTCCCTTAATATTAATAACGAATTTTCTCATTTTTGTTTGTCCATCTTGTTCACGCGAGCTCAAGAGAATTCTCTTGATCTGACAGAATAGCAAAAAAAAGGAAGGAAAGTGACGTCCTCGACCCATTTCTCAAGCATCGAGTACGTCGGGCGCAGGTATATAAATAGTTGGATACACGTGCTTTTCACGCTTTTAACGTCAAAGCTCATTCCGCTTATGTTTCTCCACTTCTTCATTTAGATGTATTATATATAGCCATCCTAATTCCATCATCGTTTAGATGTTATCCGAGAAGAAGACGGCTCCATTCGATACGCCAATAAACACATTCCGAACATTTATGGACGAGTTATAAGTATTATCTTACGGATTAATTTGTAATCTTCCTTATCTTTTATCATTTGACGTCGGATTACCACTTGCCGTGCAGCTTGAACTTTTTTCTGACTGATAGTACAATATTTAATCGGACGTTCAAAGTGTATAATCTATTTAGATGACCGTATAGCTTCAAATAATCCCTGCATATGAATACTAATACGAGGTCTGATCAAAAAATATGATGAATAATTTTATTACAAAGTAATAAGTTTACATGGAAATAGAATTAATCTCCTCTTCTTGGCTAGAGATGCACTTATCCCAACGTTGAATCCATGACTGGAAACATTTTTGGAAGGCTTCTTTCGGAAGGGCGTTCAGCTGCTCTTCTGTGGCCATCTCAATGTCAGGAATGGTGTCAAAACGTTTTCCTTTTTTCCATGTTATCTTGTTGAAGAAAGAAGCCATTAGCCCATTTTTCTGGTCTCTTTCTTCGTATGTCGTTTCGCAAACGTTGCACTATTAGTCCCTCTTGGAACGAATTTTGATCGTACTATGCCTTCGCTATCGAAAAAAATGAGCATGGTCTTGATGTTTGACTTTGACTGAAGTGCCTTTTTAGGGCGAAGGGAGTTAGGGGTTTTCCATTGGAAAGTCTGCATTTTCGTCTCAGGGTCATAGCCATAGACTCAACTTTCATCTTCATTTACAATTTTGGCCATGAAGATGATCATGAAGTTTGGAAACAAATTTTGCACTCACTCGTCTCATTTGCAATAATCGGTTAAAATGCTTTACACTTCTTCAGCAAGTTCTCGAATAGTTATTCGTCTGTTTTTGAGATCGATGGACGTGCCTACTGTTGATCGTCTTCAACCGACTTATTCCCGTTTTTAAATCGCTCATACCACTTGTAAACACTCTTCAAAGTTACCACATTATCGCCATACACCGATTTTAACACTTCGTGAGCTTCTTTGGCACTTTTTTGCAACTTAAAACAAAACTTAATACTAACACGTTGTTCGAAATGCATGATGCGCGACAGACGCGATAAACACGACTTAACTCTAGCGGCTATGGAGACTTACTAATTAGTTATAACGTGTACAAACTTGACACAGCTTGTCTCAGCGGATAAAATTATCGGACATATGACATGAAATAAAGGATGTAGCATCATCAGTTGCGGCTCTAAAAATTCTTTCACTTCGTATGTGAGTTAGAACAGGAGAGAATTTTGTGTCATGTCAGATCAAGCTCAAGATTAAGACCTCTTCTTAAGGCTCACATCCATAAAATTTGTATCATATACTTACCCCCCTATGCATTCATTCATGCGAGCAACCCAGGTGAATGTATCGAAGAATGCTTTCATAGCATTTTCGACAGTATATTTCGGTATGAGTTATAGTCTAATATGCTTTCCTTGGATAGTAGAAAAACACTACTCGAGACAACCATATTATAACGAAAAAGATTTTCTGTAGTAGACGAAGTCCTTTTCCTCTTTTGGTACATATCCGATGCCTGGCAATTAAATATCATTTATTGACTGGAAACACCCATTGGGTGCTCCTTTGAGATTTATCAGCAAGTGCGAAAGAATGCTTGTACAAAATTCAAGTATGTCCTACTTTGTTTGGACAGTTTGTTGTTTCTTTTCTTTACAAATTCTTTGTAACATGCGGATACTGGTTGGATGAGGCGGCTCACCTTTGAAGATCCATCGTTGTTTATTTCCATATTTTAAAATGTTTGAATTGCATCGTTAATTTTCCTATATGCTCCTACAACGATTACTTTTAGTACATTTTATTGGGTGTATTTTATTTTTCTTTGCAACTCATTCCTCAAGTCATCCAAACTAGGTTTTCATTCTTACCCTATTGCAATTTTTTGTGCAATATTGATTTCCTACCATATGCAATTAAGTTTTGAGAGATACACAAACTACTTTTATGGTCAACTCAAGCAATGATAATATTCTATTTCAAAATTAAAGCTATTGATAAACCAGTCTTCAAAAAGACATCGTGTAATCCACGCCATCTTGTGAAAACGATATTACAATTCTTGAAGGTTCTGCAATTTTAGGAAGGAGTGGCATTGCGCTGTGTTAGATCATCTCATAAGTAATGTGCTTTTTTATATTTGGTTAACATTAATGATGCTTTAAATGCAAATATATCAAAATAAACCGATTTAATAATGAGATAAATCTTCATAAACGGCATATTTTGCTTTTGAGAGTTTCACCTGGACAAAACGCAACATCATACGATAATTATGGTTCTAATACTATTTATAATATAATTATGAATCAAGGACAAATATGGTTGCAGAGTTTTGGTCTGAGAATTTGAAGATGATTCAAAGTCAGGATGTACGTAATAGCTTGATGATTGTCTGTTGCGAATGATAGCAGGACAAAATCATGGTGTAATAGTGGACACTTAATTTTTTTACGTCTGCAAATTGAAAAACGTGCAAAGATATGTTTTCATTCAAAGTTGGAATTTGAATTAAGTTTTTTTTTTCACAAGAATCTAAGCCATGTTAGTCGAATCGACGAACATTAACATTCTAGAGTTATATGAATCCATTCAGCACTTGGTTAGAATTAATTATTTTTTCATTTAACTTGCTCGTTTCATTTAACTGATTTTTTTGGATTTGTCATCATGCATGCTTTTAACACTATGGTGGCCGCTTTAATCACCGAAAAACAGCGCTAGGGGCCGCCGCCTTTCCTTTATAATTGATAAATAAAAAGTATGTAAATATTTTAAAATAAAATAAATATACGTAAAACCACAAAAAAAAAGTTTCTACCCGTTAAAATATAGATGGTTCTATACAAAAACCACCCCCTAACAAGTAATTTATTTCATTTACGTAAATTTACGTCAAATACTTATTGAAAATATCATATGACATCTCAGAATTCATTTAACAAGTTCAACATAAAACGTATACACACACACAAAGATTTTTTTCGGTCCATTCATTATGTTGACTGTGAGCGAGTGATGTGTTCCAGATGTTCGAAATAAACAGCTGATATATGTATGACATTTACTATGAAATCGTAAAATCTTATTTGGAAATAAAAATGACAATCATAATTATCAAAATAAAACGCATTTTGAACTTCATTGTTTATTTAAAAAAGTCTTTTTACAAAATATATATGCTTATTCTACTATACTACATGGAAATATATAGTTACTAAAATTTATAATGCAAATATTATATAATTACAAAGGAATTAATTTTTTTAAACTATAAGTAATTATAACTTTGACTTATTTATATTTTTTTTTGTGTGTGATATTTCGTGAAACAATCACCGAGATGCAAAGCTACTTTGCAAGTTTTACACCACATTCTAGTGTATTTTGTTATTTTTTTTTTTATAACATACATGACATCTTCTTTTGATTGATTTACTAGTCGAAATTTTTTCTATCTGGTGTTTCGCAAACCCTCCAGATAATCTTTGACTATTTGATGTCGATGGTAATGAAACGTCCTCATTTTCAGATGAAATCCAAGTCTTCGCCACTTGCAGTAAAAATTCATGAAATTTAATTTTTCGGATTCGATCTTGATTGATTTCTTCATATACTCTGAAGGAATTGAACAGAGTACAGTTGAATAAATAAAATGCCACTTTTTTTGTCCATTTTATAGTTTTCCTATAATATATAGGGTAGTAACTTAGAAATTGGTCGGCCCGATCAACACCTTTCATAAAGTTATTATAATCAATTATACATTGTGGTTTCAAAATTGCGATTCCCGTTTTTCTATCCTTTTTTCCTGTATCCATAAGATTTGCATTATGAATACTAGATATCATTCTGACATCTTTTTTTTATTCGTTTTAAATAATTGTAATAAAATTTCACCACGTCGCAAAAATTTCGTTCCCATTACATTTATTTCTGCTGATTTCAGTTCTTCGGGCAGTCCTCGATTTAGTCGAATAGCACCACACACGCGAAATTTTTTCAAAAATAATTTTTTTGTAAGTTCAACACTATTATAAAGGTTATCCACGTAGAGATGATGCTATTTTCCGCTGTGGTTTTCTAAGAGTTCCATTGCTGTTTCATTTAATTTGCCTCCAGCCCCTGAATATAGTTTAAATGTGGAAATATATCCAGTCACTGCATCGCACATCATTCTAACTAGTATTCCGTATTTTACTATTTTACTAGGATTATAAACCTTGAAGTTCAGTCGTCCTCGTCAAGGCACCATCCCTTCGTCGAGTGATATGTTTCGTCCAATGTTAAAATTTTCTTTAAATTTTTTGGAAAAGTAATCAATCAAATATTGAACTTTGAATAGTCTGTCTGCATCCGGAGGTATATTACTGCTATCATTGAAGTGCAAATACTGTAGAATTTGTCGAAATCGATTACGACTCATAGTCTTAGAAAAAACGCAACTGAAAACAAAATTCTCGAAAAGGGCATCGTATTGCATATTTTTCTGTGAGAGCGAAGATGAAGATCTTTATGAAAAAATATTTTATGTTCAACATATGTTTCGCTTTGCATCGTATTTTCGACCGGCGGCCTAAAATTTATTGCTTGTGCATCTCATCGACGAAATGCAATTCCTTGTGAGATGTGTCCTTGTAAATATTTTTTCGTATATTGATCACATGTTTCTAGTGAAATACATTCTTGTTCTTTGAACCGAAACACAAATTTCATATGATATTTGAAAAAAAAAACAGCGTTTGGGACAAACACACGTGTGCATTGGGTTAAAATAAAGATGTCTTTATGAAAAAATGATCGCATATTGTTTACGTATTTATCGTGAAATTCATTCTCGTTATTTGTGATAAACCATAACGCAGATTCATATTTGTAAGTTTGGGGAAAAAATCCAGCATTGGATACAACCACTTATGAGTATTATGTTACCAATATTTAAATTTATCAATTTTGTGTTCAACTAAAGCGTTAAAAAAGTGAATAAACGAGAAATTATGTATACGGATATGTTATCGGATAAAAATTGTAAACGAAAAAATGTGTATATATGATGCTTTAGCGGCCACGAATGATCGGCGCTTCATGATGCCTATGTGGCATCACGCGGCCACCAGTGATCGAACCCGTGATGATGCCACATAGGTATCAGCGGCCACCAAAGTGTTAAGCATGGATCATTCTAAGAATGAACTGATATTCCTTTTTCTGCAGAGCATCAATCTTGAACGATATTCAATCGTCGATAACACGCCCAAACCACTCACGATATAAAACAGCAGCTTGTTATTCGTATGCTAGATCAGCTTTCAAAACTTTTTTACTTGAACGATATTGGAGATATAATCAAACAGTTTTGCGTTCAATTAATTGAAATGGTTCATAAACAAATTTAATTTATATGCAAGTGATCAAAATATTGGGCAAAAATGATATGTGGTAAATTATACTCTAGTTGAATTGAGTAATACGACTTCATATCCTCGGACCTTGATTGCTACTTATCTCGGTCAATGCAGCACTTCCTCAATGAAAAGAAAATTTGCAATCAAGCCGAGGACACTTCGCCGGCCCGGAGTCTTCGGTGCGAAATAAAGTCATTTTAGTTCTGAAATACCATAGGTCTCACAGAATTGCTCTTCAAATCCTGTTATTTGTACGTCGCCAGGCGCTTTGCTAACTAAATAAATCACATTAGCACTCTTCGACTTTTGTCAGTACTCTTCAAATAAGCGCGCCGGAGTATAACGGATCTTTAGAATTTGTACATAACGGAAATCATTTCGTTTTCCACGATCCGCACAATCGCAGACTCTGCCTGTATCATTCTTTCGTCCGAATTCTTGCGTAAGATTTCTTCTTGATAAGCTATCAGATGGCCTCTCCCAGTAGCGCCTCCAATGCAAACATCGACATGCCGTTAATTTGATTATCGTAAGTTTTAGTTCCCGTTGAACATTGCGCAGAATAGGCCTCGCGAAAGACCGAAACGATGGAAGCTGTGATCCGACTTTGTCACGAGGGAACAGCCACTTTGTATCGTAAAAGAGACTTCCTGCTAAACGAATTAGTTTCTTGTTGTTTATCTGCTAAGTTTAAATAGCTCTTTGCTGTTTTGTCGCGCTTCTTTATTCTTAGATTTAGATCCGGTGGTGCGCATTTTTGAAAATCCATACCTGTTTAACGGGTACATAATTGTCGTCTAATAATGACTCCACGGCTTTTGGTACGATGTTTCGCATCCGTTTGCCGTATCAGCTGAGCGGCCTTCCATTGTCCTTGCTGGCTACAAATGCCCTGACAGGAATGTATGCATTTTTTTTCAAAGTGTTCTTACATAAGAGCAGCTAGCTGCTTGGGCACGTAGTAAAAGTCATAGTTATAGCCACGTTTGACAAAAGTCAGACAATGGAATTCCCTCTGCGTGGTTTATTGATGTGTTTACGTTGACGCTGACCTGAATATCTGGATTTAACAGGACGTTTTGTTTTATTTGCAGGGTGGTGCGCTGGCGGTGCAATGTCGCAGCATAGCGACGATCCGCAACCGGGCGTGAGTTCAGATTCTTTTTGGGAACCTGGAAACTACAAGAGGACAGCAAGACGCATCGAAGATGGCTTCCGGCTGTGCAACGACTTGGCCACCATGATAACGGAGCGATCCGACATGGAAAAAGCTTATGCAAAAGGCCTTCGCGCTTGGGCGAAAAAATGGAGTGACATAATAGAAAAAGGTTAGTCAACTCACCATCTATGACTTTTTAACTGGGTCAATTACCCAAACACTCCTGTTACAATTATTAATCGTCTCAAATACTGAAAATTCAAAGTCATCTCAGATTACCTATCATTACCAAAAAGTCATGATTTATGCGCTTAAAATAAAAATTATCGACTAGTTCTAAAGGATTAAAAATAGGACAAATGACATTATCTTTATTATATTACTAAGATTATGTGTCACCCACAAACCCAATTTACTTCCCCAGTTTTTCCAAGTGTTGGCAAATTGTTGATCGTGATGTATTTAGCTTCCCTGACAATTCTCTCGCTGATTGATGTAGATTTTGCTCCAATAACACCTTTACAATATCTTCATCAACGTCGGAAGGGCGAACCGCCCTTGGTTCATCAGGGTCTCATCTTCAATAGAATAAAAAAATACTATAGCATAAGATGTGACACAGTTAACTATTGTTGAAAGACTGATAGGACCTATCCAATATTTACCAATACAGATGATTTATCAAGGGTAAAACCGAATAATTATATCGGCTTCTTTTCGCCGGCAACTATTTATGAGTCAACCTGATATATAAATATCTGTTCTTCTATTTTTTTTATTGGAATGCGAGCCACGGTTTAATTTTCAGCAATTTTATAATTTTTAAACAAACCATGCAAATATTCTACTTAGTTTTTCATTTGAATCTATTACATGCCTTCTGTATTTTTTAATCAAGGACCTCCCAAATGTGTTCAATAGGGCTACACTTGGGATAATTTTATTGCAACTATATAATAGCCAAGCATCTGTTCTTAAGATCATTGTCTTGATAACATTTAAAACGGTTATTCAAATTCAACTTTTCTGCACTTTGTCGTAAATTATATTTGGAATGCTTGAATATATATGCTCTTCCATTAGTTCATCAATAAGAGTCAAATTAACAACTTCAGTCGCCGACGTACAACCTCAAATCATAACACGTTTTACAGTTGATATAGAGTTTTCTTTTTTCATTTTGTGTCATTCAACACCGTCATTCTCAAAAATATTGAACTTGGTTTCATTGAGAAATTTTACGACTTTCCAATATTGTAAACTTATATTTTTATTATGTTTGTCGAGTTTTAATAGCTTCTGCCGATTCTTTCATTTACGAAAAAAAATATTTTGGCAACTCTGCTATTGTAGCCAACGTTCCTAATAACTCTTTTGACTATTTCTGGACATGTTCCTGTCCCCATGTCTAACTTTGTGACAATGTTTGTTTCACTTATTCTCTTAAAATAATTCCTTCGTGACGTTGTTCTAACAATTGTGGGCGACTTAGTGGTATAGTTAGTTTTTCTACTTATGTTCAAAGTTACAGAATAACATCCTGATTACAATTTTGTTTAAATTTATCATCGAAACTTAGTTATTTATAGAACAGTTTTCTCATTGAGAATTTCATACTCGATTTTTTTTTAAATAATTGTTCTCACAGTCGATGAATGCATTTCTATCTTTTTACCTATTTCTGCAGCACTTTTCCCCGCATTTCTATTCTTTCAATGCATTTTGTTGGCAACTAGACTTGTCACAAATGTAAAACCCTTTGTTGCTTTTGAATAGCGTAATATTAAGATTTGAATGACGTCGATTAATGGATGTTGAAAGAGACCAACTTCATTGATTTCAAACCATGCATGAAGATTAATATATAAAGTGCGAAATATTTTTTGCTATTAATTAATATGCGCACAGCATCCCTCATCATTCAAAAGGATTGCGTACCTGAAAAATGCTGCGATTACCAGAACGAGACTCGCATAGGAAATATAATTCTAACGAAAGCAACACAAAATTAGCTCTGAATTTCGCTCGAATAATGCTTTGGTTAATTGTCCTATTTGTACCCCTTTGCATCTCCCCGTGTAGAGCTGCAATAAATCTTCGCAATCCCATTTAAAGCCTTATGTGCGTTTGTATAGTGAATTGATACGGTGAAATTTAGTTTAAATCCCAACAACATCTTACTGCTGCTCAACTGGCTCATACATATGCTTATTCTCCTAAAATGTGAATTAATTCACTCTAATTGTTATATTGCATGCATGACCTCCTGATGATCACGCAATTTCAGCAATGGCCCGCGCCTTTATATCAATCATAATATATCTTGCATGTATACAATACAACGACCAAATCTTGTCTGAAAGTCTACGATTCCATAAACGACGCAACCACCTTTGATTCTGTCACATGCATTTAAATGCTCATTCTTAGCTTTTATTTAGTGGTTATCTGAATTCATTCATGTTTACTTCACTATTGATATTATTGACCGTTAAGCTATTGATTCAAATCATCATCATCATAGTGCAGCCACAAACGGTCCACTGCAGAACTATGGGACTCTTCAATATACATTCACAGGAAGAGGTTACATCCATCTCGTCTGTATCATACATTCATCTCCTCATTCGCTCGATATTGAAGGTAGCATAACCTCTGAGTTTCAGTTTAGAACGCTCACCCAGCGGGTCTCCTGAACTAACGTATTGACGAACGCTTTCGTGATCGTCCTTGATAGGGAGTGTGGGAGGTTTGTAAAGACTGAGTAGTTTTTTTCGGGAGGACAGTGGAAAACTACTCAAACATTGGGCAGATCCAGCCGGGAGAAGTCCGCAACAAAATAAAGACAACAAGATTTTCGACCAATTGTAAAATTTAAACAACCCACCCGATCAATCAATTTCGTTTCATAATGGAAATTTGTAATCGTTCTGTAGACATGCATTCGATCGTAAGGCGCTCATTCGTCGTATCAGTGGTCCGAAAAGCGGACCGATTGGACATATAAACCTTGCGACTACTCCGTCCTCTTTTAGAGGGCTTTTTGGCACTCAAGTGACCAAATTTTCGATCAATATGCGGTATACAGCATTTTTTGAAAGGTCTACCATATCTGCTAGCTCGCGCACTTACAGTTGACGGTCATCCAATACGATTTTTTAAATTTTCCTTTAGCATTTCTTGGGTGATTATTATGCATCAATTTATTGACAATAAATCCTTGCTCTTCTTCTTGTTGCTATTCCGTGTCTCCCTTCTCGATCTTCTGCTTCTGCAGAATCTTTCGGTCAATATCTGTTCTTCCTGCTTATTCAAATGTTGTCCTATTTGTTTGTTCATTCTTTCCTGGATTGTAAAGCGCCTCGCCTTATAACTATGATAATCGATGTCGGTGAATTAACCAAACATTTACTGCTTTAAATTCCTATCTATTGAATCATTTCATTATGCATTAGCTGTTATCTCTAACGGCTTTAATACCCTCTAATCTAAAGATTGCACAATGGAATTAGTATCACGAAATATTTGTAGGCTTATTGGGCGTTTATCTCTAGAATTTTTAGCATAATCGTATGGCGACTTTATAGTTACTGGCTCGGTTTGTGGGTTCGTTCATTATTTGATTTTTGCACAATCGAAACATTTTTTATTGCGAAGGTCGCCCCCGCAGCGTGCCTGCTTGGTCATTAGCAAAATATTTGCTTTTTAATGGGCACATTTTTTATTTTTTTGATAAATAGTCGACAATACCACCACACCCTTTCGCAAAGATCGATACATGTACAATGGTATTTTTTGAATTTTTTACTTCAGCTTCTTCGATCTCATGGCGCAGGAGATGAACGAATATCATTGACAGTCAGCGGGTGTGCCATTGTAATCAAAGAAATATTTTTCATCATTTGAATTGACGGAAATAGTACATTCTGCTATTACAGCCTACACGTCCATCGCCTTCTAAAAATTTGAAATTTGATGGATTTCTTTTGGGTACATTATTTCTTCCATCATGAATTGGATGGATTCAATTTGATTTGATTTGTTCTTTACGACCGATTAAGTAAGGATCTCAAATTATCGATTGATCGTCTTGTGCAGCTCGTTCGTTGTAAATTTCACGGAAATTTAGTTGCAGCATCGGGAACAAAAAAAAAACGAGTAAAAGAAGGTGCGTGTGTATCAAATGCGGAAGATGAAAGATTATATTGCGTAACGTGTTTTAATGCTCTTGTATCGAATACTGTTATTAACGATCGCTTTTAGCATACTAGGCGATAGAAATATATTCATCCATCCGACGATGGCTAGGAATCGCACTTACGACACCGCCCATTTCACTAAACACTCATCAAAATTCCGAGGAAGAGCCACTCTCGTCTTATCTGTGTAATCGAATATGTGGTTTTATCGATTTTTTCCTCTTTCGATGTAAATAATCCAATGATTTCCGATTCTCGCTTCTAATCAAGTTTTTTCCTAAGAAGACAATCGTGATTTGAGTCCGAATCCATTGATTATCCCACGTAGACACAAATAGATGATTTAACAGCTAAATTAATATAAATATTACATCATCTTCAACATCATTTATTACAAAATATTAACTTATCTATGTAATACAATCAAATATTCGTAATTGATATTTCTCTGTCAGTTCCTATCAGCGTAAGACAATTTTCAATTTGAGGCAGAATCAATTGTAAATAAACACTGTTGATAGCATACGTGACCACGTCATTTCTTTACATAAACAATACACAAAAAATCGATTCATTTGCTCCTGCTTTACAAGGAAATGATAATTGGACAAAGACTCATTCAACAAGCAGCGACGAACAGGAAGCATTTAAATAAATAAACACTGTCGATAGCACAAAATATTCGGTAATTTATTTGCGTAAACAAATAGCACACTTGAAATCTAAATCATTATTAGTCGATAAATTTGGGCTAAATATCTATACAATCGTGCGATATATGCGGGGAAGCTCTCCGTCTCTGTCTCTCGAACTGCGCTATGTTCTCTCTCTGTCTCTGTCTGTCTCCGGGCTCAATGTACAAGAGTGCTCTTTCTGAATAAGGGAGATCGCAAGCCCTCTGATAGTACTCCTTTAGGGGCTAAAATGTCAATTTAATTATTAACATTATTGACATTCCTGCCGAAATCTGGATGCTTGGAAACAGTGGCGTAACTACTAATTGGCAAGCTTAGGCAACGCCTATGGCAGTAACTGTCTAATCTGAGTGGTAGTATTTTTTCTAATTATTATATTAATATTTCCCTACCGGTGATGTATTTACTACACCTCGACTCTAATAATGGAAATATCGATATGAAATATAATAGATACGGGGTTCAAAATTTTTGTATTCCTCCGTAATATAATTACGAATCACATAAAAGTATTACAGTGTATAAGTATTCATCTGCAGGGACGGAAATAAATAATAAATAATTATTAGTAAATTGAAACAACCCAATACCCAATCAATTTTAATGATTTATTTAATAGTAATGTATAAAAAAAACATTATGACTATCCTGACCAAGAAATGCTCAAAATTCGTAAATGATCCCACAGGACAGCATGTGGCAATAAATGCATATGTTAGGATACACAAGTCGCCTTTGGACAATACACAAAACAAGTCTTCTACAACGTTTCTACGTACATAATTGATAATATCTCTAAACAGATATAAATCGAATGGGCAATGGATTGCAAAATTGTACAACTGTGGATAACGAGAAGCTATCCGTAGAAGATACCGTTTTCTAGCAAGGATTCAGTGTCGTGCTGATTTGCTGATAGCTGCAATTCTCCTTTAAGTTATTTATTATATGTGTATAAATTAAGGAATTTCTTGTGAAAGATTTCCATTTAATCGATACGATTTCTCAATATTCGTCGGGATCATAAATGAAAATTTTATCACGGACAAAAACCTTTAGGTGCTCATGCTCGGTATTCAAATGCTATATTTATCATCAATTAAATCGTGCCAAATATTTGCGATATGAAGTGTCGCAAGGAATTTTAAATGTGTCAATAAAAATTATCTCGACATTATTTTAGATGCTTTTTATCTTTATTTCGTAATATACTATTGGCGATTTTATATTGTTCCGCGGCGATTATGTTGCAAAATCCTCGATCGAATTGACCGCACAAAAATGCCAATTTTCATCAATCGAGCACGAAATCTCTCTTTGTTTGTTTATTTAGCGTGAATAAGAAATGAAATGCTCTTCTTTTATTTTCAGGTCCCGAATACGGAACGATGGAAGCCGCCTGGAAGGGAGTCCTCGTAGAATCAGAGAGGCTAAGCGACCTCCACGTCAAAATTAAAGACAATCTTTGTCTGGACGTTGTACAACAGCTTAGGAATTGGCAAAAAGATAGCTATCACCGGGTAATTGATTTGTTTGGACATACGTCATTTTTTAGGTGGTCTTTTGCTGAACGCGGCGCGCGCAAAAAACCATCCCAACTGCTAAATTGAAGACTTCCTCGAGTCTCGAATTTGCATAATATGCAGTTGGCGTATTCACCTAGTTTAGACTGGGATGCAATGCTCTCTGGTCACCTCGTGATGGACAAGCACCGCTCTGCGTCCGTTCGTTATAATTGAGCTTAATTTGCTGTGTGTGCCAGTCCCCATTACTTATTGTTAATGTGCCGGTGCTCTTTTCAATTGTGCCACTAGAGCGAAAGACAATATCTTGTAACTTTCACGCTGAACAATGACATTGGCAGACGACGGCAAAATAAGGAGTCATTCCTGATCAATGATCGCCAACGACATCGGCTTTCAAATTGATGGTCTTGCTATTTTCCTTTTCCTACGGACATCCAGGGGTCCTTGTTAGATCGCACTAACATGTGAACAAGATGCACCACAAGGTTAAATAATGATACCCTGACGCATAAACACCATTCAACTATTTTGAAGTCATCAATCGGTCTATTGGCGCTTTTGCAATCATTATTTGCAGTCTTCATTAGTTTCACAATCTATGATATATCGTTGTTTAGCATCCAGAAGGCTAAATGAGAAATTAATTATGATACTTGACTTTATTTAAGAAATGATATAGATTATGATCTGTCTAAAAGTGAATGTTTGGATCAATTTAATTCGTTAAAATATGCCAAATTTAACGCAACCAATTTGATTCGATTAAATGTAATCAAAACTAAAAATACATATAATATTTGCGTTTATTGTAAAACTTTTCTATACAAACTAAAATTTGATAATGAAGAATGCTCTCCGTTTCTAAATCATCCAAAATTGCAAAAACGAGATGAAAATTTGCTTGCTTATTATCAACACTTAACGGCTCTTCATTTTGATCTCGGTAAATATTTGAAGACATTCTTGACTTGTTTATCTCCGATACTTACCGCAAGTAGAACCATAACTTCAGATGAATCTATACTAATACAGGAGCTATTCATTGAACTATCCATAAATGAGAAGTTGAAACCAATGTTTGAACAAGAATGCCACAAATTTTGATTACTAAAACAGATACCAAGTTTATATCCTACATTTATGGGTCACTGTACAGAAGCTGTTGATTGCTTTCCCTTCTTCCTATTTAGTAGAACTTAAGTTTAGTGGAGCTATGTACCTTATCACGAAAAAAATAAACTGTCTGTGTATTTGACTATAAATTTATACCTTACTTTTACATCACCCTGCAAGATATCAAAGTTAAATTTGTATTTTTTCTATTATGCAGTTACGTAGAGTTTTTCACTTGGAGGTTCATGATCAGTTCTTGTTATAAGAAGGAGGTCTATTGGTATTTTTTTGTATCCCTCCTGGGCTCTTCGGTCATATCAGCTTGTGAATTATTCTGTCTGTTCGGTTAGGGGGTGTTTCAGAAGCTCTTCTTCGATTTTCACGTTCGGCGTTTTCCTTCTGCTGCATAACGCATTTTTTCCTTTTTTTTTGCAAAGGGGAGAAATCTTCAAAATACACTACTATTTCGTGGCAGTGTGGGATTTCTACCCACTCAAATCCCCCTACTCTTCTGCTGCCACCCGGCTACTAGTTAAGTATTACACAAGGATGACAGCGATGTGTCCCTTCTGTGCTATTCAGCCTGTGGATCATTCCGTCTGCTCAGTGGGGGGCGCTTCAGAAGCTCTTCTTCGCCTCTTGCGTTCAACGTTTCCCTTCTGCTGCATAACGCACTTAGTGTACCTGTCTACGCATTCCATGCCCTAGCATCTTTGAAGCATTAAGGGATCGTGTTGTTGGACGAGAGCGAATTTGCTCCCAGTCTCTTCCTATTCTCTTGAGGTAGTTGCCAAAACAGCTCTACAGAATCTGGGTTAGGTGGTAACACAATGGGCCATGTTGCCTGGCGATCCACAATTCCAGGTTTGGTATTAGTTTATGTGTCCGCCGACCTTTTGTGGAGTTTTCCCATCGTAGCTGCCACACCGCCATGGTAGTTTATCTGGCCGCCTTCCTTTTTGCTCGTTTTTGGACAGCCTCTCTTGGGCGAGCAGGTCAATTGGCGGTATGGTAGTTAGTGCCGGTATAGCATCTTCCGACACTGTGCGGTATGCGGCAGCCATCCTGATCGCACTTCTTTGTACCCTGGCCAAGTTGAGCCTGGCCCTTTCGACTTGTAGTGCATTAGTCCATATTGGCGCACTGTACAACGACTCCGAGTGCATTGTTTCGTTGTAAAGCCTCTTTCGGTTTGTTTCTGGGCTTCCGATGTTAGGCATCAACTTTTTTTTTGCGAAGGGGTAATCTTCAAAAGACTCCACCATTCTGGTAATAGTGTGGGATTTTTACCCACTAAACCCGCTCCTCTTCGGCTGCCACCCGGCTACTAATTAAGTATTGCACAAGAGTGGCAGCGATGTGTCCCTTACGGGCTCTCCGTTTGTCTCTTTCTGGATATCATTCTACTGCTATTATTCGTCGTCTTGTACGTTCAGCTTCCTCCTTCTGCACCACGCATTCCATCCCCTAGCAACATTGAAGATACCATGTTGCTATGGGAGAGCGAGCTAATTCCCAGCTCCTTCCGTAGGTTGTCCATTTCGATGCTCCTTACTGGGCAGACAAATGTCGTGTGTGCAGCATCGTCCGTACTCTGCTCTGCAGTGGTGGCACTCCGGGCCGGTCTCTTTGTCTATTTTGTGTAGGTAGCTACCAAAACAGTCGTGCCCGGTGAGGACCTGGGTCAAGTGGTAGCACAGTTAACCATGCTTTCTGGCTACCCAGGTTCTCAGGTTAGGCATTAGCTCAGTGCGTCCACCGAACTTTAGCGGAGTTGTCCCTATATAGGCATCAACTATTATCAATTTCC
Source organism: Stenopsyche tienmushanensis (assembly GCA_008973525.1). Taxonomy (NCBI): domain Eukaryota; kingdom Metazoa; phylum Arthropoda; class Insecta; order Trichoptera; family Stenopsychidae; genus Stenopsyche; species Stenopsyche tienmushanensis. Next base: position 462,428 of record WACJ01000160.1, on the reverse strand, counting down.
TTTTCATACTATATCTTCAGCAAGCCACGCGCAGGATTTCCGTAGATTTGGCGGTGACTAGGAGAGCCACGTCGTTCATGAGTGATGATCTCAACAGGCCGTCGTACATTACGTTCCACAGAGCGGGTCCTGTGGAACACCCGTCGTAACTGGACGCTGTCTTCTTTTCCCGTCAATAACGCCTGTAAAGCAGTGTGGGTCTATGGGCCTAGTATGTTTGGGGAGCACTGAACTAGTCGAATCAGGGATGACGTATATTTATATTTGTTATGTTAAATCGGCCAATCTTACGCGATCATCGTAGTCAAAAATTTGATAAACATAGAGATTTGAGATACGTGTACTATTTATAAAAGCACTTAGAGATATGGAGTTGAAATTAAATTGGTGTATCGGCTTGTAACATATATTTAACTCATATTTTTAAAGTCAATCGCTCTGATATTTGAAAGAGTCCTCTCATGTTAAATACATTGTATATATTTTGGCAGGAGTTCTATTTTAATAAATTTACGCCAATAAGAGAATTCTGCGATGATTCGTAATAAATATAAGCGGATGGTGCAAAATCCAGACTATGAATTGGATGCATTGAAACATCCCAGACATGTTGCATTTTTTTTCTTCTGAATGATCGTAAGAACGTATTGCCTTAAGCCATCATGCTGGAACATTATTTCTGGATTTATTATAGCTACTCATAATAAACGATGTGACTATTTTGATAATTATTCTTAATGTTCGCAATTTGGAAGGATATAGATGTAGTCAGAGCCATGAGGTTCTTAAAACTTCTGCAGTCTTCAACGCTGCAAATCTCTACCAAATTGTTCAAATTTTATCTAGAATATGTACTTCTTTCATTTTTATAACTTATCATATACGGGATCCTTAGTTTTTTCTTCCAATATCACATCTCAAAAAAGTATCGCATGTATTTTCATTCGTTAGATCTCATTGTCTTCGCTTTGACTCCATGAAGTAAGGTTCAGCATTAATATCGCATTCTTCGTCATTACTTCAATAATAGCGATCCTGATTCAATAATAATATTTTTGTGTAAATTAATGTCTTAATCATTAATGAATGTTATTTTGTTCATTTTCATTTTTGCGCAGCAATGCCGATAGAGGTTCTTTGAGAGAACCCTAAGATGTGTTGATGATAATAATCCTTTTCGTTGAGTTTAAGTGGAGAATTACAAACAGAATTACATCAATTATTTTTTTTCTTTCATCCAATTAATGCATTGTATTACAAATGTATTGTGCAAGTGTGTTGATTAACACATTCCCGTCGGGTTACAGTATAGCATTGTCTTTCGCCTGACGCGGGGAATATTTGCGATTGTCGCGTTAGACTCTTTTTTCTAAGGCAAATAAATCACATGGCTAAAGACGCACGGGCGCATTTACCGATAGTACACGAAAGACGCAACCCGATGGAAATGTGTTAATACAGGTTATATGGAAAGGCGAACAGTCGAAATATAAATATCATTCTGCTATTTCGGAATAATTCCGACCGATTTGAAACGGTTAGAACTCTATTTTCAGCTGAAAACCTCATGTAAGGGACTGTGTATATCCATTCCTTTTTAAGTTGGGCGGATTTTAATTTTAGCCAACTATATCGATTGCAAAGTCTACTCCCACATATTTTTTTTCTATCGTCGCCAAATAATGGCCCAACTTGTATAGGTCAAATTTATTTTTTTAACCTTTATGAAAAATACAATGTCTTGGATAGATACTTCCTCATGCAGACGAGGAAAATAATCATTGGATCTAAATTAATCGATTAATTGCTCAAATTTATCTTGACTATTAAACGATCAATGCCGTTCGCTCAAAATCGGCTAGTTGTTCATCATTTTGATTGAGAATAAGCAAGGTCAGTTTCATATTTTTGGCACAATAAGAATCTTCAAATAATCTCTTAATTGTTTCCTAATTCTTTTGTGCCTAAGTCTTGTTGTTATTTTATGTTGGCTAGTTATAATTGCGTTTTTATGACCTTTTATGGCTGATGGCAATAAAACTAGCTTATACAGTTCGATGTCCAGTTTTCGAGCATGAGATATTTACTAACTGACCTATACGACCTTAACTATGCCGGCATAGTCAGATTTTTTTCTATAACCTGCCCAAGATGAGCTTGTTTACCCTTTGACCTCTTGTGTTCAAAAGCGTCCATTGAATACTCACGTACAACGATTTGATTTAAATTACGACCATAATTAATTACTGCTTAATTTTTTTCGGATGAAAATCTCAGCATCCAATCTTCACATTGCTGTGCCTCCTGGGGTTCTTTTTATCGCGCATTCCTAGCATATTTTATTTTAATGTTCATCGGATCATGTTGATCGAAGATGTTTATTCAGCAGAAAATTAATTTGCATTTAAAAATCTAGCTCTATGTTGTGTAATATATAATAAAATAGGCTTACTATTGGTGTGTGGTTGCTTGATGCTACTTATACACACACGCATATAAGGCGGTGCGGCGCATGCGCGTAGTTTTATAAACGATTCTCCCTCTCTTTCTGACCAACTGCTGTTTAGAGTTTCACTTTTTGTGACGTTCAAGCCAATTTGTTCAAAAATCATTGAATAGATCATTCTTCTATCGTTTCAAAGTAGTAAATCATCTATTCAATAATTACATTTTCCACCTGGATTTATAATAAACACTTACGATTTCCCAACACGTTTTAAAACGAACAATTATTAATACCTGCGCATTTACAGTCGGCATTCTTCATTAATTACATCACTTATGATATAAATTATGTTTACCATCCAACTTTGGAGGCTGAAGGATGCCTCAAGTGCGATCAAAGCAAAAAAATGCATTCTATTTGCGTCATTCGCCTCAACGATCGAGCAATAGAAGTGTCATAACACGATGATAGATCAGTCGCAATTCATTTCAGACTTCATATCCAGCTGAGCTGAAATGCTGTCGGATGAGGACTTGAAAAACATTTTTACCTCATGCCTATGACGTGTTCATCTCAATTAAATAGTCTTTAGAAAACCTCAGTTGTCGTCAAATTGTCGAAAATGACTTAATGGAATAGCATTGTAGCTTTAATTGCATCATTAAATAAAAAAACACCTTCAAATTGAAGCTAAAATTGAATGAACGTGTCTTTACAAAAATGCATCGTTCAATATCCTATTCTTTGACACATTTATCTAACCCTTTGGGCTCCTAGATTTTTCATAAAAGTTCCCACCAACTCTAAGCTATTTTTTGCGTATTTATAATGTAATCTAAAATTCCATATTTGTAATGTAATCTAAAATTACTATTGGCTTGTTTATTAGCTCATCTTGATTAGATCAGTATGGGGTAGTCCTTGCTAATCTTTTCATTGATTGGGAAGTTGACGTATGCTTTTTACTGAGCATTGTGACTATTATTTTGTCTTGCCTAGCTAATATTAAAGTATCTTGTTTTCTGTATGCTATCTTTCGTCCCACAGCTAATCTTGTTTTTTTTATATGATTAGGTAAACCCTTTCTGTAGAACATTATCGTGCCAATGAGAAAACATTTCCTTTTCAAGAGTTCTCCAGCAAAGGTTGGATTGATGTAAAACCTATCCATAAATATATGATAGCCTTTTATGTCTTAGTTTGCCTGTTGTATATTATTAAAAAGGTGTAGAACAAAAATGGATAAAACGTAAAAATATACGTACTATCAAAATAATATTAAATTATTGAACACAAATAATTTCCAAGATGTTCACTGCGCCACAACTCGACGCAGACTATTGTTTTATTCTCTTTACCTGCATCCACCACAAGCAGCCGTCAATTCCTCTGAACCAATTTTTTTCCACGTTCCAGATGACAAATTAATGGTCAGACAATATGACAGTATACAATATAGGTTAATAAAATTATGAGCTTCATACAAAAGTATTGTTTGCGATAATGCAATTTTTAAATTAAATAATATCCTGAATATTATAATATAAACTGTTGATTACATATAATCATCATATTCTATGATGACCTATTTTATTTCAAATCCAATTTATAATTGTCCAATTGCTTATATTTGATGTATTACAATTTACCATCCTTCAAATTTTGATTCATTTAGAATGATCAAATAAGCAATTGACCCCTTCTTAAATTACCTTATATAAGATCACGACCAATTTACTATCAATATTCAATTGACTGTCATAGATTCAATAGACAATCATATTATACATGTGCCGTTACAATGATCAAATTAATCTACATCTGATGTAAAGTGTTAACATCTTATATGATACTTTTATAATATTGGGGCCCTTTTCGCTCCAGCACACACGTCGAATAATTTACTCGTCGTTCAACGCATTCAAATTTATTCTCATTCGATGCTTTGCATGCGGTCTTTGAAATTGATTTTTTAATTTTCCAGTCGATGATTCAAATAAAAGAACGCAAGGAAATGGAAGACGCATTCAAAAAAGCCCAGAAACCGTGGTGCAAGCTTTTAACGCGGGTTGAAAGGGCGCGGACAGAATACCACACGGCTTGCAAACAGCAACGATCTGCAATTAATCAAGAAAGGAACGCCACCGGAGATACCTCACTTAGTCCCGATCAGGTGAGTTCAACCCTGCCAAAATTTTGTGCTAAATAAATATCACTGTAAAATATTCTACAGTGCTATGTATTGATTTTCATTATATTATATACGATAAAGACCGAGCTATCCCCCAATTCGATTTTCCATAAATATTAAAAGGGCGGTATTTTAGGTCATGGAAGAACGACAAATTAAAACACACCTGTTCTTTCTTTATTATTCAGGTTATAAATGTCAATATGATTGCTACATTTTCTTTTATTAAATTACAATAAGGAAACTATGTGATACTTCAAAAATATTATCAATTTTATTTGTGTATTGTATACAAGTTGATATTCAATTCCTATTGTGTCTACAATCAATAATTTCGCTGTATAGAATACTTTTTCATTATTTATTTACACTGACGATGTCTTACGAAGTTCTTCATGTCAGTCGATATATATGAATTAACGATACCGCGCTAAAGGGCTTAAATTCCCTGACCTGGTTCAATTTACGCTTGATTTAATTCTGAACTTATAACATGTTTATCACCCAAGTTATGCATTATTGAATATTGTAAATATTTGACCTTCCAATAATTGGTTTTTATAGATATCAGTTCAATGATGAACTATTTCATTTTATCAATTTTTTACCAAGTCGATTAAATTCTTTTCTTCAATAAATAACTTATCTATCTCATATGACAATTTATAAGATGTCATTTACATAATGTATGTATTTATGTTTTGTTTGATTAAGATTTAAAACGATGTCTGTTAAATTATTTCAGTTATTGTTTATGGTTCTAGTATCTATGATGATATAAATGTTAATAAAAGATAGTATTTTACTATAATTTTCCATACTAATGCTAAAGATAATATGCAAAATGCAATTATTACTATGCTGAAATTTAACACTGCTTAAAAATAGTGGTTGTGGTTTAAGATCTATAGAAGCGCTTTCTTAATTTTTATATCCCCCCTCTTTGAGTACTTGTATTATGCGGAAGATGGTAAAATTGTACATTTTTAAGTAGTCTACTAAGTTATACTAATAATAGCGTAAACATTTTTTTATAGTACAGAAAATGAAAGCCATGGAACATATCTTCATTTTTATTCCCATCTCTTACAGCCCTTTTTGCAGGATCGGAAAATTACAATTCGTTTGTCAAAATATATTTGTATTAGCGCGTTATTGTATAATTATCCTAATTTTAATTTGTTACGAATATACATATATATATATATTTGGACTGATTTTTATTTAGTTGGTTTTTCTTTTTTGGTTTTGCTGTCTACGTGCTGTTGCAGAAATCTGCCACGGTAAGATGAAATACCTGGCTTTTTGTAGATCGCCTTTATTAATCCCAACATTAATTAATTAATCCTCGCATTACATTAAACTAATATGGTTTTTACAGTATTCCACATATTCTAATACACACTAATTATTTTTTATCAGTGCTTTCTATTTTATTTTGTTTTTTTTTTATTCACACAGGATAGCATACTATTATTGCATTAGAGGAAATGCAAACTTACTTGATATAATCCTAATTTTAGCAAAAATTTTTGCAATCACATAGCTTAAATTTTCCTACTTGGTAATTGACGATTGTGTATTTATAACGTTTCATGTCATTCAACAAATTTAACGCGTTTACGGACACGTCTGCATTATGCAGTCATTTTTCATAACAAAAATGATGCATAATACAGACGTATTCGCCAAAGTTATTTGTAAGAAATGAAAAAGAATCATCAAATGCAATTTCATTATGCTCAGTATTGCACTGTGTTTTTTTAGTAGATCAATTGTACTTATTCAACACTTCATCTGATATTATTTAACAACTGATACATTTAATAGACATTCTAATATTAATAAACCAAAAATATTGTGTGTGTGTTTACTCAAATGTGTGGCTTTTTATACGACATTGTCTTTCAACTAAATTATTTGTTTTACACGTATTTGCATTACTATAAATATGCAAAATTCCTTTGCTTGTTTATTTGTATTAAAATATGTTGTGTTTTAATTCCAGATAAAGAAAATGCAAGAACGCGTATCAAAGAGTAAAGAAGACGTGGCTCGTTGGCGTGAAAAATATGAAGCGGCATTGAAAGAAATCGACGCTTATAACGCTCGCTATATGGACGATATGGGTGTCGTTTTCGAAAAATGTCAAGTGATGGAAGCCCAAAGGCTAAAATTCTTTAAGCAAATTTTATTTTCTGTTCATAAATGTTTAAATATTAGTCAAGATCCAATGTAAGTGAATTTCGATTGTACGTAAATGCATTTATTTCATTCGACTTATTAATTTTTTTTTATGTTTGTAGCTTACCACAAATATATGAAGAATTCTATCACACAATAAATAATTCAGATCATCAAAAGGACCTGAAATGGTGGTCAAATAATCACGGTGTCAACATGGCAATGCAATGGCCGCAGTTTGAGGTATTACCGATGTTTTTGTTTTCGTTTATAAATCATTGTTTATTTATTTTGCGTGTTGTTTGTTTTGTGCTATAATTTACTTAGCATGCATTTTTGCACATTTAAATCAGAGCACTATTGACCAAAATCAGTCGTGCATCTTAAAACTGCAGTTTTAATGACGATGAAATATTTATTTAATGTGTCCATAAGGTACGAAGTATAAATTCTTTACATGGATAATTTATGTTCAAATTTTTTATGTTATAACAGTGGCTGTTATATAAATGGTAGCTTATTTTAAACTGTTTTGAAAGTTTACACATTCAAAGCTGTAAAAATTTAAATGATGTATGAATTTTTATCGAATTGAAATGAAGATGAAATGCAATTTTATGTAGATAAATATTCAATTTTTCACCACATCCTAGCACGCCGTGAATATTATCATAACGTTTGATATGAACTTATGCCGAAGTTGTAAACATGCTTAAAATATTCATTCTAATATATGTGTATTAAAAAATAGTATACCCGTATTTCAAATATCGTAAAAATTTTCAAAGCAACCCCTCCATAAAGACGATGATGAAATATCAACGGAATCAGTACACGAGAGAGAAGAATGCGCCACAGGATGTTTCAGACGCGTTAAACGTCTCCCAACTTCTACACGTAACGCTATAGAAGAGGCTCGTTATGCGATACCGTCCTTCTCTCTCCCCCGAATCACCTCTCGATCTTCATCGAATAAGGACAGACTTTGGGCGACGAGAGTAGCGCCATCGGTTGGCACAATTTCAGCTGGAGTCGATAGCGGATTTTTGGTATTGTGGCAAAAAGTTAATTCATATGTGTCAGAGAAAACGCTTCCACAACGCAAGCATAATTTCACTATGCAATAATCACCAAACGACACTCCTCATGGACACTCTGTTTGAATACGTAGAGATTAGTTTTCTTCGTTCATCATTCTCATCCATCGTGTGACGACATTCTAATCTAATTATTTGCAAAATTTATTGCACAATATCGAATACTGATTGTATGTCAAGTATGACAGCATATGATTATCATAACACTTCCGATTTATGCAAATCATCAGAATATTTATATAACCATGTTGAGCGCAATTACATCGGATGTAGTGTTTATCTATCCTTGTTTTTATTTATTAACCAATTGTAGTGATTGAAATATTTTTATCAATATTTAATGCTCATGTTTTAATTTGTGTATTTCATATCTGATCGGAAATATTTATATGAGTTTAATCAATCATTCTTCGCTTTAAAAATGGCTCTGTGATATTTCACATTGTTTATAGATGTGTCAAAATTTGTTTACGACCAGAAGATATGTTGGATATTATGAAGTCGGTTTTTTTCCGATATTTTATGCTTAATGACTAATTATAGATTCTTGTTGTTATACAGTTTTTATTTTATTTTGTGTTATTGTATTACGTGTAATAGAATTTTTCTATAAAAAACAATACCAAAACATATAGAAAAAATTATTATGCATCTAGAGAATATTTGATTTTCTCTATAATTCTATTTTATTTTGTCTGCCTATGCTCCTTACTAATTTTTTTTTATTTTTCAATTTTTTCCCCCTTTATGATCCTGTTTTGCATCATCCGCCTTTTGTTTTGATTGCTGCACGTGCCCTCCGAAATTTTACTCAAACCGGCTGCATCTTCACTGTGTCGTTCAATAACATGTTTTGCAAACGATTCTTACTGATTACCGACATAATCAGGAATACACTGAAGAATTTAGAGACATTGCCAAAGGCAAATCAAAGGAAAGTCTTCCATCGGGACCTATAACACTAATCAATCAACGGCCAGTCGGTGAAGATTTACATGTATTTATTTTATTTTTTTACTTTGTTGAATGATAAATTAATGTTTATTTATATATTTTTTGCTTGTTTTTTTATTTATTAATATAATGCATGTATTGCTTCCATGTTCAGAGTGCCCAAGATCATGGCGTCTACACTTTAAAAAAGAATAAGGTTAGCTTTCTTTTTTAGTTTTTTGATGCAATGTCATAATGCTTCAATCAAATTTATTTAAATGCATGTGATTATTATTTAAAAATTCATTCATGTATTTTCATTGACAGTATAAATGGTAATCGTTTGATTGTTATATCATGAAATTACATCATTTAACGCTTTATATACGCCGGGGAAATAAAATATGGTTTATTTAATTCTAGGAATTACCGCCCGCAAACAATAAGCCATCTTCAGCATCTTCCAAAAATGCCAATTCCACGAGTGGAACTCTTACAAATAGCAAAGATAAAGTAGAAAAAAATGAAGCATCTTCAACAACAACAACTACAACGACGACAGATAAAAAACCAACTATATCCTCACCCCAAAAGACAATCACGTATGTTTATGCATAATATTTTAATTTGGATTTATTTTAAAATCCTATTTGTTAATGCTTATTTTATTCCCCATCAGGAATGGTACAGGTCCGTCTCGTATTGCGCCGACTGCTGGCGCAGCCGCTGTAACCACGCCTGCTGGTTCAGCGGCTAATAATAGTAAAGAAAATCCATTTGAAGAAGAAGAATGGGACGAAGACGGCGTCGATGGTGCAGAACCGTTAACTGATACCGGAGAACCCGGCGTACCTGTACGAGCTCTTTACGATTACCAAGGTGCCGAAAGTGACGAACTCAGTTTTAAACAAGGTAATCATTACGTTGCATTATTTCGTAACTTCGACTATTATCAAAATGTTATGTGAATACAATTAATTAGATATGTATTTCACACAGCCCTATAAGAGAGTCTTCCAATTGTTCGAGCTATTTGACACGATCTTCAATTCTTCAAAGTTTTTTAAACTTATTTTGTAAGGCTCACCTTATTAATGTCAATCTCTGATAATGCAGGCTCTGACTTTGAATATTACATCATGATTAGTATATCGATCCATAACGATTCGCTGCAGGACACGTCTCTTCAAATATTTATCACGGTGATCAGGGCCGTAACAAGGGGAGGGGGACAAATTGTAAAATTTAAACAACCCATCAGATCAGTCTTCTTCGGACAACTTCGTTTTGTATTGCGAGTTCGTCATCGTGCCGTCATTCGTTTCATTCGTCGTGTCAGCGGTCTGAAAAGCAGACCGATTGGACACACAGACTTTGTGGCCAATTCCGTTTTCTTTTAGCGGCATTTTCGGGAATAAATGCGTACTCGGTTTTTTTATGATCTGTACGTTCACAGAAGCCACCTCAGAGGCTAATTTACATAGGTGGCTCATGCCAAATGAGATCGTGAACGGGTCTAGATTTCCCCTCAACCATAAAAAAAATATTTTTATCTATCTTACTAATTTATGCTACTATCTTAGCTGGTTTTTTAGTTTTAAATTATTAAATCTAGCTAATTTCTCCCCCGCGCTCAGATCGCAAGTGGCTATTTGAAGTTGGGAATGAGCGTGTTCTTACGGACATGGATATTAAATTCAGCTTTTGCACTTTGCTGTTCAAACACGGCACCCATATTGCGCACGGCTTTCTTCGGCACGTAACTTGTACCCCATTTTACACCGACCCCAATTCCGTAGTCTACTTCTTCATTTTTTTTTTAAATGTAGAATCTTATAGAGAACTATCTGGCATCTGGACTTAATAATAAACTAATTTTCGGACCAAACTGGCTCCTTTCAGAACTGGCAGTGAGTTGTCCAAACCCCCTTATTCCCTGCAAATACTTGCAGCAGGTGGAGCAGGAGAATGTTGAATGAAACCCAGCAACACCCCCTGAATTATTGACTTCTACGCCTGGTGCGTACGTTTTTATTGCAAGCGTGTGCGATGATCGGTGTAAAAAAACCCACCTTGCTGACACAAGGCGGTCCACTATCTTTGTCGCGTTCTTCAAACGCAAGATTTGCACTGGAGAGGCACTCAAAACCGCAAGTGATCTCAGTATGGTGACGTAAAGGGCGACTCCGAATGTCGGTCTATCCCTGATTAACGACGGAGGTCAGGATTCTTTATAATCTTCAGTGTCGTCTTGGCGAGGATTCCTTATATTTTCGTGGTAATCTTCGAGGCTAGGCCCGTCAACCCTCCAGGGTTTAAGTAGCCCCGGTTCCATGCTTTATTGTTCTTAGATAAGGTCCGTCCCAAATGTTTTTGGTCCGCGAAATACTGTATTTCGCCGCCAGCACGATGATTTTATATTTTTAATTTAATTGCCATCCGCCGAATGTTAGCCCTCCGCGCGTTATTTAACTTTTTTTAAAATAAAAATATTGGATTCACGGGGTAAATTAGATACATGCCACGGGTGCTTCATAACCTTGTTACGGTTCTGACGGTGATCCTCCGAGTGAATGGATATTGAAGAGGTTCTAGTTTTGCAGTACGTTGTTTATGGCTGTAATACGATTATGATGATGATGATGACAGCCATTGCATGAGTCCTTTGGTTCAATTTATTTGTACCAATTGTATCAATACGGCTTGTTAATTTTTATCGCTTGGGAAACCCATTAATTCCTTTTACTATATATATAAGAGAGTGATAATGAATATCATTTGCTCTGTGATGTCTTATGGTGAATTGAATTTGAGCTTTATTTTTGGCTTCATAGTACGTAAAGGAAACGTTGATGTATATATGATTTTAGCATGCTAAGAACGTTGTTTCAAAAAAATGTCATCCATGCCAACTGTTCTTTGCGACTACTTTCATTGCTTTCTTAATATTCACTATTATTAAAAATCAAATATAGATTTGGATATTCTTTGAATCATCTTTTGCATCGGACCAAATCGACAAATTTTCAGAAATGGGCTTTTGTTATTACACTAGACGTGCAATTTAGAATTACTTCAATCATTTATCCCGTTTATTTATGCTCGAAACTTATAAAAGTAAACCCACACATCTAAAATGAATAAGTATATCATATAGATAATTGCGTGTTTTCTAATTAGTATACAATTTAACACTAAATAATTCAGCTTGCTTGTTATCAATATGAATAGCATCTATTAATATATTTATATGTTCATTATAAATATGCTCTTTTCATATTATTATAAATTAATGTATATTTTATAGGAGATCAGTTTGAAAAATTGGAAGACGAAGACGAACAAGGCTGGTGCAAGGGGCGAAAAGACGGGCGCGTTGGTCTCTATCCAGCCAACTATGTAGAACCAGTCGGACATTAGTGTCTTACTTCTATTTATTTTAACGTTTCCAGTCAGATATAGCTGCTACACACTGATATGTTAATATTTATATTAAATCCAATATTAATATAATTATGATTTTTGACACTTCTGTTATATTTAGCATGGATGCTATGCATTATTGTTATACATAATTTATTTGCTGTTACATAATTTAAAATATGTTTTATTGTGAAGTGTATGTAATGAGAGCAATTATGGTGTTTTTCTACTGAAATTTTTGTCTTTGATATGAAAAAGGAATACATTTTCTAAAAATATTGTACCGTTTTTATGACAAAATTTAAATACCTCGTAACTTATGAATTTTGAATCGTTTTGATTTCATATATAGAATAGTATTTATATACAAAATAATGGAAAATCCCTCTATATACAGTCTGCAATGTTTTTTGTATGTACTACATTCTTGGTATGCTTTTATAAATGTGAAAAATCTTTTCTCCGACCATCGAATAAAGTCAATTGCTTTTTATATATTGATATTTTTTTTAAATTTTACAAGTATTTTTTATCCGCATATCTCACGTGACGTCTAGCAGTATGTAAATATAAATTATTACCTTGATTGACTGGAACTGTTCAATGTTAAATATATTAATAGAAATTCCAGTCGAGCTCTACTTTTGTTTGTAAATATGTTAACAAAAATGTGTAAAGCATGTTATATTTCAACCTTGTTGTTTTCCAAGGCGTCGGTTATAAATGAAATATCTTTGTAGAAACAAGTCACTTCGGGATAGACTCAAAGATGCGCTATCGAATTGTTAACAATTATGTTTTCTAAGAAATTGATATCTTTTAATGTGTTGTTGATGTAGCGATGCACAGAAATGCATCTTACACATACGAGTGAAATAAAATCTGTTGATTTCTATTTATTGTATATTTAATAATGGTTATTAATTTTATCTTATGTTTATGCAATATGTTTAATGTCAAATATAGATATTTTGCATGCTGAATGACATACTTTTTATTTGTTTTAATTCCGAATATTTATATTTCCATTTTAAACTGACATTAAAAAGCAATCTTAACATTCCAAAACACTCACAAGAACTGTTAATATTTGAGCTGTAATATCACTTGGTATAAATGGGATCTGCATCATATTCAGCTTTGCATTATAGTGAAATAAATACAGTAATAATAATTCATAATAACGGAGCTTACTTAAAAGAAACATAAGTGGAAAAATCATTTATATGCAATGAAAATTATGAAAGTGGCAAGTCTCAAGAAGTGGAAACATCAATTTTGTATTTATATAATTTAAACAATTCAATAATTTCATACATATCTCGTCGATTTGAATTCAAAAATTAATCAAAAGCAATTATCAATTATCAAAAGTGTATATAAATATGTTAAGTAAATGAAACGACTATCGGCGTCGGTAAAATTAAACTGTTAGTATTTGAAATATGTGGTTGTTAGTTATTTATTTAGCCGAATGATATATGGTGAAATATCACATTATGATATATTAAATAATGGTTTTCTTTTCATCATAATCAGCTACAAACAGTCCATCGTAGGGTTATTTATACATATATATATATATATATATAATTTTTTTGAAATAGAAGAAAATATTAGGACTGTATTTGTGACATATTTATATATACTAATTGGAATAGGAATAAAAGAGGCAATGTAATCGGAAGCGTTTGTTATAAATATATAATTTAATATTGTGCAAAAACATAAGATTCCATCTTATGTTTTGAATAATTTTGTGTTCAAAATTAAAAATGTAGTTTTCGCTTGTAAAAAATAATAATAAATAACATATTTGAACTGTTCAATATTTGTTGCGATTAGTTTTCCCTCTTCACATACGTATACTAAAATGACTACATATGAATAAATTTATAATATCGAATTCAGCATGCATTATATATGATGTGAATATGAGAATAAGATGAACTTTTATTTTGATTATGTCCTTATTTAATTAATCTTTTTACGTTTAAACTCACAATACCAAATGTTTGATGGTAGAATTGATCACATTTATAATGTAAAATATATATATATATCGATGCAATTGAGCATTATTGTTATTGAATCAGCATGCAAATAATAAAGAGATCGCATTTAATGTATCATTTGGATTTTTTAAATACGTTATTATAGTGCCAATTTTAAAAGTGTATATTTAATCATTTAAAAATCCGTAGACTGAGTGTAAAAATAATATAACGGCGTTGTGCGCGCGCGCGCGCGCGGACATTCGAAATGCATGTTTTGTGAAATGCATCCGGGAATAAGAAACTGGTGATGCTCGATGAATATTTTCGGAACGTATTGGAATATCGTTCGGTCCATCTGTAAAATATTTACTCAGTCAAAATAATACATATAGTTTGAACATGTAGTACATTTATCTTTGTTTTAAATTGTAAATTTGTTAATTATAAATATACTTATATGTATTATTTATAGCTGGTAGTGATGGTAGAGTTGTTTATAAAATTTAGACATAAAAAGGCTCTATTTAACTTAAGTTGTTGCAAAACTTATGAATTAATTTATCAATAAGGTGTATCATTATTACGATTTGAAAATAAATATAAGGACCAATACAAAAATCGTTTTTTTTTTACCTCCATTCTTTTTGTGTTGTCATCGTTTTATTCAATTGAATATTAATTAACAATTTACTCGTCTCAAATTGTTTGAGCACTTGAAGTCAATTGAACACCTCTTTCTTTGATGATACTTGTAACCCAATCGACCTATGACCTTAATTTTTCTGTTATCGTTCCTCTTATCCTAAACAAATCTGTCCCAACTGGTTTCTCATTAAGCATATTTTTAATTGCCGTTTCTCAGAAAATATCTTGGCTCTTATTATAGCTGGATATTTTCTGGAGCATCTCTCCCAAATCCATGCACAACTGTATGCATATTATAGTCTAGGTACAGGGTGAATTTCCATCAATTGGCTCTTGATCTAAAAATGGACACTTATAAGAAATAACTTTGATTAATCGCAATTACCCTTAATAATTTCAATGAGTCTATTATTTTTTAAATGAATTAATTATTGATTTTGTGATCAGCATTCATGTATTTTACAATTTGAATAAATTTATGAATCACAGTGTTCGGTATTGTTTCTTACTAGTGAGAGGATAAATTATAAACATACAAATTGGACCTGAGGGATGAGGGACTTAAAATGAAAATCGCTATTCTCTTCTACATTTATTGATGTTGATCATAAGTAAACTTTACATGTGTTTTTTTAATCAGCACATTTCTATACAGAACAGGACATGTAGTCAATATGCGCAATATTTATTGTTCCCTAAACATTTGTATTCGCTCAAGCCTTTGAATATATGTCCAAATACATAAATAGTTTTTTTGCTATTGCTACTTTCATATATTGTCTTAAGGGGGGAGATACCTTTAGAATTTTCAAAAAATTGAAATTTTTTTTTTTACATAATTCGAATGTATAATATGTTAAAAATATACTGTTAAAAGGAAAAATTGAAATATTGAATATAAATGGAATTATTGTCAAAAACGTCAGTCCGCATACTGTCATCAACTCAGGTAGTCGGAGAGCTTGGGTCGGAGCAATGCTTCTTTCACAGTACGTTTGTATATTTTTTAACTTTCAAGGCAATTTTAGATTTTAAACCTTACGGTGATGATTTGACTATTGTGAAAAGTGAGTGTGTTGGACATGTTGAGAAGAAAATGAGCTCCAGACTGCGACAGATAAAAAAAAATTCAAGAAAAGGGAAGTTGATAGAAAACGTTGTAAAAAAACTTACAACATATTATGGTTTAAGTATTCGAAGAAACGTTAGTGTGGAAGATATGAAACGAGAAATTATGGCTACTTATTACCATATTTTTTCAACGAAAAAAAATCCACAACACAACAACTCTCCGACTGGAGCCGAGATTTGGTGCAAATGGCAGAAAGCCATCGCTTTAGGTAAAGATCCCCAGCTTGAAGATCTTACTCCATTACTTGGCGACGATATAAAACAACATCTTCTACCAATTTACGAAGGTTTGTCCAGACATGATTTACTGGAAAGATGCTTGGGTGGCCATACCCAGAATGCCAACAAAAGTTTCAATGCGACAATTTGGCGAATATGTCCAAAGCACCTCAATTCTGGGCTAAAAATTGTTGAAAGTATATTTAATGAAGGCTACGCCTCAATTCTCAAACTTATGAATGAGCTGGGTATAATTGTTGGCACCTATTGTAAAGTTTTCGCTGAAAATACCGATGAGGCACGAGTAGTGAAACAGAACCGGATGAGTTTTTCCGAAACCAAAACAGCTCGTACTGGTCGAAAACAGCAGCAGCTCGAAGATAATCAGCTTTTTTAGAAGGTCGAAGGTTTATTGTATGGATTCAGAATCGCCGATTGATCGGTAAATCACATTAAATTATAATTATACTGAATCGAAACTTTGAACGCGATTATCTCGAAACTCTGTTTTCAAAAACTGCTCGTGCTGTAACTCAAAAATTTATTGACCGATTAGGCTGAAATTTTCAGGGGTTTCTCTTTATAATATTATCGGAAGGATATACCTATAAGTTTAAAGATATCGGGTTAGTAAATATTTTTTTTGGGGTCAAAACTGTTGAAAAATAGCCAAAAATCTGGACTTTTTTTTTAACAGCCGATATAAATTTTATTTTTATACTTTTTTATTATTTTATAGGTATATCCTTCCCGTTAATATATCAGTAATCGAAAAAAAATCAACTTTTTTATTTCAGATAAATAGAAAATTTTTGACAGGTGCAGCAGTTTTCGATGTCTCCCAGCAGACGCTTGAAGAAATATTCTACAGAGCGGCCATTTTGTAAAAAAAATAAAAAAATCACATGTTTTTTTACACTTTAATAATGTATCAATAAGATGTCAAAATATATAAATGATCACATTATTTTATCACCTTGAAAATAATTCATTAAAATTGACTGATTTTACCCGGTCTAAAGGTATCTCCCCCCTTAATGTAACATTAGTTTTTCTTTATTTTTTTCAATAACAGCAATTATCATCTTGTTTAATAAATTTTCTCTTCGATAGTATATAACGCATATAACTTTATGACAATATATATATGTTTGTATGTTTTGTATATATGTGTATGTTACATTTAACGTTTCATTGCAATACTTGTAATGATCCCTGATTGCAGAGACGATTCATACTAACATCTAAGAAACGGTGCTAAATATTCAATTCATTTATAACTTATTAAATCTTATAATTTAACATGTATATTACACTTCAAAAATAATCAATATATGCAGTTGGAAAAAAATACTCAATTACTTTAAAAAAATAATCATTAATTATTAGGACTTGTCAGAAATCACCAATGCTCCTTTTATAAACATTATATGCATGCACATATATATTATACGCACACATATTTAAACAATGCATTTCAACATTCACGCGTTGGTAAATATTTTGTTAACAAGCAAACTCGATAGTTAAATCTCTTCAAAACACCTTTCCCATCCATTTGTTATGTTTTACATCCAACTTAGTGATGCTAATGAAAAAAAAAACATTAAAGACACAATATTTCTATAACAAATATAGTACTAAAAGAGTAATAATACGATTGTTAAAATATAAAAATAAACTTGAAAGAAAATCATATGAAAACGACTCAATAAAATAACCAAAGGAACATTTAGAACACGTCCTTAAAATATTGAAAAATAAGTGCTCGAAATATCAAATCTGTATGTTTTTTATACTTAAATAACAAATCTTTAATATCATATGATTTGATGTTAAACAGTGGCAGAAACAGTTATAATATTTAGCAAGTTTTAATTCTTTTCCACAGGGAATATCTTTAATTACATACATAAACGTCGATTTAAAAAAAATTCACTCCGTAATTAATGTTAAGATATACATATATATTTTAACAAGACGAAAGTTCAGCTTAAAATAGATTCATGTCGGAAATCTTATTATACATAAATAATAACGATTCAAGTTTCTGTTGCATTCTCCATATAATACTGAATTGGAGAAATAAAATTAGATTAGCACATACCTATTTTAAATAATAGATACTGATGAAGTATTTAAAAACCACTGAACTTAAGTATAGTAACTAGTATTATAAAAATATTGTTTTCCATTCACTTTCATTCAACAATTGCGGATATATTAATTTTCAATTGAAACATGTCGAAGAAGATCTGTATTAAATTATCTAAATTTAAAAAATTTATACAGCAAATGAAATGAAGGAAATAAATAATTACACTAATCAATAAATGGAGCATGGTCTGACTCAGTATTGTTATATATTTAACATTACATTTATAAATACATGCTAAGGTCAAAGTCACACTGTACTTTAATTTCAATTTTTGTACATTTCAAAAAAAAAAAGTAAGCAAAAATATAATAATAGAGTAATAGAGATGACTAACAAATAATGTTTAATATATAATGTATATATTTTAACTAACACTTCTTCATACTCAACATTCCGATTAGGAAAAGCCGCAATAAATATATTATATACTAAAGCAGATTATCTCTATCACGATTCATTTATAATTATTACATTCATTTTTAACATTTAAATAAGCTAATGGAATATTACTACAATGATAATATCAGAGAGTTCTATCTAAGTGATGGAAATGTGGAAGGTTACAGTCAAAGATTTACGCTAATATCTAAAAACGAAAAGAAACAAAAAGGAACATAGAAAACTCATATCTTACAGAAGAAGAAGAAACGTTAATCTCTGATTTATATACTATTTTATTCAAAAAATCCTGTGATAATATCCACTTCCGCGCTCTTATGAAATGTGTTCTATCATTTTCAAAAATTCCATATTCAATAATATAAAAGGACTATTATAAAAACAACAAGCAATTTATCGAATTGATGATTCATAAAATAAAGCGTAAATATTTCAACGTCTCAAATGATCATGACTTAATTAATTCATTAAAAAAAATCCATAGCTAAAAAGTCTTATTCACATAGGAAAAAAAAATACAGAACAAAATATACAAATGTTTATCACCATCGAAAAAAAAATACAGATTAATGTAAATATGTGTGTAAGCACATTGCCTCTCTGTTTCACGAAAGAAAAATATATACATCTAGTCAAGATTAGGCTCCATAATATAAGTAGTAATAAATTTACTATTAAAAATATAATTATATATTTTGCCACTCCAGGCCAGTCCAGTTGATGCTGACATTTTGATGAATTTTAATATATACACATAAACATCATTAATTCCACTTAATATCCTGAAATACAAAAAAAACGCATTACAAATTTATCGGAAAACAACGAGGGATGCAAACACTCGGTTCACATTATTTAATTCGCTATTATGCACGCAAAATTTAAATAATGCACATTCAAGACAAGATTAGACTTTAACATAAAATGACATTACAGAAGAGAATTTAAAATGTCTCAATTAGCCCTTTTCGTTAAATGAACCACAACACTATTATACAGTGGAACCTTGGGTTAAAAGACCATCTGGACAAGCTGCCTGTTATGTGGAGGTCAAACATTAGCAACAGCTTCTGCTTTCACCGAGGGAGTTCAGGATAATATTTTGGAGGAGTTTTATAAAAATTGTCTTCCTTCCATCTAACACAACTCCTATTCTGCAGCCGATGGATCAGCAAGCTATCTCTAACTTCAAGGAATTATATACAAAGGGGCTTTTCAAACTCAAGACGAATACTAAACTCTGCGTGGAGAAAGTTGTGGCCTGAGGTGGTTTTACAACGAGACTTCAAGGGGCTTATGAGTGAAAAAGAGTCTTTCGAAGAGATTGTATCCCTGGGTAAATATCTAGACCTCGAGGTAAACGAATTTAACATTGAATAGCTCATTGCAGAACTTAACGAGGACCTCAGCGTCGATGAGTTGAAGGAGTTGCATGAACAACAACACTGTCAACTAAAGGAGGCTCTGTCGACAGCAGAGATTAGAGCTCATACTTCAATGTGGTCAAAGTTACAAACATTTGAGGAAGAAATTCATCCAGATAAAGCAGCAGCTATTAGGGCTATTCATTTATTTAACGATGTTGCTATGGCTCATTTCAGCAGCGTGTTGTAAAGTCGCCAAAAACAAGATGTACCATGAATAAAACTTGCTTCATGTTATGAGTTTTTCAGCTTACCTTCCAGAACGAATTAAACTCGTAACCCAAGGTCCCACTGTATAGCTATTTACATAATGAGAATAGCATATTTTTACTATCTTGTAAAATGCACACTGCTCAGAACAAGTCTTGGAGCTACTAAACGGTTATATTAAAAATTACTCAAAGTGCAAAGGGTTAAATTAAATTTTACATCACAAACATATTTCATTATCAAAATAATTTCAAATTCAAAGTCGTTACAATATATTTTTTAATTCTACACCTTACGATTTGTTTTTACATAAAGGCTGAACAACATTGATATCCATTATTTTTTAATTAAGCATTCCTCTCACCAATCTCCAATATATATACAAGAGAATTAAGTTTAAACTTATTCAACATCATATAAAATTGAAATAGATACGGTGCATTAATTATTTAAATCGTTTGATTTGAATTTCTTTTTGGTATATTCATTTTTAAGCACTGTATACTTTATTAAAAGCATTGTCCGAATCTACGTTATTTCAATCGAGCATTCACAGCAAAATCTTTCAATCGTCGCGCTAAACTTACACTAAATTTCAATTCAACGTCGTATTAAAAGATTGAATATTATAAATCCCACCACCGTTTCCATTCACCATTATCAAATTAATAAGAAGTGTTAATTAAATAATAATTCAATTCAACTTATCTGAAATAAAAAATATTTATTAAGATTAAAAGGCCGGAATACCTACATTAAGAAACAGACGGCTGTGCAACATGTTGAGTAGAATGTGTACATTCGGCTTGTGAATTATTTGATACAAACGGGCACGAGGGATTACTAATGGGACTGCTGCAAAAACGCGGCAAACCCTACAGGGCTCCAAAAGGATCTAAGGGGATGTTGGGCTGTGCTGCAGGCGGCGGAGGACGAGCCGGTACCCCTCCGAGTACTGCCACACCAGTTTGCTGTTGCGGTTGTTGTTGCTGTTGTCATCCGAATACATCCGACACCATGACAAAATGTATAGATAGAGAGATATATAAGAAGATTAGTGGTTGTGCAGGAAATCACAAAGAATGCATATTATTAAAAAAAAAAAAAGAATGGAACTTGTGCTATTTTAATGTTACTTAATATATTCAAAGGATCAATATGGAATCCTTAGAATTAGTTCCATTCTAAAATATACAGACTAATGCAATTTTCATAGTATATTAGGTTAATTTATATAAAATTTCCTTGTTCCAGAGATTATACATACGCTAATATTGATCATTTTTATTTTGTAGAGCAAGAGTTCATTAACAATCTTTTACATTGTCTCATTGACGATCTAAATTTGATATGGGAGACACAGCAGAAGCAGTAGCACAAATTTCTATATGTGCTATAAGGTCGAAAAGATGAAGAAGAGATTCGCGAGGGGGGAGATATCGGTCCTTCACATTCTGAAGCTTTTCAGTGCACAGATGTCACCATTAAATGTCTTGAGAACCAAGAAGAGTGTAATATTTGCAATTTGGTAGCTTCTAAAAGAAGAGTTAACTTAAAGCCAAATTCGATCATTGATTCTTTTAATAAAAATGAATTTATTATATGTATGTGTAAATCTAATCAAATAAAAATTATTCATACTTTCCCTGTCAATTATGGTTATTTTCGATTATCCGGACTACTTTCATCACACACTACATATTGCCTTTCATATCATTCATAACCCTTTTATTAATTTAATACAATATGGAAGGTTTGATAATTACTTTGCGATTAATAAAGATTTTAAGAACTCCTGCTTACAAACAAAATATTCAAATAATTACAGATATAGTTAAAGAACAAGCTAATAACAAAGATAATTTAAAATATTAAGGCATGGTCAATAACAATTTATATTGATTATATGAAAAAATTAATTATATTAGTCTGTATATTATGAATTATATGTGCAATTTGTAAAATATACCTTATTTTATTTACGGATGAAATATAAATGCTAATAAATAAGGTAGCTTTTTTAAATGTGTCCATTATTTTAATCAAGAATACCTCCTATGGACAGTATTTTATGTTTTGATAATAACAAATCAGAATTAATCCTTATGTTACCTAAAGCTGACATTTATTTTTAAAAATCAGTTTTAGATAACGTCATATTGATGCCGATTTATTATTACAAAAACATCAAAATATAGATGTTAAAGAATATGTGCATATTTTAACATGCAGAAAGACATTGATGTTATGATTCAATATTACGCTAGTACCAATTGTAAAATTGATCTGAAGAATTTAAAGAGAATTACAACTACTTTTGTAACGCAAATAGTTTTTAGGAAAAAATCTATATTTATGATAAAAGAAAAAAGTAGAAATATTTACATTTAAAAAATCATCAGTATAAGTCTATAAAAAAGAGTAATGTATTGAACTCATTTATCATTACTAACTATTTATATTCATAACGTGAATTGTTTTTATGGATTGGAACAATAAAGGAAAGTAAACTAAGGACAATAACTGCAAAATATAACTACACAAAAACAGCATATTTAAATGAACATAAAGCTATTAATTTAACAGGCAGTTTATAAGAATAAAATCTATATAAAGAAGTGAAAATGCGCTTGGCATGATTTTGATTTTTAAATATTTTCTAATGAAAATAGATATCTCACATACACTTCATTATATTTATTGATTAGATGATATATGTACAAAAGCATTTTTTTAATTAGGAGGGGATTTCAAATAAATATATACAATAACATTTTAAAAATTAAGATTAGAATAAGAATACATAATATCCATAACCGTGCTCAAGAAAATTCCGTATACAGTTAAGTTCAACGTTGTACTTTTCTGCAAACTGAATTACCAAAAAGAAAAAAAAAACAGGACAAAGACCGGTTTATAAAACAATAAAATGAACGATCTCACAAGATTCGGAGGTCCAATGAAACAAAATAGTCAGAGTATAATTCTCACGTGCAAAAGTAAACACCGAATATGTGTAAACATTTCGCATCGTGCATACGTAACAATCGTCAAGCGTCGAAAGATAGAATAGATATAAGAAGGATTTTTAATTGTCAGCCAATTTTTCAAATATAAATTTTTGCTAAGTTTCATTTTCTCTGACTTACCATGTTAAAATGGTGTTGGTTATGGAATGTATGGGACATGGGGGGTATCTGCATGCCTTGGCCCTGTAAAAACATAAAAAAAACAAAATGCGCATGCTCTCAGTGATATTAGCTCATACTCATCATTGCAATTGTTCTTACGTTACTATAATACAAATACTTTTCAGTACACCCAATGCCTGCGCGTGAAAATATTTTTGTTCATCTTAAAATGTTCAGATTAGAAGCTCTACCGTTTGATAGAAAAAACAAAGCGTCAGTGTTTCTACTGTCAAAAAATATTAAAACACTATCAAAATAATTGTATGTACAAAAACTTAATATGCTTTCAATTATCAATATATAATAGTAACAACAACATTTAAGCTTCAAATAACTAATGATGATATAAAAAATAAAATTAGCTTTTATTAGCTATGGTTTCTTAAATGTTGCTCAATTCATTATCCCGAATCAATCAAAATTAATATATAAATCATTGTTTAATTTCGTGTTTCATATTTGACGTGAATATATGGTGCATACCGTTAATGTTTAAATACTTGTTATAGAATCTTCATGCAAATTTTGTATTGGCATTCATATAAATACTTATGTATACAGTCGTGGACAAATTACAATATAACAAAAATATCGTTCTTTAAAGTAAAGAGCAGCAAAATATGTTTTATATAGAAACAATCATTTAATCAAAAGCTATAATTGTTTTATTCGCAAATATTGAGAATCAATTCGATGCTAAATATTATCGGAATACAAAAGGGTTGATATAGCTAAAACTGCAAGAGAAACATGCAAAAATATAATACAGAAGATCAGAAACTTTAATAGATTGCAACTAGATTTTACCCGATGAAACTTTTTATTGTAATATGCTTTTGAGATTTGTAATAATTTTAATATTACAAATTGTATTAACCTTTATTTTATATATTTATCTTGTGATTTAATTTACATATGGATGTGAAATCAATCTACTATGTAAACCAAGGAGCAACCCTACTTCATAATCATGAAACTCAATTTTTGAAACTACCTATTTAATCCGCATAACAAGCTAGATTATTCTTCATAAATTGCTTTATTGATAAATCGTCCAAAATTGTATATATAAATATGAATATTTAAGGTGCACAGTGAAATACTGTATGGCTCAGTAAATATGCATTATATTTTTAATATTATCATATAAGAAGGTATAGAGATAAGGTGTATACAAACAAAAATGAGAATACTAAATAATAACACTGCAGAGAAAACATAACATTTACAAAATTGGAAGAGAGTTGTAGGAAAGTTGAAATTTTTTTTAGATATAAACAAAGCACTAAAAATAAAGATATGCGTGTATTTTAAAATTATGTATGTATATGTGGATAAAATATCGTCAGCAATTAATGTATGTAAGCCATGCGGCATCACACAAATGAATTTGCATTTATTTTAATCTTTACATATTGTAAAAAAACATCATGAATTTATGTAATAATTCAGTGTGCTGTTAGTATATTGTTTTCTTTTAATCAATAAATTAATGTTTTCTATTTACAAACATAGTTAATTCTTGCCATTAATCTTTTATAAATTATATTTATAATGAATTCATAAATTCTTACAAATATCCTCCAACTTAATTTAAAAAATACATGTAAACGAATAAAGCGACTTACACTTAACATTACTCAAAAATAAAAAAAGTGTAAGTGTAGCTTCAAATTATATTTTAAGTGTGTAGCTTAAGCTTTGTAAAAAAGAAGCATTGGAAAACAATAATATGGATTCAATAGTACAAATAAAAAGAAAAGGGTACAAAACATTAGAACAGACCCATTTAAATAGATTTATCACAATAGTCTCACCATAGGTCTGTATCCGGCCCCCGTAGTAGCTGCCATGGGTTGAGGTGTCCAACCCATTCCGCCGCCAGGTTTCGCAGTATTTTTAGGTGAATTCCACTGAACACCCCTAAAATTTACGAATATATTGAATATTTAAAACAATTTGTTATCAATCGCCGCTTGTGAATCGGATGAAAATACTCACTTCACAGACTGTTGTCCAGTTTTATTCATGGAGAGATTGTTTGCCAAAAGTGCTAATGATGAATCTAGATCTCCCGTGAGAACTTTTCCTGGTGGTTGTGCTGGAGCTGCTTGCGTTCCTGTAAGTCCACCAGTGACAGCTTGAGCACCCCCAGTGGCACCCCCGGAGCCAGCGGGTCGCAAGACGTCACCCATGCCATCAAAGCCTGCAGACCCGCCAACAACCCAAACCAATGACTAAAGCACATTCAAGTATGCATCCCCAAGCAAGTGATATTGTTATATCAGTGCACTTATGGATAGCAAATGTTTTGCAGATGACAGTATGAAAATATTAATGAATAGCTTGATTTTTAAAAAGTACCTATCATTTCAAATTTTATAAGAAACGCTATCAGTATCATGATAATGTTGTATAGATATTATTAATCAACTATGTTGTATGATACGCATTTCAAAAATATCATCATATTGATGATTGATTTTAAATTCAATTATTAAATTTGCAAAGCTAAAGTGAAACTAAAGCTTTTGCATGACAGCAATTAAAACTGTTCTTATATAAAATAGGTTGATATTAAAAAAAATAAACATCTTTTAAAATTTACGATACTAAAATATATAATATTGCACTTTTCAAGAGAGAAGCATGAAAAAATATTACGATGATGATTTCGGTTCATATTAAAAGTATGCAAATAATTTGTATGTAAGTTAATATATCAATGAATGCTGCATTAAATGCAAGTAAATAAATTTCAACCATTGTGTTCTGTTCGGAATATTTTTCCACCCTTAATATGTATATAATGCTATTAGTTATAATATTTTTGATACAAAGTACACTCAAACCTCTTTTTGTGCGATTTCGAAGTTATGCGGTCTTTTTTAAAGCAATTTTTAATTTTTTTCCCAGATGTTAGACATCCTTAAAATTTTACCAAAAATGTTATTTTTTAATTGTCTTATTGTTTTCCTGTTTTTTTTTATTAACTTTTTTTATGCTGATTTTGGATATATTTTATATAGTTATTTCAAAGTTATGCGATTTTTAAAAATCCACGGAAAACATCTTCACTTTTTCATGTAGGCATTGTTTTATTTTATGTGATTTTTCACGGAGCGCTTCTACGCCGCACAAACAAAGCTTTAAGTGTATAATAATTTGAATTAAAATAATCGAGCCATAAACAGAACACAAAGGTCAATTTGAGTAATGCACTTCACAGCACAATTGCAATAGTTATTTATTAAAAAAGAAAACATGTATGTTATTGAGAGATGTTAATTATGGTATATATATGAGGGTCATTTCATTTAAAAATTTTACATACTTGTTAAATTTTAATGGCTTTAGTTTAAAAATCATAAAACTTTTTACTTGATTTAACTACAATATAAGAAATCTACTCTTCTCTTTCATAACAAAAAGCAAATTATGTCCAGAACATAAAATAAGCGACTAATACCTATAGAAACAAAGCAAGTAATTTTTTAGACAATACTTGATTAATTGAGAGTTTCAATCATATAAAAAATTATATTGTGAACGTACTAAACTAAAATGTCTATTAGGAATGAAATGACCCTTTATTATTAATTTTTGAACAAGAAGCCAATTCCAAAGATTAATCAATAAGCACCTCATTTAATCAAAATTATGATTATGCCCAAAAAAAAAAAAACAATCAATGAACTTAATAAATTACAACACAAATCACTCTTCAATCTAAAAACAAACAACAACGAATAAACGAAATCCCTGTCAAGTGCGTAAAAATAAACATAAATGCATAAATACAGGGATGATCATCAATGAAGCTTTAAATTTAATCCATCAAATAGAATAAAAGTTAAAAATCTCTTTGCACAAAAAGCATGCAACATTACACAACAAGAATAATGAAGATATAAAATTAAAGAATTGTTTTTTTTTTTCTTTCAACTTAACTGATGCAGTCCTATTGAATATTGTATAAAAACTAATCAATTCATTTTTAATTTATCACAAGCACTAGAAACTCTGTTATTTTCAAAATTAAACAGTTTATACATAAACTTCAAAAAACTTTGCAACAACTAATTATTTTAAAACAGTGGTTCCCAACCTGTTATCCATGAACCCCAAGAGTTTGGGAAGATACTGCGAGAAGATACAGATTGACCTACGATGCAGGCTACTCAACTATACTTAAAAAATAGTAGTTACTTGCCAAATTCCATTAGAACCCTCGTAAGGAAAGTAGTTGGTAATAAAGATCGTATAAATCAGAAGAAGGAAATTTGTTCGGGGATCGGGGAGCGGGATCGAGGTTTGTACCAATCTCAGACCAATTCTGGAACTCTGATTTGTAAGATCTCTGGTGATGTACACATATTAGCAGTGGCGGAGTGGAATTGAAACTCTTATTTTTAAGCTATTTTCGATTTATCGCAATAAATTCAAAAACAAAACAAAAATAATCCAACAAAATAATCCAGCGCTATTACAGACGGACTCATTCTTATAATTCAAATACAAAATTATTGCAACGAGATGATTGGGAACCACTGGCTAAAAAATTGAAGAATGCTTTAATATTTTCCAGTCTTCGATCTGGTGACGAAATACGACTATTTGGAATGTATAAAATGACCGAATAAAATTATGCCAATAAAAATGACTGAAGTTTTGTATGAATATATACAAAGAAACTTTTATTACTTTCAAAATTATTCAACACAATTTTGTGGAAGAGGAAGTAACATTTATGATTCCCAGCGAGGAAATTATATTGCCAGTTAAATTCAAAAGATTTTGATTATGTTGTATTAACTATTTATTCAAGCTTGTGGCCCGAAATAAAATAAAATTATCCCTACGAAAATTCATAGATCCCCAGACTGGAAAATTTATGATTTTTTAAATTCTAATTTATCAATATATGACTTATAAAAAATACCAGTAATTACGAACTTTTTTAAAAATTAGATACATAGAGAGTTTACAATTATATTTTTAACATAATTATTTTTATACGTCTAGTGATTTGAAGCTAACGATATTAATCCGATAGGTTTAAGAAAAAAATAGTATTAAATCGCATCAAAAACAAGTCATTCCACAATCCGATAATTTTCTCCAAATTACATTATCGAAACAGTTGTATACCAAATAAATAATAGTCCCAAAACGGTGCAAAAACTTGTTTTTGATATCATCCTAAATAATATTGTTTAAGACCGAAATAAAACCCAATCCTGTACTATGTGTGCTTATGTTAATTAAATTGATTTATATATTATATGCATTTGTAAAAATAAGTATATCTGATGCTATTTCATTCGAAATGTGCTTAACATTCCTAAATAATTGCAATTTATTGTGGTTTTAATCTATTTCGGATACTGAATATATTAATATTTATGATGAGTTATGAATGATGAGTTAGAAGCATGAATATTATTAAATTTAGTTTAATTAAGTTTATTACGTAATTGAAATGTTTTGATTAATATTATAACAGTTAATATTATGATGATATATATTTTTTAAATATGAATAAACACAAAACACATTAATAGCGTATGATATTTATGTTTAATATTTTTATGTATTGGTTGGCGTATTATATAACATTGAATGCGTTGAAATTTCACGTACAATTACTACTATCAAGCGACCTGGTAAAGCACAAATGAAAACCTAATTGGAAAGAAAACTACAAAAACTCCAAGCAAATAGCAACATCATCAGTGATTCTCAAATCACAAACCCATTTGTGAAACTGGCTGTTGCTGTTTGGCCGGTGAACCGAATTGCTGCGAGGACATAGGTAGGGATTGTTGTGGGGGTTGTTTGGAAGGAGAACCACCAAGCGCCATTCGAATAGTATCATTGAGATCATCAAGAGCAGATTTAGGCTGGGAAGGTGGAGGAGGACGAGCAGGAGACCCTCCACCGAGCGGAAGAGTTTCTCCCATGAAAGGATTGACGAGAGTTCCAGCAGCTGCTTGCACACAAGATGGAAAGTTTTGATATAGCCAAACATGATTTTTAATTTAACAAATTTGTATAATACGTCACTATCATATTAACTATATAAATACAATTCAAAATTATGTATTCGTCATTTATTTATATGTACTACATATGAACAAAACAAATCTTGAAAATAGTTAAAATTTGAACAATTACTATGTTTAAGAATTCGTAAAATAAGTTTGTTTCCCAACGCACAACTCATGCTACACAAATAAAAATACCAAAGATTCTTTTAAATTAATAATTTCAATGAGTTCTCGTAAAACATAAATCATTCCACTGAAACTAGAATTGAAAAAAAAAGTTAAAGTAATCAAAAAGTTTTATTTCTGTTAATTTAAGGCCCACTATATGGTTTTTAAGAAACTAGCTAGATGACCAAGCCCCATATTTAAGATACATGCTAAAAGTAAATCAAAGAGTAGTCTTAGAACAAATATTTACATGTAATACCGCATATCATGAAGTACGGGTACAATAAAAAGGAGCTTTATCTATTACAAAATTTACCAAAATTATGTTAATATATCTATACTAATTATATGAGTTAGCCACAATGTATCAGGCAGAGGAAGTGATTGAGTTTTGGTTAAATTAAATTCATAGTTTTGTTTCATTATTTTTCATGTGCAAATTGCTAAAACATTAAAATGAAACATAAAAAATATTAAATGTTATGCTATTTAAGCTAAAATACCTGATGGATCGGAATTTCCAAATACGTTGCTAAAGTTTGAGTCTGATACAAATGTATTATTTTGAGATGGCTGTGTGTGGTTCACAGCACCAAAACCATTTGTATTTCCTGTCATCCATGGAGGTTGAGATGATACAGGAGCGGCAGCAATCGGAGCGGGAGCTAATTTATTCAAAATAATATGTAATTAAAATAATTTACACGTACACATATAATCATATACAATGCTTATTAAATTTAATATTCACCTCCAAACATATCCGCAAATGGATTTCCTAGTTGTAAAAGATCATCAGATGCTTTCGTACTTTGTGTAGATACACCGTCAGTTTGTGAAGGAGGTGGAGCCCCAAAGAGATCAACAATAGATTGCTGTTGACTTGGAGCAGTACCAGAACTAAGGAACGGATTTGTTGCTAAAGCAGCAGAATTTGTTGGCGATTGCACTTTCGACTGAAAAGGAATAACATGAAATAAAAACCTATACATTTAGTAAAATAACATTGCAAATATAAGCATGATTGAATAGCCGTATAATATATACCTTGTACTGATTAAGCACAGCTTCTTCTTCAGCCAGTGCCTGTTGTTTGAGTGCATCATCAATAAATCCTCCTTGACCATTTGTTGGTTGTTGATCCAATCTAGTGGAAGCAGCAGCAGTGCCAAATGAACTGCCAGTAGAGGATAGGGCACCCATACCGTTCGCCACATTCTTTAGCGCACTTATGTTTTTAATTAAACAATTGTTTCCATTTTCCGGCACAAGAAGGAAATACGTGACGTTTTAGTCACATTGTGATTATTGAAATGCGCAAAGATGTGAAGCCAATCGGTATAGAAGTGAAGGATAATCATAAAGGATTTGTTGAAGGGTAGTAACATATGCAACAGAATTGCGTGCCAATAAAAGAAAAAAAGATAAATGATTAAATTCATTTTTTTAAATTGGATTATTTTCGGCATACAATTGAAGTTACACACAAGGAAGAGGAGAAAAGAAAGAATAAAAAAATATATATAAATTAATAGGAACAAAAAAACTTGCAAAAAAATTGGATGGTGATTTTAAAATAAATCAAATATGCTTTATTTAGAATGAAATGATAATGAAATAATACTCAAAATAATGTATAATTCGGATGAGAACTAGTGGAGAATGACATAATAGAACTATAATTTTCTGACTATAATTAAATATTTTTACACTTCCTTGTTCAATTTATGCAATTCTGTTGTGAAAATTCTATTTTAATTGTGTTATATATTATTAATAAAATAAGCATATTAATAAATTATTTGAATCATTTGATATTTGAAGTCAGATAATTAAAGTCTTACTTCTTATAACAATAATACATGTAGCTAATAAAAAATTATGCATTTATATATGGTTCTTATGTAAATGTCATTAATTTAAAAATATATATTTTATTACATTAATGTGATTATATAGATTTGAATTGAAGAAATATTTTATTTTATTTGAAGGCATATTATGAACAATGCAAATATAAATACCTGGCGGTTTGTGTGGGAGTATTTGCAGCAGAACCTTTCTTTCCCTCGAGTGCTGCGAGATGACTTTCTAAAGCATCTAATAAGCTACTTGGAGCTTTTGTAAGATCAGGAATTTCTCCTTTGTCAATTCCAACATTTTCAGCAACCTATAAATACAAATGTTTTAAATTGTTATACTAACATGTTTGAAAATTAAAGCAGCTTAATTGACATACCTTTAAAAATTCGCCTACGCGGTCCATGCGAATGAGAAACTTTTTATAGAGATCTAATGCATCTCGACATTGTTTTTTATTCATATCGAAATATTTTTCAAGTAAATTAATAATTCCATCGTTGTAACACGCAAAGAGACGAATTAAGTCTCTGAATAATAATGTAAAGCACATATTAATGACCCCATTGGTCAAATCGTTTGCTGTGCAATCAAATTCTAAAAGTGAATCTAGTTGAGCTTGCAGCACTGGTAAGGTTTTAAGTAACTTTTCAGCGTTCATGGTTCGGAGTGAACCCTCTTCCTTCCTGAAAATATTGTTCACAATTTAAAATTATTCTACGCGTGTAAACAAATACATGTAAATTAACATGATGTATTAGATACGAACCCTCGTTTTACTTTGCAAAAGTCAAAAGCAACAGTTCTATAAGAAAGTGCCTTTTCGTTTAAGTATTTGGCATATCGCCTGATGAACGGTGACATATCATATCCTACAAAAATTAAAATAAACATAAGTATTTATTACCAATACCATGATAGTTATAATGTTGATATTATACAGAATTATATTGGAAAGCTTGTCATAAAATCTCACAATATTAATCAATGGTTAGCTACTATTTACTCACCGATTCTTGCACACACAGCACCTTTAGGGGACAAAATTAATAAATGTTAGTTTGTTAATAAAATTATATTTAAATCAAAAGCGTTAACTACTAATTAATTCATTTTATTAATTAAAAATAGTTACAAAGCAATCATTAACATTTATAACAATTAAATAAAATGTAGTAACCTTAAATTAATACTAAAGTACTTGTTATATATAATCAAACACAATCAAGCGGCATAATGTATTGTCATTTAGCATGATTTTTGCAACATGATAAGAAATCATCAAGTTATATACTAATAAGTAATTTGTAATTGTAATGTCAAT
This sequence comes from Stenopsyche tienmushanensis, assembly GCA_008973525.1. Classification (NCBI taxonomy): domain Eukaryota; kingdom Metazoa; phylum Arthropoda; class Insecta; order Trichoptera; family Stenopsychidae; genus Stenopsyche; species Stenopsyche tienmushanensis. The sequence continues at coordinate 429,378 of WACJ01000160.1, read as the reverse complement.
GATATTTTTATATTTGGAAAAAAAAATCACCATTGTTTATGATAGTCAATATTTATAATGATTTTAATATTAATTTTTCGATGAAGTCTGTTTGAAGAATGAAAATTCAATAAAATTTAACATTAATGTGTATTGCAAAGTTAATGCTAATTAATGATTATTTATTAAAATATAGTAGTCAGCATGGTTGTAACTAAATTTTATATTTACAGAATAATTCTTATGTATTTAAGCTGTAAGAATTGTATTTCATTTTTGAATGAATGTTAATTAAAGGGAATTAAAGGGAAAAATAAACATAACCATATCCCATAACTTTTAATAAATTTATATTTAAATGGATTTCAAAATGCTACCATGAATTATTCTGCCCTTCCACCACAACCGAGTCCCTAATTAATTTGGGAATTAAATAAATTAAGAACTGTTTACCTTGTAATCCACTTTTGTCGAGAAAATTGCTAACTTGAAAACTGGAATTACTTGAAGCCAGGTACTGTGTAAATCGCTGAAACAAGAAAAATACCCCATATAAAACAAGAATCGAGTATATGTGCTGAAAAGTAGCTAAAACAATAATTCGGGGGGGGGGGGGGGATTTTAATTAGGCTTAAATTTCAGTATCTTTAGTCGAGATGTATGAGTTGATGATAAAGTCGGTATGAAGATTGAAATGACCCACGATTGGGTCAGTGAAATTACGATCGTGCTACTCAGTGCAAGACACCGCGACCCACGGATTTCAAAAATATCAAAAGATAAAGTGACATTCGTACATTTTATGATATTTTTTCCACTATTAACATTTGGTGGAACTTCATATTTATTCTAAAACTGAATCAAGGAATCATTTGAATAAACTTGTGGAACGAATCTATACATTTTTCATTATTATTTTTTATATATATTTTGTTTATAAATGCATCATTGAAGTGAAACTTTTATAGGCGCGGGAAATCAAATCGACCTAAACGTCACGAAAAGCGAAACTCCAAGCGACAGTCGGTCAAAAAAAGAGGGAGAATCTACTGTGAACGCAGCATAAAGCAACCACTACACTGCAGTAGCAAGCCTATTTTATTATATATTACACAACACACAACTTTTAGCAAATATTTTCCTTCAATAAATGAAAAAAATGAGTAATGCACAAAGCAGTTTCACTTCACTTCAATAAACAAAATAGAAAACATACAAATATACTTTTTTTTATTATAAAATACTTCAATAACATCAATAATTGGGCATCACTAGCACTTATAGTTCTACTTATTCGACACCAATTCATGATCATTTGTAGGCTTTCATTGCTGCTAGACGCTTCAATGTTTTGGGATTATTTTAACATGTAAAAACAATGTAATAAGCTGTCGCCTACTATGTTAATATTTATATATATTTTATAATATACAAAAATGATTTGTATGGATAAATATGTGCATACAAATTTTAAATTGCCATTTTGACTATGTATTCGATAATCAACGTTTTAATAATATTTTAATTAAATATAACCTTGATGACATCTGTATACAACATGTAAAATACATACGCTTGAGTAAAAATAAAGTTGAATGTGTTTTTTGTTTGTTTATTAACCCATTTAGTAGTGAGCTAATTTTAAATCATCATAAACATGGGTGCAATATTTGTATGTCCGCCACTTATCATCCGTATAAAACCACTTATCTATCAGGACCGTCGCAGCCTGTATGAAGCTTGTACATACATAAATAAGTAAACACTGCGATAGCACACAATATTTTATCATTTCTTCAAGTAAATATAAACAAACATAAACAACGATGCATTATATAATTATTAGTTGATAAATTTACGGGGTTAAGATGAAGTGATGAAACTCAGATCTTTGCGGACAGAATTCGAAGGTTTTTCAGATTTTTTTTCTGAGTTTCTATTTAAAATCGTATTATAAAATAAGTATATGCTACAATGAATCGAGTGTCACATGATTATTCTGGTAATATGATAGTAATACATGCCAAACATAGATATCGACTTGTCATAGGGAGGAATTTCGCCCAACCCGAAATGGATGACTTAAAACATACGTCCACACATTAAATATAAAAAGCCATGGCCGCAAAGACCTCCGCAACACACCAACTAAACACGCAAAAAAATTATAAATGCATGAAGAAGGGAAACCATAGTGTTTATACACGTTGAAATAATTACACGAAACGAAAGGATAAATTGTATAGAGCGCAGGCGGCGAGCATTGTTCGTTGGCACGAAAATGTTGAGGGCTTCTGATTGCAAAAAATAAATAAATAACGAAAGAACGCACGATTGAATGTCCCTGGATTGATCTAATCTAACGCGTATAATGTTACTGAATTAACAAGAAATTAAGAGCGCTTTATTGTTATTTAACATAATATAAGCACTCGGGAGGCGTAAAGGAAAACACGCCACGTCGGAAATAGCTTTGAAGTCCGCAATATAAACACACAAAGCGCTTTTAGCGTCGAAACACCGACGTTAGAGATCGATGCATATTTAATTAGCCGATAATGTTCAAGGATTGACTTTTAATTATTTTTCCACATTAGACTGAAAATGTTTCTACTCGATGCGTATACACGGAATTGTGCAGATCAACTGCTACAAAGCGATTAACCCCTTAAAGAGGTAAGACACAATATTGTGGCCGAATTCCAGTGACTCATAAAGAGCATTCTTATGCGTTGAGGTCGGAGACAGACAGAGACGGAGAGTGTCTTGCACGCTGATTTTGAAGAGAAACAGAGACGGAGAGATTATCTTGCGTACATCGTACGTTTGTAAAGATCGTTAACCCAAATTTATCAACTAATAATGATGTATGAATGATATAATGAATCGATTTCAAGTGTGTTGTTTATGTTTACTTGAAGAAATGATCGAATATTGTATGCTATCGACAGTGTTTATTTATCTATATACAAGCTTCATACACACTGCTGCGGTCCTACCGATTGCCGAAATCTGGACGCTTGGAAACAGTGGCGTAAATACTAATTGGCGAGCTTAGGCGACGCCTAGGGGCAGTAACTGTCTAATCTATGTATACATATATACAGTACATACCAAATTGTTATATTAACCTTTCCCTACCGGTGATGTATTTACTACACCTCGACTCTAATAATGGGAATATCGATATGAAATATAATAGATACGGGGTTCAGAATTTTTGTATTCCTCCGTAATATAATTACGAATCACATCAAAGTATTATAGTATATAAGTATTCATCTGCAGCGACGGAAATAAATAATTTGTCGGGAAATCGGGAATTTTGCGGGTTTTACTTCGTGTCTCAGCAGAAAGGAATTTTATCAGTCACATTGATGGTATTATACGAAAATGGGGGCTCACGCGGTCATCAACTCGAACTAGCATTTAAATGTCTATTTTTGAATTGTATTTTTATCTTTTCTCAAATAAATAAAATTCTTTCGCCTTCAAATTATTTTTTATATTAAACAAATTTTGACTCGGGATTGAATTCCCTAGTCCTGACAGATAAGTGGATCTGTATGATGATAAGTGGCGGTCAAGCAAATATAGCATCTATGTTTATTATATAATCTTGAGCAGCTTATGGTCATAAAAAGCCATGATCTGTTCGGTCATAGTTTAAAATAAAACATGTAGTATAAAGCATTTTGATTTTTTTTTAGCAAAAGGAATGCTGAAATTAAATTATTTGTCAAAATAAAATGATAATCCCTGCTACAAAACAAAGTGATTCGTTTAGTTAGTATAACGTCAACATTCAAGTATTGTTATAATCATCCTAATCATATTGCAGCCACATATCAGTCGATCATTCTAAAACGCCTTGCACGTTGAGATTTATATTTAGATCTACCGTCGCAATTGTGCATTAAATTACTGATTTGAAATAAACTTATCTATTACTCGAATTGAAACAGCAACCGAAATATAAACGTTTTTCATCAACGTCTATATGGTAGATCATGTGGCGAAGCGGACGGACGAAATATTGACGAGGCGTTCGACATCATCGTTCGAAGTTGACTTTGTGTCAATATTTGCAATTGATGGATGACCTAGATCGGTTGACATTTTTAATGAGCAGTCGTTTATTATTTTTAGGGGATTGCTCATCCTTGCTCTGTGTAAATATTTGCACCCGGTCGGTGGGGTCTTCGACGGCATTGACAGTTTGAATGTCGTCATTGCGCCAATCCAATTTGAACGAAAACAAATTAGTCGAAGAGAAGAAGGACGGTCGAACCGGTTATGTAACGATTTTTTTGACGTTCTTAAAGTGGGATTCTGGACCCGGAGCCGGTTGTTATACGAGAATAAAACGCCATGAATGATAAATAATAATACACGAGAGTTAGATTAGAATGAGGACGACGCGGCGGGAAGGGGTGCTGCTTCTCGTGCAGTTCGTTTTCTTCGATCACATTCGAAAGCATCGGAGTTCGGTGAGGCCGCCTGAAAAAGGGGGTGGGTGGGATGGAGATGGTACAAGAATACATTAGGAATACGTGAGAAATCGCCATAGTTTCTTTAGATCTGCAAATTCAGATTCTCGGGACATACGTCACGTACGACCGGCGGCTTTTATGAAGCTGGAGAAATGTAATAAACATCCCGGGGTGAAATAATGGATGAACTCTGAATGGCTTGCAATTAATAATGATGGGATTTCGTGATGAGAAAATCGACATTTTCAGAGTGTGCCCCGAACAACAAAGAGCTACGTTGAAGAGTCTGGAGCTTTCTCTTCGCTTGAATAAGGACATCTTAACATAAGAGGAATGGCGCAGAATTTATTATTATTTTTTTGTAAGAAGGGCATCAAACAATGTATTTAATTTAATTTGAGAGCCAAAGTTTGAAACGATCCAAATATAGATGGTTTTTATATAAAAGTTTATATAATTTATGAAATATGACGGACGGGTGGATGTTTGAATGTCAAGAATGGAGGAGGAGCTTTATCCATTAATGGAATAGTCTAATCGGATTTGTTTCGTAGTTGGGGGGATGTTCAAAAACAGCTGATTAGGGAAGAAGGCATTTCGGTGGGCGACGTTAGAAGTTACGTAAATGAAGCATCTGTGTCGAGGCCCCGGTCATCGATCGCTCCCTAACCGACGATTGCCGACCGCTGCCGAAAGAAACCTCCTCTATATCACCCCCAACCCAAACCATTCATCCCCTTGCGTTCGCCATTCATTCTTTAGTTGAACACTCTCTGCGACTACTTATATCGAAGATTGCATCGGGCATTTGCAGCAAACCATACAATCTTTATTGTTCAGACAAAATTGATCATACATTTCCAACGTCATACAAATCGATCGATTATGCCACATGGAAAATACAAACGATCGTTTTGAATGCGGACACATGTAATTTTCGTGATGATCTATTTACGGTTAATTGCTCTGAGATACCACAAAAATAAGCATAAGATCACGCGATTCCAACACGCGGTGTCAAGTTGCCGATTTCTCTAACATCCGACAATGAAATCAGAGAAATATTAATGACGAAAACCTTTCATACGTGCAACGGATCCGAGTCAAAATTGGAACGATTAAATATTAACCAGTGGTTTACTTATTCACATAAACGGCTCACGAATCCCATCGTTAGGAATTCATTTCGACGAAATCGCCCCCCCGAAAGGGTCAAATTGGATTTAAATTCGTCGGGATCGTGTTTATATTCATCATCGGAATGAAACATTTATAATCATACAAAACGAAGTTCAAGCGCTCAGAATCTCGACGAGTGAAAAATCAACCCCTTTTGTTCCAACAAATCGCATAATATAAAATCAAAGGAAATCGGCGGTATTACAGTTGCGTTTCATTAACCCTTATATTCTCAATGCAAACCGTTTAATGATTCACAGTTTAGCTCCGAATTATAAACATATAGATTATTTAAACTTAATTATGAAATCCAAACGAAATGAATTATCGACGTGTATGAATTTAAGCCTTTCACATACCAGCGAATTTAGAGATATTATAAATTGTGTAAAAATTTATTGGGCTTATATATTTTATTATCTAAAGGTGTATATACCACATGCTATACTTCGATTTCGCCCATACGTGGATTACGTGAAAATCAACCCTTGTAACTTCTTATTTCACTCCACATTTGACCTCTGTGGAAAACTGCACTCAAACATGACATTTTGAACGTCAAAGGTCAACGAACATCACCGTCATATTTTCAGCATTTCGTATCTAAATTCTTTCGAAAAATATTACTATTTATTTACAATCGATATAAAGACGGGCGCCACTGAGATCGACCGTATCCGCGAAAATTGGGCGCCATCCAGACTCATGGAAAATATCAACGAATCCATACTTATTGTTTCAGCAACATTTATCCCGTGAGCCATTGATGATAATATTTAAATTTCCAGGGAACTATAAAACTATTTTAATACCGTTAAATTTGTCCTGGAGGAATGAGATCCCAGTAAAAACGACGGATGGAGCAAATAACACAAATGGATTAAATTGATTATTTTAACGGCTACATATATTATTAAGCCCATTTGTTACATTTTAACAAAATAGTTAATGTTATTAACGTTCAAACGTAATGTACAAGAATTAATTCAATTTTCCAAAGCATTATTTTTGTAATTCAACAAGTTTATCAAGCGTTCCCACAAATACACAAATGACACACCGACGAAACATTTCGATTTTTATAAATATAATTTATCTAAACGATTCGTCGTTTGTTCAATAAAACAATATTTAAAATAATAAATAACGTTTTTATTGATAACGATTATATATTGACTGAAAAAGCATAATTCTGATAAATTTGATAAAAAGTTCATCTTGAACAATAACAAAAAACAATATAGCATAATTTGCCTTGATCGTCAATTATGTAAATTAATAAACACGAATGATCAATCGTGTTTAATTGTAATTTTAAAAAAGGGACATAAAGAAAATACAACAATCTTTAATCGTAAAAATCAATTAAAATGTAAAGAATTTTCGGATTAAGCAATGTGTCCTTAGTACAATAATTTTTAGGTATTAAATTTTCTACGAAAAAACAGCGACTCGCCGGTGAGTGGTTAACCTTCCCCTTACTGTGCTAAAAAACACACACACACCGATGATATGTATTTGGTACACCACTATTACTTTTATTGACTATAGTCGAGATTGAAATGTAATACTTTTTGTAAAGTTATAAAATTGTACGAAATACATCACTGGTATAGCCTCAACTATAATTAAGAAGAAATATTAGAAAATAAAGAAATAGTGAGCGATCGAAGAAAAGTTTGTGTTTTTACCAACATTTTTCGTAGTTTTTTGTTCATTAAATAAACACTTTTGAATATTTTTGGATAATTGTAGTCTATACGATGAAGACGTTTATTATACGTGTGCTTGCCAAATTTCATAAATAATGCTAATCTAGAACGTGTGGGAGCACTTCCATGAGCTTGGAAAAAGTAATTCGAGAAAATCGCGTTTAAAGTTTGTCCTCTCCGCAGCTTCTCTTTGTCGGCCTATAAATTTGTGAATTTCATTTATATCGACATGAAATTTACTGCACGCATTCTTAAGCATTGATTCTTTCCGATACACGAAGAAAAATTTTTTTTTTCAACCAACAAGGTAGAAACGTCCCTTAACCCCAAAAGGAGTACTATCGGAGACCCTGCGATCCCCCTCCACTTATTCAGAAAGAACACTCTCGTACATTAAGCTAGGAGACAGAGAGATCGTAGCGTAGTTCGGTAGACAGAGACGGAGAGCTTCCTCGCATACATCGCACGATTGTATAGATCTTTAGCCCAAATATATTGACTAATAATAATTTCGAGTTTTAAGTGTGTTATTTGTTTACGCAAAGAAATGACAGAATATTTTGTGCTATCGACAGTATTTATTTATTAAATTGCTTCCTGTTCGTTGCTGCTTGTTGAATGAGTCTTTGTCCAATTATCATTTCCTTCTAAAGCAGAAGTAAATGAATCGATTTTTTATGTATTGTTTATGTAAAGAAATGACGTGCTCTTGTATGCTATCAACAGTGTTTATTTACAATTGACTCTGCCTCGAATTGAAGATTGTTTTACGCTGATAGTAGCCGAAAGACAAACATCGGTGTAAAGCGATTATGGCATCAACGACTTCATCGATTTTAAATTTGCTCACCCCTCAAAAGTTTAAACATCATAGTCATATTCAATCCGCTGCTGAACTAGGATTTTTTCAATACAAGCTAAAAAAAAGAACACAACCATATCATCTGTATCATACACTCTTCTAATCATGCGCTCAATATTGAAGGTAAAATAACCTTCGAGTTTTATTGGTGATCGATCACCCAACCCCTTGGGCGAACGTGTCAAAGGATGCTTTCACAGGGAATCTCAATTCGAATGCTTTTTAATACTGAAAAGCTTTTTTTGGAAGATCTTATTAATAAACATAAATATCGTATATTTAACCCTTTCCGGTCCTATGTCGAATCTCATTCGACATCGATTTCTACCACGTAGGTCTCATGTCGAATGTCATTCGACATATTTTTTCATCATTAGTATTATTGAATTAAAATTACGATTAATCCAAATTTATCGACTTTTAATGTTATATGAATGATATAATTAATCGGCTTCAAGCGTATTGTTTATATTTGCGCAAAGAAATTACCGAATATTGTGTGATATGCAGTCCTGGCAGATCCGCGGGTTTGTATGACGATAATTGGCGGACAAGCAAATATAGCATCTAAGTAAATGCTGATTTTATATTAGTTCACTACTCAAAGGTTTAACAAAACCATAATCGAAAATAATAGGCTAAAAGTATTAATGTGAAGGCATCAATTTCCTTTTAAGCGTGTCTTTTAAATCGATACAAAAATAGAAAAGCAACACATAAAGCATACAGAAATATAAAAGGACTGGAATGAATTTTAAATAAACCATCCATTATGTATACGATTTATGTACGATACTAAATATAGTCATAAATTGATTTATTAAAATATGGGGCAAACGCAATTTAACTCTGTTTGCATGCGCATGGGAGAGGCGATATTATGCTTTTTTTTAAAAAAAACTAGGTAAAATAAAGCAGTTTTATAGTACATTTTACGGAATAAAATTATGTAAGTCATGTTTATGAACATGCTTCGTGGGCGGAGTTTTACCACCCTCCGCAGGGATGTAGAGCGTCGGCAAACAGTGCGGTGATGTCGAATGCGATGGAATCAAAACTGTTCAAACTCGATGAGTATTCAACAGTTAGGAGCACAGTTCGTCACTTCCCCGGCTATGCGATGTGTACACAAGAAATTCAACCAAGTATGGAGGTAGGCTGTCGAGAAGTCGGGTCGCCTGACCGCGGAGACCACACGAGTGTAACCACAAACGCAAAAGTGCTTTACTTATTCATAATCGACGAGTGAAGATTCTTACATAAAATAATCGTTCCATAATATCACTAATATTCCGATCGGTAGCGCGTGAGCGTAAACACCTCGTGTATCAATAGGCGGCATTTAACAGGTTAAATGCGGTCTCAATAAGACGTCGAGGTCGTCGATTAAAATTGACACGTGGCAGATGGGAAACAATTCCTGGGTCGATATTTCCATCAATAAATATTGCGGGAATCTATTCGTGGACTGAGGCAGAAATAACAATTTTCTGCGATTCAAAGCTCAATGCTATGAAATCTGTATAAGCGATCAAATGCCAATGCATTAAATTTAGATCAAATCAAATGGCGATGTATATAATCAGAATCTGCTTATATGTTTTATCATTCACATACGAATGTAGAATATGCTATGTTCTTAACTCCTTCTGGTTCTACGTCTCACTCGGGAAGTTTAGGGAGTGGCGCATGGTATTCATTCGAAGTGTCAGCGGTCTGAAAGGCGGACCGGTTGGACACACAAACATTGTGGACACTCTCTCACCTTTTATGGCATTTAGGGCTTTTTTATGATTAAAAAATGGATTCCAGTAAATACAAGACGAACCTTCAGTGTTTACAGAAGCAGTGATGAATCGATCAAATACATCTTCTCTAATTAGCAATAATAATCCACTATGGGAAGATGTTAGCAAACATCTAAATTCACGAACGTGTATTACACATATATCTTTAATAATTACTGAATATGAAATATTTTTGCTTAAAAATATTTCAACATTCAGAAATCTCCCGCAACTTGAAAATTATAAAGAGCTTCTTTATAATTTTATTAGAACATGAAATATATATGCTTCTTAAATGTCAACATAGGCGATTTAAAGACATAAGTTAATGGTCAATATGCTGTAATTGACAATAATAAAAATAGATCGTATGAATCAAACGTATTATTTCCGCTAAATAAAAGATGCAGAAAAATGCAATGACCATCTAAGTTCACCTGCTCACATTGCATATTTCCTTCTTACTTTACATTATGATCATCTAATAAATCACTCGCAATGCATTTGATCCTTGACAATGTTGAAAAGAAGACTTTCAATGAAGACTTAATTTCCATTATAACGGTAAAGATTCATGGAATTGCGATTGCATTTTTAAAAAAAACGTACCATTGTATCACCGCAGCATACATAACAAAAGCAATTTGTAACCAATGCAGCGAATTAGCGCTGGTACAAACAGCTAAAACTATATAAGATACGATCTTGAGTACAAATCTATGAGAGTTGTGGTTTATGACCACATTTTTAAAACATATAAACGCCGCATAATTGTCATTATGGTACAACCGCGTGTATTTTAATGTAGGATTAGGACCTCTTCATTTTTCATATTCAAAACCGATTTTCGAAGATCATAATTTTAGTGCCTAAAAACCGGTTTTCAAAAGTTCTGATGAAAAATGAAAAATAATTTCGCTATAATAATCTCCTATGGAGATTTCCTGCTTATTGCCTTATTAAATTTAATAAATAACTAGTTTAAATAAATGTGAATTAATGTACCGGTGATAATCTAAAGAGCAAGCCTTAAATGTGCTGCATTTTTAACCTTTCGAGCATATATCACGAATGTATCTTATTTAAATACCAGTTAAGTTTGAAATACGTGGTATTTGCTATCAAAAGCTAACAAGTATTACCACTTAATATCAAGAAATCAGACCACCGACCACCTAATATAAAGTCCGTTCAATGGGATATTCAAATTTTCATAAAAATATTATTGTTTAATTTCCGGCGGAAAATGAACTTATAAGAGGCTTGTGCGCCGAAACTTCTTTATTTTTATCCAATTTCATACATAAATTGCGAATTAGATAAGACGAAGAAAGTAAAAACAGAAATTGACTGCGTAAACAAAATGCCGTAAAACGTGGCATTTACAAAGAACGCTATAAATACACTTTTCATTCAGGAATTTCTTGTTTATCATGTCCACCTAATACAGTTTTCGCACGGTCGACGAATATAATCGAATTATTTTTTTGCCCGGATCGTTTTACTTTGGCACGATTTAAAACAATGCCAATAATAATTCAGATTGAGATCACACACGTTGAACGCACGCAGAGCGATTTTAGACCCAAAAAATTGCTGAACTCCCTTGATTTAATTTTGGATATCCTTTTTGCGCTGAGTGCTCTCAATTATCGCGCAAATACATTGTGATGAATATACATTTGAAAGGTGTCTGCTGATTCAAACATTCCTTAATTGGGTACGTAAACAAAATCTCTTCTATCGACTCTTCAATTTTGTCATCTGATTGGCTATCAATTGCAACGATTGCCGTTGATTTGTAAACAATTAAGTGTTTAAACGATGAAATCAATGATTTAATTTTCCCCCAGAACGTATTATAAATTTGCACGACGTCATAAGCGTCATCTAAAATTAAATGTTATTCAATTAGGATGAGAGCTACGTATATATAAGCTTTGAACTGAATTGATATTTAGGATCCTTACGGAAAATTGTGGGAAAATATATTAAAATTACGATTGAGAAAATTGCATTGAAAAATAATCAACATGGGTTAACAAAACAGCAAACGTAGAAAATGAGTTGGATTTGGAAGTCTCAAAGGAACTGGATGTCAAATAATTGTTAAGGATTCGTAGAGAAGTTTCTACAGCTTGAAACACTGAACCTACCACGACGGGTCAAATGACCCATTTGTCAGAATTTCTTGAAAAAAAAAACATTATCACATCGCCATTTGCCTTTACTATTTTTATTAAAAAATACATTGAATAATTTTTCAATGTTTACTCCTCTCTTGTTAATTATTTTTACCAAGAAATATGTATAATATGCCCTAATTACCGCAACGGGTCATTTGATCCGTGCAAAGATTCATGTGATATCATGAAGATTTGTGTGTGTGTTTTTGTGCAGATTTTCTTCAATATTCTGCAGCTGGAATCAACCCATGGGTTTTATACATGCAAATGTGAAAAAGGTACCAAATAGGTTTGTGCAAAGAAAACAAAACTACAAAAATCTGTTTCAAATGCACCAAATATGTGTGTGGAAAATGTGCCTTCGAGAACCCAATAAGGCCCGATCCACACTATGGTGCCGGTAACGGTTCGATCTCGCTCTCGGTCTCGGTCCGGTCAAATATTCTCATACAAAATACGGGATTGGAACGATCCGATAGTGTGAATACTCTGATAGTTTCTTGTGTAAGAATATTTGATCGGACCGAGACCGGAGCGAGATCGAACCGTCAACGGCACCATAGTGTGGATCGGGCCTAATTTGCAAAATTTGCGATAAGCATGAATAAAGTTAGCATATTATTTTTTTATTGCACATGAACAAACTGCTTGTATACCACAACATTATCTTTTCAGATGAGAAGATTTACTATCCGATAATTGTCAACAAACAAAACAACTTTGTTTAAAACAAAGGCAAAATCCAGCGAGTGACCACAGAAAAGCGAATACTTGCTCAGATCATGGTTTACAACATGCATATGCGAAATTTTGACCAAAAAAATATCTAGATTTTGGACAATTTGAAAGCAAATTTTCCAACAAGAATGAATGCAAAGATCCACCTTAACATGGCAAGCGATATATTCATACGCCATCATAAAGAAGAAGAAAAAAAATACGATATGCAAACAACTTTTAGATTAAAACAACTAAGCTGACTAATACAAAATCACGGCGATAAAAATAAACCTCAATGTTGTAAGAAACATTTTTTTTTTGTATCTTTTAATGAAGCCACCAAGAAGACTTAGTGGCTGAACTCTTCTTGTGACAGTCTTTTCAACTGGCAAACTGTGTTTCTATTGAGAATCGTTGATAAATACGAGACTTCCAAGCTAGGAAGTAACGTACAAGGAGACGTACATCGTTGTACGTTGGAAATGACATAAAGTTGTCCAGCACTTATATGGACATCCGGCTAGAGCGGCAAAAAGCCGTTGGATCTTCACATATATATGTAGAAAATTAAACGTCGAGGGTTTTCAACAGTTCCACTGCATTCCAATACAAGAAACTTCGTCCATTGCACAAAAATTGAATTTCGCTAAAAGGATCGAATTAAACAAAAATTGTTTGCTAAAAGATGAAGCTATGTTTGTGTAATATATAATAAAATAGGCTTGCTACTGGTCTAACGGTTGCTTATACAGTATGACGTATGCGACGGACACGTACACTATAAAATATTCTCCCTTTCATCTGACCAAGTGCCGCTTGGAGGTTCCACTTTTCGTGACGTTCAAGCCAATTTGCCTTAAAAAAAACGAATAATCCATATGCGATTTAGCACATTTCTAATTGTGCTCATTCTGATAAAATCGCAAATTTTAAGCGAGACATTGATAAAATTTGCGCGATGAACTGATCGCGCCCGTTACATTATAGATTTATTTGATAAGCGAGCCGAGAGATAATAAGTACGTGACCGACACATATAGGCCAGGTTGCCAGTAGGTCAACAAATAAAAAAATCTTTTACGTTCAATCAAATGGGATGACAATTATCAGAGACCTCGACCCCATCACAGTCAACGTCTAAGAGATTGAATACGTTCGGCTCCAGAAGGTGGTACAGCAAGTACCTCCAAGGTTGGACGACAATACGCACATCATCCATATGGCCATCATTTCGAGAATCGGCTATTTTCATACCACGACTGCGGGGAAGTATTTCGAACCTTTGAAACATATGAGCAAAAAAATATTGCGATCGTTCACTTTTTGCCCACGATTCGCATAAATACATGCAATGAGAGTCAATTTGAATAATTATCGACTAGCTGTGTGTTTATAGCGTTATGTTGGCATATCTATGAACACAAAGTACAACTGGGGTGAATTTGATATTCAATGTTCAATTATACAAACACATATAATCCATGTCAATAAATTATAACGTTAAAATTCATTCCATACGAGACAAACAAATAAATGCAATTTTTCTAACAACCCTTGTGACGACTTTTAACTACTGCTTTGGGATATTTGTTGCTCTCGTTTACAATTTTAATTAACAAGTTTTTTTTAATACAATATTCGAATTCAGATCAAATTATTCAATAAAGCTATCAAAAGTATACATAATTGAAAAAAGGCATATGGTCAGTTAGCTTATCGTTTTTAGAACTCATGTGGGACCGTATTTGGTAATCATCATTTTGGTTGTATTTATTATATATGCTTTTATCAATTCTCATTTATTTTCATATCAGAGCCCGAATTCAATGTAATTTCTTCTTCGATGATGTGCAATTAAAGCCTTTCAATACTTGTAAAGGTCTATAATATTTAAAAAAACATTAATGGACGACAAATACATAGGACCGATTTGTAGCTTCATTGATCCAGGTATTCGAAATACTGAAATTGGAAAATTGTCTCCAAAGCAGTTTATTTAATTATTTAAGCTGATATTCATTATATTCGTCTAAATATTCTCAACATATATATATTATAGAAACTCGCAAACATTTATACTTACTATTCAACAAAAAATCGTATTCTAAAGAATCTTTTAACAGTCATAAAATTTAGGTATAATTAATTTAATTCGCTATTGTCGGATAAACTATTAAGTTTTTCCAACAAAGATAAGACGACTTTCGTTCGTGTTGTCTTGAGAGCAGGCGTTTGTTTTGATAATTAAGATACTCGCATCATTCTTATCGTCGAACAATTTTGTTATTTCCCCTCGACTTTTCCGGGGTGGTGTCATAAGCCGAGTATCACCACTCCTTTGCAAAATCTACTCCTTCAGAAGTAAACTGGCTTGCACGGTAACACTGTCCTTTTATTTTCGCAACACATTAATAGGCAAAAAATATCTGAACAACATAAAGCAGATGCTATGCAAGTTGAACATTAAGTAATATTCCGAAGAAATGAACAAATATCGTGTGTTTTAAGGCACTATTTATTTGAAAAAATGTTAAAAAAATAAATCGCCCCAAATATAATTTGATATCGGAATAATTTCAACCGGAAATATATAAAATCGTGAATTGCTCTTAATTGTTGTTTTGCGCGGTCGTGATAAAAAGAGCGATAATTTAACAATAGCGCTCATTGTTACCATACGGTCACGCCTAGTCCGCAAAGGATTTAAATCCTAATGGGTCGCCTTTTCTTTCCGCGTGATAAGATATTAAAAAGCACATTTCAGCTTGGAAATTCGCTCTCGACGTGATATGACCACAATTTGTCAATGAAGCAAAATAAAATAGATAGACCGACAGCAAATCCTATCTGCAAAACTATAATATAATATATTAAGTGGGCATTTCACCTCTTTATGTAATTCATTTTATCACACGAAATATGCACGACGGCTAAATATTATTTTTTACACCATGACAGATTATATTTGTGTAGTGTTTGTAATTGATCCTTATATTGCATAAAATTTTACATTGTTGTGCGATATGGGAGTATCACATGTCGATTGCATAAGAGATGCCTCATTGACATACATATGTTTATAGATTTTACAGGATTTATCTGCACAGTATTAATAAAATCCATATGTCGGTATAGTGGGTTAAATCCTACCATTTTATTATAAAGGTAAGCATTTAATAGGTAAGATCGATCGTCCTGATTCAGATTTATCCTGATTTTCTGGATCTGTAAAATTAAATACAGACCTGATAAATAAAGCCATGCACAACCGCCTATGAGTGACTAAATAAGTATCAATAAAAAATAATTATAATTTCCCTAATACGCATAAATCTTATTATACCTAAAAAAAAAAACTAACTTTTGAAATTTAAGACTTTTTTTGCTTTTTATTTATAATTTAAAATGGCACAATCAACCAAATTAAGTACTGCTATTCGAACCTCTATTATTAAACTAGGAAATTAAGGCTTTTTAATCAGGGAAATTGTTAAAAATAATATTTCCATCAAGGGGGTGTATTATACCATTAGAATATAAAAGAAGACTGGGACTTTGAAGGACAGGAAAATACCGGGCCGCCCAAAATCTACTACGGATGACTTCATTATATTATCGTCCAAACTAAATCGTTGTCTTACAGCTGTTCAGTCGAACGCAAAATTAAATGAAACGAGTTCATCTAATGTGTCATTTTTGTGTGCGTCAAATTGAATTTACATGAACGTTATGGACGTGTAGTGCTGGAAAAACCCAAATTACACAAATTGAATAAACAGAATAAACTGCTTTGGGTAAAAAAATTGGACAATTGATGAACGAAAAATGCCTTGTGGAGATGAAAATACGAGATTTTCGTAGGAAATGTTTACTGGAAAATAATTCAATATTAAAAAAATAGTATTTAAAAAAAAAATTCGCCCCCACAATTCCCCAGATTTGTCTCTATTGTGAATGAGATTGAAGAAAAAATGAAAAATTTTGTCAATATGCTTTGAGTCTACAAGAATACTGCAGTACACTCAAACCTTTTTTTGTGCGACTTTTTTTATGCGTTTTTTTTTAAATTTCATAAAGAGTACGTATCAAGATATTTTGGATAAAATAGGCAACTTGGCCGGTCCTACCATAATGAAATCATTTAACCTGTTTTTCTTTTTTTCGACACGGTTGACATGATAAATCAAGATTTAATTTACTTCAAACTGGGTACAAGTTTTTTTTATATATAACCCTCTATTATTCCTACCAGATTTATGTCAAAATTTATTTTTTAACTATTTAAAAAAAATCAAAATGACTCGACTGTATTTTTTAAACAGTCATCATTTTGTGATTTTTTTTGAGTTAGAGACTATAGTGACATCTTTGCTGATTATGAATTATTTATATTGTTAAAAAGAGAAAATCTACACAGAATAACAATGATGACATTGACAGTGGGTATACTATTTCTTTCGAAAGAGCGATTTTAAGTCATATGGAAAATTGCAACGAAAATTATCATACAGCGATGATAGTTTGTAATTTAAATAATTAGTATTTCTCTAGTGGATGTCTGGCATTTGAGATACCAGATATCCTTAAAATTTTACCGATGATGCAAGACGTCCTTTAAAATGTTATTTTTTAATAGCCTTATAGTTTTCATTTTTTTTTATTAACTTTTTTTATGCGATTTTGGATGTATTTTATATAGCTGATTCAAAGTTATGCGGTTTTTTATAAACCATGGAACGCATCTTCACTTTTTCTATGAAAGTCATAGTTTTTTTTTATGCGATTTTCCGTGGAACGCATCTACGGCACGAAATTAAATTACACGTTTAAGTGTAATTTATCAAGTGGTTGTTTAATTAAACTATTACAAATATATGCATTGCAGCCAATCCATGGCAGCTGTAAAATTTTGATGAATGTATCGTATACATTTTAAAAATGTGCATATTTTGAATATCAATGAATGATGTTTTAAGCGCATCCAAACTCACTGTCGGTAGTTTACATGTCTAAAAATATGATGAAGGTCTTCCAGTAGATAGATGAAACGTAGGCAAGGGATGAATCTATGAAAGGAGAGAATTCAAAAAAATGCTTTCTTTACCTCATTGCCAAAGGCGAGCAGATGATGCACTGTGATTAGGGCCTTATACACAACGACCCAGTTGGTACTCTGAGATCTCTCCACCAATAAATTGGCCAGCTGAGGAATGGAAACATTTGGCTCGTTCGTACAATGTACTAAGTCTGAAACAAAAAAAAAATACATACATCAGATTAATTAGCGTGTACACATCGAACAAAACATATGGTGTATTATTTGCGATCGGTGTATCAAAAGGAATATACGGTGCGAAATTTGGGCGCACGATTAGCAATAATTATTCGGTACGAACGGCGTATCGATTACATTGTTTTTGAGAAATGCGATATAATTACACGCCCATTAACATGATACAATGTAATCGAATGTCGGACAGTAACAGCATACACCTAATAATTATGTCAGTTAAAAAAAGAACATAAGCGATGATACAATTTTCCGAAGATAATCCCCGCTCGAACAACTCGAATAATGCGAAAAATTATTAAATTCGCGCTGTAATGAAGTCGCTGCGAAAACAAATCAGTTTTCTGTCAACACTGTCGCTCTAAAAAAAAATATGTACATATTTGAACAGCCCGAGACATAAACAGACTGTCTGCCATATAAACGACGTTTAAAACCACAAATATGGAAGATAATTACGTCTATGGCAACAATTTATTCCACGTCTACCCTATTTTTGGCATGACGAAAACGATTTCAGGAACGGATGATAAATCTAATTCACCCTCGCACAAAAGAGGTAGATTTTTCAAAGGGTTGAAATCACGACACGGTATGCAGACTTTCGCTTGAGTCATCCACGTGACAATGACTGTCGATCGCCTCATGTCCATGTGGTTTAGCAATGATGTCCAAAACCGCACAAAAACGATATATTCAATGCACAAATTTTAAAGACGCTCGAGCGAAAAGCAATTTAAGCAAGCAGGAACTGTAAAAATCCGCATCCAGCGAATTTTGGCAACCATCAACAGGACAGATCAATAATGCGGCATTTTATAGCCAGCAGACATCCTTGCTTGGAGATACGTTACACGAAAATAAACTCCACCATTATACATGTAATGGGCCCGCGACGAGACGACAACGTCTATTTCGTCAGTGTTAAAACTTTTAATTAAACAATACGAATCCTCATAAAGAGCATCGGTGCAATAAACGCTTTATTAGAAGCATTTCGGGTTTATTACAATCCCGGATTTGTGCTGAAGGGGTTTAAGACTTCGATATTTAAAAAATCGCAAACGAAAACGAGCATGCAGATTTGAACAACGTTAAAAAAATAATTATACACAATTCATACATTGGACTTTGACAAAAATCAATGCAAAAACAATATAAGTCCGTTTAATTTGCTCAATCGAACTAATGGAAAACACACTGATGATATAATCGCATTAAAAATTTCGACTTATTTTGCAAAAGTCGTCCATTTAACATTTATTTCCGTGGAAACACTCGGAAAATATAAGCTTGTCAAAAATACTATGTTCAGGATATGACATTCTATTGAATACTAATTTTGCTTCATTCATTCATAGAGTCCAAACGTCAATAATATAGATATTAACAATATTATTGAAAAAATAAGATAAACGCATTCATTGAAGATATACACATTTCCAATGAGACAAACATAACAGATGAAAATATATGCAGATAAGCCTCGATTCGATGTGAACTCGCGCAAGAAGTCATCAAGTTATACAACGAATTTATTTACACAATTAATATTATTGCGCAGTGTTAATTAATATTATTATCTTGCAAATTCAAAGAGCATATGAGGAAACAGCCTCAAAGAAGCGACTTCTTGTGATGAAATTTTGAAAAATCACAAGAAGACCTGGACGGTTTCACACCGCCAGACAAAGGCCAATTAACATATATACCGCTTTTAAATAGAAATATTTGCTATAAAAAGAAGATTGGCTTTGCAATAAAACCAAAGACAATCTTAACGCTGGACGACATTAAAAGGAGACATTTATTTGTTGAATTTATGTCCAAAAAAAATATGGACGAATGCACAGCAAACAATGAATTTGCACCATAAGTTTTTATTTTTTCTCAACAATTCATATTATAATGAATAGCTTTATATAGTATTTAATTTCACAACAAATTATAGCAAGCTATTCAATATTACAACGAAGAATCATTTCATATTGTAATGTTTGATGCATGGCAATAATTCTTTTTAGCTCCTAGAAAAAGTTGATTTTATACATTTTTTTTCATTTTTTTATTGAAATTGTTAGCCAAAATATGAAGTTGTGTTTGTGTAATATATAATAAAATAGGCTTGCTACTGATGTAGTGGTTGCTTTACGCTACGTGTAGACACACACGTAGCAGAGGCGGCCCAGCGTATGCGCGCAGCGTATCTATGGTGTAAACGACGAACATGGGCTCACTACAAATTAATATCCATCTCTTTTCCATTAACGTCCACTTGGAGTTTCACTTTTCGTGACGTTCATGCCAATTTACCCTAGCGCACCTACACTATTTTCACTTCACTTAACTAGACATAAATATTTTTTTTTTGTATTCTCCTTATTATACTTTAGACACATGGAATTTACAAAATCCATCGGATGAAAAAAATAATTCAGGTCTGAAAGAGTTAATAAAATAATTTCATTTTTATCGTTTAAAATCACCGATAAGAAAGTGAACTGTCATTATACTAGACCGATATATTCGCAAACAGAATATAGAGGTTATGCTACCTTCAATATCGAGTGCATGAAGAGGTGAATATTTGATTAAAATAATACGAATGTGAATCTAAATCCTGCATTAGGCTGCGTGTCATGATGATGTATATTTTAATTAAATACACAATAATAGTTCCTCGTTTTAATTCAAATGGAATTCTAAAGTAGTTTTCAACATATTTTACAAAACAAACAGTGGCAAAAAAAAACTATTACTTTCATCCAGAAGAGAAAATGTCATAAAAACGCACGCAGGCAATCAGTTAATTATGCCATAATAATGTTTCCCAACAAGTCCGACAATGCAGTTTTCCACCGCCACATTGTATTAACGATGATGGGAAACGTCACAAATTAGAAATAATACAGGCAGACAAAAAATAAGTTATGTATTTGCGATAATAGACATTGGTCAATTGCGGATTGCACATGCAAGGATAGAATTTCGCAACGATACTCATCTCAATTAACTGCGAAATGATACTCCAACAACTCAATTTTTAACCGGGACACATGCATTTTGAGAAGAATCTAAATTGAAAATTAAGCAACGGATACGACAACGACCATAGAGCGTTCTACGCGAGAACAACAATGCTTGCTCAGGTGGCACTGCATCAGATATAAGGCAAACTTCTGAATTCCAATGCCGTTTGTCACGACGAAAAGTTGCTTTTGACCTCGGTAGAAAGTAAAAAAGGACTTACCAAAAGAATAACATAGACAATAGAAAGTAAATCGCACAATAGCAATGCAACGAGCAGCAGATAAATATTTCCGCCTTCCTTATAAGGAGCATCCGTGTGAACTATTTTTTCGCCTTGGATAACGCTCATGGCGATGAAACGCATAAATATTAACACAATGCAACGTGCATTGCACAACACAATGAATATAGTTTTTATTTTAAATAAAAAATATAAGCACCGACATCAAATGTGTTAAACAATAAACGAAACATCGCGTTCTTCTGCGAGCGTACGACTAGCAAATTTTCAACATGGTAGCGTGCAGATTAGCATACAAAGGGCATATTAAGAATCTGGACAGAATTAAAAAATCCATCGCCATTACATCCAATCCACGAGATTAACATGCAGACCGATAATATTCGAATGCCATCAGGTACGTAGCAAAATTTAGTTATTAAGTAGTTCTTCCATCGTCTAGGGAGGTGGATCTGAGAGAGCTTAACGAAAGCCTCAATTAATGAAATTGCCTTGAATAATGCGAGGTCTGCTTTGTAAAAGCGCTTCATCTGCACGAGATAAATTAACATTTCAGCACACAAAAAATACCATATTAATGACTTCCTTTGTATTGATTTTGTTGAACGCGGATAAGAATATAAATGGGGGCAATCAATGTGTGAGGTTCTAATGGAATATCGACACGTTGCGCTCGTTCTGTGCCTAGTCTAATTTAATGTTTCTTTCTTTGGGGAATCGGGTACGAAGATATCCTCAAATTCAAACGATCAATATTCAAACAATCAAGAGCCTAAATGAAGTCACATTTTATGAAAATCTTCCCTTAACACTTTGCGGTCCAAAGTTTTTTTTTCAAGTGTTGCATCAGATCCAAGCCATTTTCAGTGAATTTATTTAAAAATATATTTATGGTGAAAAATGATGGAACCGTGGTAAAATAAATAAATACAAAAATGTATTTAGTAGGAATTATTTTTGTAGATATATTTAATAATAATTTACAAAAATTACTTAAGTGTGGTATTTTTTTTATGAAAATCTCCAGGGGTGGAGGCCGGGCTTTTTACATAACGATGTCCGTCTTCTTTTTCCAGGGATATTACGATGCGAACACACCATACAATCTTTGTACTTTATAGAATCATATATATTATGGGGATTTTCATTCAAGTTTCATAAAAAGTGTTAAAAATTGTCGTGGCATTATCCAAATATATGAAATCCTTTTATACCCAAATACAACCGATTGCATTCCAATATTATCTTTTTATCGCAAACAATTGACAGAAAATACTTTGAGAATGTATCAATTGCTGATATTTTAAAATTGATAGTTGCATGACACGTTATCAGGAATTGCATGTAGACTCACAATAAGAATGGCAACGATTGATCGAATTTGCATTAAAATATATTAAAACATTACAAAACGCACGATGTAAATT
This sequence comes from Stenopsyche tienmushanensis, assembly GCA_008973525.1. Taxonomy (NCBI): domain Eukaryota; kingdom Metazoa; phylum Arthropoda; class Insecta; order Trichoptera; family Stenopsychidae; genus Stenopsyche; species Stenopsyche tienmushanensis. The sequence goes on along the minus strand of WACJ01000160.1, from coordinate 406,472 downwards.
TTATTCAAAATATCAATCAGAAGAACTCAACACTGAATATTTCAATGTAAACAGCGGATGTGTTTATTGTCGGATAGCGACATTGAATGAATACATTTATTTTTATGCAGAGGAATTACATCATATTTCTTTATGACTGTTTTATCTTTTTTACTGCGAGTTTTTTATACGCGGCGTTATTTTATTATCTAGGACGTATCTAACATGCATACAAATATCAACTTAAAACTAATTTTATGCAGAAAATATACAGAGCGCGGCAGGGAAACTCCCTTATTTGAAACGTGCGCTCTGAAGCGATGGTTGTTCTGAAAAAGGTGGGCTGGGACTCATTTGAAAAAGCGGAACCTAACGTTTTCTGTTATGTAGATTTAATAATGATCGTGCAGTAATCGAGTTAGGAGAGCGCGTTCGCCTTAGAGGCGTACTTTTCAAGCGGCCGTTTAAAAATGACTTATGAGCAAACACCCAAAAACACATCGAGCAAGTTAGGCAGTCAATTTAACTTCTACTTCACACGGAGTAGATTTGTAGCCTAGAAAGTACTGAATCATAATGCTGAGATTAAGAGATCAGCGCGTAGTAAAGGTCATAAATAACGATAAATTTCAGTATTAAATAGCTTTAGTATCTGCAATCCATTGTATCGCCAAACTTAGACTCAAATAAAAAAATATATCAAATAGACTTAACACACTCGTCGCCAACCGTGAATCGGTGTTGTTTCTCAGAAGAAATATCGATTTGATATTATAACGCATGGGATAAACATGTGTCGCATCTTCTTTCAGGTGTTTTTTTTAAATCTTAGTTCAATAAACTTGACTCTGTCATTAGTCAAATTAACAAAAAACAAAGTTAATATAAACAAGTGCGTACAGACAAAGATAGGATTGCAAGTTTCGATTTAGATCTCGAAAGATATTTAGATAGTTGTCATCTGAAAGTTAACGTTAGTAAATCCTAATAGAAATACGTAGACTGTTTAACTGACTGACAAATTCTCGATCGCCAGGAAGCGAAAAAAAAATGTAAAAAGAGTCGCAAGATATTGCCCTAATTGTCCAAGCATGTGCTAATTCCATTCAATAGAAAAGAAATAACTTGTCAAATCGTTTATAAGCGGAAGAAGAAAACGTCCACCGAAATTACGCGACGGGGTCCATGTGGGAAAACGTCCGTCCACCATATACAGTGGACGCAGCGACGAACGAGTTAAAAGGAATTGTACATGTCATCGTTATTTATGAACATGGGAATTCGTTCTGACAAATCTGATTTCTACCCGTTGGAAGTTCAGATATTCTAAAAAAGTCTTCGCAATTTAGGTCGCTCGAAGAATTGTCATTTGCACGTTTAAATAATTTATTAATGTTACATTCGCATTATGCAATTTTATTATATTGCAGCTCGCGTTGCATCTGTTCGCGTGATGTGCATCTTGCGCCAGCGCCAACATCTTGAAGAAGGACGCATTTATTTCGACGGAATTTCATGAAACCACCCATCGATCTCCTATCGGACTATGGTGAATTGGACGATGTGTGCCATAGGGCATAGGCCTTTGAAATATGATGGTAATTGGCACAGTTAGAGGTCAACTGGTGAGTCGCGAGCAGTGTGTTGACCGCAACGGCCGATTTAAGAATCTGTCGGCCCACGCATCGTGTCAAGTTCATCTCGGCACAGACGAAGAGCGAAGCAGCGAATGGAAGTCTATCAATTGGATACAATTCATTTGATGAAAGGTAATGTCGAACGATATCAAATTGAATGATGGAGTACGTGTGTAATCCACAGGACGTAGGCCGACTGCATCACGTGCGCGTCCACACACCTATCGAAAGCCGAAACCGGCAGACTTGTCAATTTGCGTAACTAAATTTGAATAACAGTAGTAACCCAATGACTTTTTATTGCGAAGGTCGTGATGTGACACAAATCTTGATTTTATCAGCTAAACGACCTCAATAATTAAATCATCAGCGAGAGTGGCCTTTTCAAAAGAGAGCAAATGTTTGCATCAATCAGAAGATGCTCAATACGTGATATGGCATCCAAAGAAGGCAAATATTGATTCCATATAATTGCATTTTTAAAAAAGCTTTGAAAATAGAACTATTAACTACTATTTACTAGAATACTATCGAGGCTTCCTCGGCAATAACAATATTTATCAATAAATTCATTCATGGTTATTTCGAACAGCAAACACAAACTAATCAAGATACAGCTATCTTGTTTCAGCAATCTATATATTCCGGAGCAACGTCGATTTTCTAGATAAATTCGTTAATATTCATACAAATTAAATATGAAAAATGGTATTAAAGAGCGTCAAATGCAATATAACAAGTATAAATATCTCATGCATTGTACCCATTTATGTTGCGCACGGTTTGGTAAAATAAACGTTGAATGAAGCATCAGAGCAGTAAATATTCAGGCGCAACAAGTGTACAGACATTGGATCCAAAACGAATAAAATACAGCTTAAATGTTTTTCGTTGTTTGCGTTTCCGTGGGAACGGTTAGAATGCAAAAAAATATCTCGCGAGGTAGAAGAAAAACTTCTTAGCCCCTGGGAAAAGTGGATTTTTTATTTAGTCATACTCCACGAAAGAAATTATGGGTGTAAATTGAGCTGTATTGTGTAATATATAATAAAATGTTTGCTAATGGCGCATGCGCGTAGCGTATCTATGATGTATGCGACGGATATGGACACACTACAAACGATTATCCCCTTCTTTTCGATCAATTCTAGCTTGGAATTTCACGCTTGGAATCTAATCTGATTGCTAAATAATTATAAGCATTAAATGCAAGACGAATCTATTGATTCATGAATTGTCTGTTTAGAGACAAAATAAAATGATTGAGCTAGTTTCTTTCAATGTTCATGCTAATCTTTTATGTTATTGATTGCCTATTATTTTATAAATACTATTCTAATGAAAATCATACATGCGATAACACATTTTAAACTTAAGCAACGAATTAAGCTATCGACCAAATATTTGCTTATTGATAAAAAGATAAAATCGAACATTGGTACTGGCGAATTGGTACATACGTATTCAGAAATATTCAAAAATAAAGGAACATAAATATTTTAAATATTAACGCAATGAACCTACAAAAATGCAACTCAAATTTTACAACAGGTCGAGAAGAATGATCCAATATTTGCAACGAACGACGAGAAACCATTTCATTTCACTTACTGCAAAATGAGCGTTTCTATGATAATATAAGTCGTAAAAACATAAAAGCATCTGAAAATAGATTTATGGTCTTTACTGGAAGAGAACATAATAAAATAATGCTTCTATTGTAAAGAGTTGCCGTGGTATTCTTTGATAATGTACGCTCAAAAAGTAACATCCGATGTTATTTATAATAAAACCGATCGTATAATATACGTCGACATAAAAATATTTCTTAAAAAATACATATCTTAGGTAAAGTAAATAATTATTATCATTAGTTTGTATGATAGGATGATCGCCTATTTGCGAGCGAATTCCAGTTATTCAGAAAGAGCATTCCTACGCTTTGAGCTCGGAGTCAGACAGAGACGGCAAGTGTTTTGCACGCCGAGTTTGAAGAGAAACAGAGACGAAAAGAGTATCCAGCTGTATAGATCGTTAAACCAAATTTATTTAACGGATTTGTATGACGATAAGTGGCGGACAAGCAAATATAGCATCTATTGATTTATGATGATTTTAAATTAGCTCTCTACTCAAAAATTGAATAGTGATAAAATTCCAATTTTGCTGGGATATATTATGCCTTATAAATAAATTCGGATTAGTCTTTAATTATCTATTAATCTTAATATTTATACGATCGTTATTCATAGAACTTTTGGCACTCGAGACTTTGCTTCTGCCAGACCTCCATCAAGAAAATGTGCGATATTAAAAACACATTTTTGAAAATCGATACGGAAAACATGTGGGTTGCGATAGGCGTGACAGATTTTTAATCAATTTTTTTCTTCTTTTTTAAGTGTTTGGGACGAAATATCTAACCGGGAAAATTCACTACAGAAAATGTTTTTACCTCAAAGTAAAAAGTGGGGGCCTCAAATAGAACCTGTCAGTTATCCTTTGTTAGTTTCGCTTCTTTGCTAAAATTATTTGTGCGAAAACAGAAAACAGATGAATCTTCGATCGACTGGCTTTTCAAACGGCGTAATAAAATAAAAAATATAATATTTTACGACAAAAAAAACATTTCGTCCCGCATTAAAAGTATCATATTTTTTCGATGCCCTTCAAAAACATACAATTCTAGTATTCGAATCAAAATTGCTATATATACTGATAATCTCACGAAATGAGTTCCGTTATTTAGCCCCCCCAGGTTTAAAAATATCGGCAATTCAAAGGCAATCCAGCTCACGCCGTAGCACTCGCAGAAGTACAAAGTGAATTGTAAAAACATTAATTAATCTGTCAAAAATCACAAACATTCGCTGAAAAACAAGCACAAATCTCATTCTAGAGCGTAATATAATAAATTCGCTCGATGAGCGCCGACTTTCCATCTTAATGAAAGTCAAAAATTTACAAAGAATGGTGCTCAATTCAAATCGCCGACAGCTATTCGGAGGAGTACAAATCAAATTTGACGTAATAAAGTCCTTGATTTTGGATAAATTGGAAATTTATTGACGACACCATCCGAATTATAAATTTAATTCGCCCATTTGGCCGGCATTATTTTGATTAAACCGAACGAAGGTGAATGCCGCACGAATCGTCGCCAACAATACGTACTTTCATTTCATCCGAGGACTTTCGTGTTCAGGTGATGAAAAATGGATGCCGTAATATCGCAATAGTGGACAAATAATGATAGGTTTGCGCTGGCAGCACGGAGAAGAAATAACACAGAATCGTTGTAAAAATGAGAAAACTTCCCGATAAAAAAATAGCGAACCGATGGAAAATTGATAGGACATTTATAGTACAATCGAATGTAATCCATAGCTTTCTAGCGCGAATAAAACTCGTTTAACGTCCGACATATTAACTTGTCCTTTTTTTTAGCAAAACAAATATTTGAGCATAAAAAGAGGGAGAGGATGGAAAATAACCCTAAAATAATAAATTGGAAAAATAATATTACTCATAGTAAATATACATAATCGCAGAAAAGGCATTAAAAAAATCCTTCAGGATTGATATGAATCCAAAAATAAATTTGTTTTTAAAACTTATTTCATTTAACATAAAAGTAACAATTCTTTCTACAACTTTTCTCGAGAATTATCATGGCTATGTGATTTAGCTCGACTGTGTTTGCTCACCGTTGCGGAATGACTTTGATGACTAGAAGAGATAGTCAGCGCATCAAATCAGCATGCTAACTTCTTCATAAATAGAATCAGCCTCATCTTTAACCTCCGATAGTGTAATCAGTCATTCAACCTTGTCATGATGATCTTTATATTTTTACATCAACTAAAAAATGCCTTTTCAATCTACAAATAGTACGACCTTCTTCAACTGTATTTGCATTGACGGTGGCAGTCTTTTCTTCCGCTTTACTATCGTTATCTAGATTTTCGTACGAATATTTTTACGCGATCATTTAGCAGTACGCGCAAAAACGGGGTTAACCATCGCTCGATCAAAAATAGTTCTCGTCATCATATTGTAGGCAATCATGGCAAGATTGTCGTTGGCCAGTCGAATTGCAGATTTTTTCGGAGAAAGATCAAAACCTTTCACACGACGGTGATCGATCAAAAGACGATATTCAAGAAAGGTAACGGCGTGATCTTCACGAAGCAAAAAAAAAATAACACAGTAGACATAATAAACAGCAACTCATGCAAAAAAATGACCATTTACAAAACGTTGAAGCGTCTGATATAGCAATTTTAAGATCGTTGACCGAAAAAAGAATCAAACTATAATTATCTTTGTTGTTTTCTATATATATATTTTTTAACGTTTCAATTACCTAATCATCCAATGTGCGCGACATACGGATAGAAAAAGGTAATGAATAGATACAGTGTTGCTTATACGATACTTGTTACTTTTAAACTCGCCATAAACGCTTGGGTTTCTGGAAAAAATTGCGAGCTAAAGAGATTACCCGGGACATTCTTCTAAATCTGAAAAATTGCTCTGCATTAACGAAGATGATAAAGCAGATTGTCTTTTCTCATATTCTTCCACGGCAACAAGCGATAGGAGCGATTAACTTCGTGGTATGATTGGTTGATCGCGTTTGGAATGAGGGAGGAGAGTTGGACCGATCAGGTCATACGTCAGGCGTTTTGGCGCTCTGGGCCACTTTCCGGGAATATTGGTTTAACGTGGATATTCTAGGAAGGGACTATTGCATGATTTGGTTCCTGATCGTTGCCCTCAACATAAAATATGTAAACGATGGCAAGTCAGAAGAGCGTTCTCGGGGTTGCGAGTTGTCGGCGCGTATAGGGTGGAAGGCGGGGACGGATCGATAGGCGCGCTGCTGCCTTCCTCCTCATCAGCCCACGAACCCTCACACCACCACAATTGAAAAACGCGAAATGCGTCACAAGGGCAAGCCTACTCTATTCGCTTCATGTAACCTGAAACTTGCTCTAATTGAAGAGGTGGGAGCGGTGGACGCTGTAACTTCCCTAATCCACGACCTTCACTAACCACAATTTTCAAGAACTTCTTCGCATCTATTTTTTTATTTTCCAGCCTAAATTCATCATGCAAATCTCTGATTTTGCTCGAGAGACTACTATAAATAAATCGGTAATCCAATCTTCCGACAAAAACTCAAATACCACACACGTATGTATGAAAAACGAAAATCAATGAAATGGAAGGAAAGCTAATATGTACTCGCATTCAGACATAAAAGTGTATCCACTCGAGACTTTCGGCGGGTTAAGACGATGGGATAACTTTTGTCCCATGGGGGAATTGGCGCCTCGCATGAAAAATAAAAATTCATATGGAAACGGACATGTTTTCGTACTAAATAATAAAACATTTTATGTACACCTGTAGATGGGATGGATAACATCGAGATCAATCATCTCGATGAGATCATCGAGATCATCGAGGTTCCGCAAAAATGTCGTGTGATACAAATTCGCGTTATAGAAGGTTTGAAATTCATAACAAAATTAGGGTTTGCGTTCCAAAAAAATATCGACTGTACTAAAATTTGTTTCCATCATCAGAGTACTTTTAGCGTATACATCTTTATGTATTTCATTACAAGGTTCAAAAATCTGTCTCCATTATAGGATCATTTCCTATTTTTAAAATAAAATCTAATTTAATAGCCAATTATGTGGCTTCATTAATTGTTTTTAATGTGAAACATGGTAGCTACTTCGCTGCAACTACTTTCTGAATCATTGATTGTGGTAGATTCGTTTAATATTTCGATTAATTCGTCTTCGTTCAACGTACGATCCTCCAATATTTCTTGGATGTCATGAATATCCATGTTATCAAAATCTTCTCCGCCAATATCACAACAAATGTTTATCGCCCATTAGTATCCATCTTCTATCAATGGTAAAACATTTTCTCCAGAGACTACTTCTGGCCACAGCCTTTTCCAGCAAGAATTTAAATTGGATTGTTTTATTTGCATGATGCAGAAACAACATCAACACAATTTCGAATAGGATTTTTTTTCTAGGCTTGTGGAAGTATTAAATTTTCATCTTGGTCAATGTATCCTAATTTTTTTTGCAAATGTTCGACGAATATAATATGCTTTAAATATTGAAATCATACCTAGGTCTAAGGGTTGAATTAAGTATTTGGCGGCAAATTAACATTTCAACATTAGGATGTTTTAAATCGATGATATTTAATTATGCATATTTTTTCCCCTCAAAGCGTGTTATAAAGAACATGTCATAATTTATATAAACGTGTTGTATAAAACCGTGTTATACGAGGCCAGAATATACAAATAAAACAAACGTATTGGACTGCTTTGTTACGTAGCATTTTAGCAAGACATGCCTATGATTTGCAATACTTTAATTAATGTTCAATAGAAGCCTTGAACAAAGGATAGTTATCCTTTTTCTTTTTCAACAATCCAACTCTATTACACTTAAAGATAGTGATTTAATTATATTAATTGATCAATATAATATTCGACTTAAATTTTACGCATTCGTATTCCCGGATCTCAACGAAAAATATAATTTATACCCTTAGTGATTATCTCCCATCTTCGATATGATCTTCCTTGTGCATTAAGATAAATTATGGACGTAATCAAGCTCCAAAGGTCATTCGGTCCGTGATTTATCAAGCATTGGAAAACCACGGATGGAAATTTTATAAGCTATCTTTTAAAACAAGACCAACCGAATGCCAAATATAACAAAAATACATTATGTAAATATCGAGAGCGTATATCGAAACGGATGATGACATAAATGTGATTCTAAATCTCGCGCGGGAATTGAAGCAAGTCAAGTTTTCCATACTTATGGTCAATTTGAACAGTAAATCGAGTTGAAATTATTCAATATGGATTTCTACAACAAACCGATACGGTTATTATGCAGAAGTACTGTCCAAGAACGATTATTAGAAGAAATTTATAATTATTTAAGCAATTCGCTGTGAGAGATATTGCATTGCGAAACGTAATGATCGATGATGGAATATTGCATTAATGATGCAACAAAATTCAAGCGAACTTGTATTTACAATAAATTTATTATATCATTCGACTTGGATTCATGATACGATAAAACTATAAGGGTAGCTAGGACAATTGTCGTAATTTTCTTAATAAGATTACAATATATCCATTATTAGACTGAGACGATCTCCATAGACATATAACAAAATAACTGTGTTGATAAGGAATATAATAATTTGGAACGGCGAGTGTCCACGAGACCTGTCAGGTCTTGATTCGACCCGCAATCTTTAAATTCATCATCTCGAATCAATCAATATGATATCGATCGAATTTGTCTAGCTTTTCAATACGTGCGAAATACTTGGCATTTATTAAGACACATAGCCGTTTGAGAAGCACAATGTAAATACATAGTTGCAGAATACGCGCCACTTTGTAGGAAGAAATTGTCGGTTATGCTTTGGTAAACGCAATAAAAATGAGATATTTATCTTTGCGCATACGGATATAGATCATTAGCATAAATGGAGTGAAATTCATCGCCGCCGCGATTCATATAATGTTACTTTCATTCGCATGACTTTGATTTTTGTGCCGAAACGACCATCATCCTCAAATGAGCAATTTCGCTATAACGGAACCGCATATACAAAGAGCGACAACGTTCGGAGGCTTTGGCGCATCCATTTTCAATGATCGAGGAAATCCCCGTATAAATAGTATTTAAACGAACGGAAAAATGGGAAGTTAAGGCGTGACACAGTTTAGCTTGAGAGGAAAGATCAATAAATACGGCCGTTTGCACAACATGGGCCTTAATAGGTCAGGGACGGTACTCAGTCGCCCTTGGCTAATACGAAATCGGGAATAAAGAGGAGACGAGAATCCACAGAAGTTATTTTAAAATGAATATATTTATCGACAGTGTGTAGCGCGATTTCTATTAATATGCGATCAGCTGCGAATTGGCGCGAATGCATATTTATAATGCACTAAATTTAGATTGATCCATCGTCTCCTGAGAGTATTTCAAAGTCGACGAGAGGCAATGATGACCGATTAATATCGCAGGATTCGAATTTCAAAGGCTCGTTGGCAAAGTTAGACCCGAGTTGCAAAAACTCGTAGAACGGCTTCATACGTGCTCCGTATATAGGGAAGTTTTAATGAGATTAAGTACCCATTATCGGTTAACTTATACCTTGAAATAAATAACCAAGTACAAGGCGAGATGGCTTCGAGCTCCGTAACAGTTTCACCACTACGCAATCGGCCACAAAACTTCTTCAACGTTTGATAAACGGGCATACATCTTCGAAAGCAGTGCGAATTTGATGAAGTTCTTCGTGAAATAATCGTCATTTGGCGGTCGAAATTAATTGCGCGATAATGCGCGTTTAATTGCACAATGGAGTCTACTTCTTAAACCTTTTAAGTTATTGCATCGTCAACCTTGGCCTGCAAATGCAAAGCATTGTAACATTGCAAATTTTCACTCTCTCGAATTCGACGAAAAAGACAACTCAACGCGCTTAATCGCCCAGAGTTCCCTAAGAACCCTTTGAGAATCGTTTCCCCACGATCTTTCTTCAACAGACATACAGATGCATGCCATTTAAAGGAGATTTACTGCTGAATTCCGAGCACTCGAGATAAACTAGACAACACTCATCCATGATTTGCTTTCGTAGAGATTCGCGATTTTCTCACAGAACGGCTGCTTCAATCCGCTGACTATTTAAGCGAGGCTCAGAAAGGCAAAAGCTGTAAATGATACCAAGAATGCTATATATGGCAAAACAAAATTTGTTTACACCCAACGTTGCTCAAAAATAACTCAATAGAGAACATTTATTGCTCCCTACGTGTTAAAAATCCATTAGCATAAATCATTAACCTCTGAAAGCACACGGGCAAATGCAGCCGATGAACATATTTAGACATGATGATTTAAAAGACACCGACGATCCACGTCTTTGAAGCCATACATGCATGACTGACAAAATGAATATGTAAAATTTACTTTTAAAAATCAATATTTTGCGCTTATTTGGGACGCCATGTTTGTTTGTATAATTGGAACAGCTCTAAATTGCCCAAAAATACAACGAAAATGAATCGTCTAACATCTGATATGGATCGACAAATGCTTAGTTGCATTTAGAAGAAAGTTTAGCTGAGTCTTCTGTCATTCAAATGACGCTTGCGTATTCATAAGAACGCTCGGAAAAAATATGGATTTTGAGATCCTTCAAACTAAATATTAACACACTCGTCGCCAACCGTGAATCGGTACTGTTTCTCTCGGGGTGTTATTTATCTTAAATCGATAAGCTTGACTCTGTCTTTAATCAAATGCGAAACGACAAGAGTAGGGATATAAATTTCGGGGTCAATCTCAAAAGATAATTAGGTAGTTGTCATCTGAAAGACATCATAGAAAGACGTTCGTAAAGTTAAAGTTGGTAAATCGTTATAGAAATACGCAACAGTGAGATGCTGGATACGCTTTTCAGAGAATGTTTGATTGACTGACAAATTCTCGATCGCCAGGAAGCGAAAAAAATGTAAAAATAATCGCAACATATTGTCCTAATTGTTTAAAATTTTCTCATATGTGTTTGAATTGTTTTAATGAGTACCATGTACATAATATTATGTTTATGTTTTATATTCTGTTTATTTTATATTTGCATGTGCTAATTCCATTAAATAGAAATTAAATAACTTGTTAAACATTTTATAAGCGGAGGAAGAAAACGTCCACCGAAATTACGCGACGGGGCCCGTGTTGGAAAACGCCCATCCACCACATACGGTGAATGCAGCGATGAACGAGTTAAATACTGCAGGAACACAATCCGCAAGCATATTTTGCTTATAAAAGTTCAAAATGACGTAACGTTATGAGCCTGTTCAAACTTTAATTGCACCTTGGATTGGCTAAGCAAATACATTTAAGTTTTAGTCGATATCGCTTTTTATTTCATTGTAGATAACGACACTTACCGGTAATGATAAGAATAAATGAAATAAAATTTTAATTTTATTTAAAATTAATATTATTTAAGGTATTAAACATAAACTATGGTATAATTTAATTTCATTCAGAAACATTCCTATGTTGTCAAAAAATTACAAAGATTCAGAAGCGATAAAATGGACCAAATTTTTAGTATACACTCAGACCTTTTTTTGTGCGATTTCGAAGTTATGCGGTTTTTTCGCCAACTTGGCCGATCCTACCAGAATGAAATCTTTTAACGCGTTTTTTTCTAAATTACTTTTTTCAACACAGTTGACACAAAAAAAAATTAAAACTGGCAAAAACTGTCGTGACTGAATTTTTTTTTTTCAATAGTTGCCATTTTGTGATTTTTGTTTTTTGTTAGGGACTATAGTAACATCTTTGTTAATTATGAACTATATTATTGAAAAAAGAAAATCTACTCAGAATAACAAAGATGACATTAACACTATTTTTTTCAGAAAAAAGAGCGATTTTTAATCATATCGAAAATCGCAACGAAAATTATCATACAGCGATGACAGTTTGTAATTTAAATAATTAGTACTTATCTAGTAATGTCTGGCATTTGAGATGCCAGATGTCAAACATCCTTAAAATTTTATCAATGTTGTCCTTTACATGTTACCAAAAATGCTATTTTTTAATTGTCTTATTATTTTCCTGCTTTTTATTAACTTTTTTATGCGATTTTGTATATATTTTATATAGCTGTTTCAAAGTTATGCGGTTTTTAAAATCCATGGAACGCATCCACCGCACAAAAAAAAGGTTCAAGTCTATGTCCTGCCATAGCAGGACAAGATATAATGGACCATGTGAAAGAGGTCTAGCAGGCCGCATTATAAATGCGTTTGATTCAACATTTCTAGGAGCTTCTACTTAATTGCATTCTTCGCCAACAATTAACAGGACCAATTGCATCCGAATGCTCGTCATAATTATGATGATGCAAATTCATCTACGCCAGTCTCGCATACTTAACGAATCGAATACAGTTTATAAATGATTTTCAACGATTTAATATTTCGTTTTTTCGCTGCAACTGGTTGATTTTGTTCGGTCTTCACATTTTATCCTATGGTCTTCCTGTTCAGCATATTTATGTCATGCGGTGTCGTCTCTTGCTAGCTCGAGGGGTTTTGTTCTTTTCTTCCTTCTCACTATCATTCCGCCACCGTTCAACCGTCGATCCTCGACAATTAGTATGCTCGCGAAGTCTGATGTCTTGCTTTCTTACAATCGTTCTTATTTTTTCCTCAGCTGTTTCTATAAGTCCCTATGGATATTACTATTATGGACGTAGAATCATAGCGCAATACTGACTTGAATATGTTCGTTATTGATAGTTCTGAATTTCTCCTTGGGAGCTAATAGAATTTTCTGAACTTTATTCCCAGTTCTCCGCTCTTTTTTACACGTTCCTTTCGTCGAAATTTCTCATATATAGATACGAAGATGTATAATTGTATTTTCACACGTGATTCTTTCATTGTCAATTTTCACTGGCGTCAAGCTTTTTATTCGTAAACCTTTGTACTGATTTTGTTACACACTATTTTTTGTCCAAATGTACAAGATTGGGCCAAGCACAAGTATTATTTTAGGATTGGGAAATTTTTGGAAGGATTTCTGCAAGCTTATATATTGTAATTAAATCAATTATAGATTTATTGGACGAATAACGACGCTCTAACGACGCACGTTGAAGTTGGAGAGAAACAGAGACGGAGAGAGTATGTTGCGTACATCGTAAGATTGTGTAGATCATTAACCCAAATTTATCGATCGAAATGAATCGATTTCAAATGTATTGTTTATTTTTACGCAAAGAAATGATCGAATTTATTTAATACACCGTGTTTATTTATTTATATACAAACTTCATACACGCTTCGACGGTCCTGACAGATAAGTGAATTCATACGGGTGATAAGTGACGGACATACAAATATAGCATCTAAGTTTATGATGATATAAAACTCACTACTCAGAGGGTTAAGGACACAGCCCTACACTCCTGAGGAGGTGGACGTTCTCGTCTTCCTTTTCGGTGGAGTTTCATATGAAGATTTCGACGAGGGGAGTAATCGGTTGCGTTCGAGCTTTGGAATATACCACTTTCCCTCGAGAAGCAGTTTCAACGATAATAATATGACACAGGTAACAAAATATTTATTTATTAAAAAATAGAAGTAAATCGTTATTTACATTAGTGACTTCATTTAAATTTCATTTACTTCTTTGATTGAAAGGTGGTATTTCCAAATCCAAGCAAACGTTTCTAAATTCATGTCTTATTGTTTTTAATATTATTTAATGCCAAAAATAACATTAAAAAACATCACGAAAAGTGAAACTCCAAGCGGCAGTTGGTCGGAAAGAAAGGATGAATCGTTAGTAGTGTCTCCGTGTCCGTCGCATACATCTTAGAGACGCTACTCGTCGCCTCTACTGTATGCGTGTGTGTCTATACGTAGCATAAAGCAACCGCTACACTACTAACAATCCTATTTTATTATGTATTACACAACAAACAGCACAATCTTTTAGCTAAATAATCTGTTATCAAATCGAAAAAAAAGCAACGCATAAATCAATTTTACCTATGAGCTGAGAAAAGAAAAAAGCCTATGATTTGTATCAGAAATTTATTTTCTAGCATCACTTCTGCCATGTATTATTTTTTAGCGTATTCAACGTATTGCGTAAAAGTGATAGAATGGAACAAAAATATCCTTTGAAATACGCACTACATTGTAGTAAAAATAAAATATATGTAGTTTTAAATTTCGTTACGCTTTACGCGCCTAATTGAGCCCCCTAATATTGTGAGACCCGAAGCAGCAGTCCATCCAGTTTCTCCTCTGAGAGACCCTGGTGATCTTTGACATACGTGTCATTGGTTTGTCATCACTGAATCAGATCGCAGACGCGGTGTTATGTACACTAGGAACGATTCGGCAATTCGTTTTGGTAGTCGTTGGTGGTGCATTGGTGGTCCAGCGGCGGCATTGTCGCCATGATGCGTGGAGGACAACCGCTACGTTTGTCGGTTAAGTTTGGTTGAGCATCGACCGCCGATGACCGATGGCCAAAAGCAAAAGCCAGCGCCAACTGACGACGAATGCCAACGTCGGACGCGTTGAGCATTTAAAAAGCCTTGAACTTGCAAGCTAAATATAAACACATTCACAGCCAAAGCGAGTGCTCCTCTCTCAGCCCATCGTACTGATTTGCAACCTCACTGTCACCACCTGTGCCACTCGCCCGAACCGTCCAAAGGAATTATATAACAATGCACGGGAGAGGGCTTCACGCTTCGGAACTCACCCAAACATCATGTGCGAGCGACCAGCAGTAAACCGTTCTTCCTACAAACCGTGGAAATAACAGACAGCGAGAGTTCAACATGAATTCCTCTCATATATTCAAATCATTCGATGGAATGATTAAGCCGTTTAGAGTGATGTATGGCAACCAGTATTAGCACCTGGAAAATTCGTTCTCAAACACGAACATCTGCCACCGATATTGCCCATCCAACCAAACATGTCTGGATCCCAATCCATCAAAATTGGTCTTATTCAACTTAAAATATAAACTAAATTAGAACAATATCTGGACGAATTTTGGACGCTTGGAAACAGTGGCGTATCTACTAATGGGCGAACTTAGGCGACGCCTAGGGGCAGTAACTGTCTAATCTATGTATACGTATATACAGTACATATATGTTTTTCAAATTGTTAAATTAACCATTCCCTACCGGTGATGTATTTACTACACCTCGTACTCTAATAATGGGAATATCGATATGAAATATAATAGATACGGGGTTCAGAATTTTTGTATTCCTCCGTAATATAATTACGAATCACATCAAAGTATTATAGTATACAAGTATTCATCTGCAGCGACGGAAATAAATAATTTGTTGGGAAATCGGGAATTTTGCGAGTTTTAGTCCGTGTCTCAGCAGAAAGGAATTTTATCAGTCACATTATGTTATACGAAAATGAGGGCTCACGCGGTCATCAACTCGAACTAGCATTTAAATATCTGATGACGATGTCTCCAGCGAGTGTGGAGACTGAGCGTGCATTTTCAGCAGCAGGTTGCCTAGCTACCAAAACCAGATCTAACTAAATGACAAATCACTCGATGCCTTAATGTGCATATTTTCAAAATAATATTTGAATTTTGTAGTGTTTTATTTATCTATTTTTGAATTTTATTTTTATCTTTTCTTAAATATTTTTTTATATTAAACAAATAGACTTATTGAAAACTATCATAATCCCGGGATCAGTCCCGGAATCCCGGGATCGAAATTTTGTCCCGGGCCCTAATCAGCATCCTTTTTTTACTACTATACTTTGTATTTAAAAAATGATGATCAAATATAACATATATGATAATTGATTGAGAACCTTAACAGAGGGGCATTGACTGCCACCCCTAGTTTTCAACCACTTCGATAAAGTTGAGAAAAACGAAATAACGTCTCATATTTTTACTCGTTAACCTTTATAACATACCGCTTTTTAAATCGACTATATTCCCTGGAGGGGTGGAATTTAAATGACCCAAGGTATGCTAAATTACAGACATTCACGAATGAAAATATATTTCCTGTTCTAATAAAATTATGAAAATATCTCTCAACATAAATACTGTCCGCAATCTAAAAAACTATATAAATGAGATTTTCTAATAATTTAGATATGAATTAAATTAGTCTCTATGTTTGTCTACGTTTTAATATATGCACTTAATGTTGACATGATGATGAACACCTTCGAACTATTGAACGTAATAATTGTATACGATGGGTGGTAAGATCATGTAACGAGGTGAACGGGCGATATATGGATCGAACAAAAGCGGGGAAGCTTATTGAGCAATTTGTATAAGTGGATGCGGAATTCGCACATTCAGCAACAAATCAATACGTCAGATTGTTTATTGCGGTCGCTTTTGTAACACCGGAACAAAAAATAAACATCGCGATGTTTCCGTTTCAACTGTGCGCTTCAACAAAAATCTCCTCTTTTTGTTCACGAATCGCTCCTAACAAAACACGATAACGTTCACATAAACAGAGTCCTATAAATAATTTTTGGGCCATATCGACGTGCGAAGTTGGCCGTTGAAAATTCGCCAGATCCGACGGAAAAATTCTGCATATACTATACGGCCAAAAGTTTACAAATTCGACGGACGTCAAAATGGTACCACCACCCGATGGCGTCGCCACCTCGTTAGTCCGGATAATAGTCGAATAGGAGCTGGCATAATTTATTCGCAAATCAAACAAGCCGTATTTGTGTTTCTGGAGCCATTTAAGCCTATGGTGGAAACGCTTCAGCATTGAATTCATAAAACCATTTGATCTTATTAGTGTAACCGTAAACTTTGTCGTACCTAATTCCGCATAATCTAGCAGTAGATTATGAGATTTGAAGTTTTATTAAATTTCCCGTCTCGACGCTTCCCGGTTCGAAATTTATTCACTTATCCGGGACGCTTTTCTTTCGACGCGAAGAAAAAAATACAAGAACATTTATCCGAATTATGTCGCACGAAAAGCTGCGCGTACATAATGAGGTCCCCCCCCATAACGAATATTCGAAGGAGATGAAAAATAAATATAAACATTTTGAAAAATCGCACCATCATAAAATCAGGACGATATGGAAACCATCGACGGTGAAAGGTCAATCGTACGATGCGAGCCCAATTATGTAGTTAAAAAGCATTAAATATCTTTCTTCCGTGCATCCATCTATTTTAAACTCAAACTATATCCGTTGTACGTCACCATGAATGACCATGTCCGTTTCCTTCCATGCTCCACCAAACAAAGCCTAGGACAATCGCAAAGGTCGAAATGTATACAATAAACCACGGCTCCTTGCGAATGGTAATATGAACCTCAATTGAGATTGAGTCCCATTGACAACCGCACAAATTGGTAAAAAGGAAGAATAGAAATCTATTGGCCGTGGAAGATTGAAGAGGAGGTGTTCCACATTCCATAGAGAACACGCCGACTAGCTATCTTTACAATTTTTTTCAACTATAAATACGCAACATTCGTACACAAATACATAACTGATTTTGCAATCAATTGATAAAGAGATAGAAAAACGTTTGACTTATCGATAAGCCGATCTTAAAATAATACGATTCATATAACACAAATACAAAAAGATTAGGATTTGGACGCTTTCATGGAATTACAAAGTGTCATCATTTCTACTAATACATAGTATAAATATGGCTGGGAAGATATGAAATCCTACAAAATTAAAACTATCGCAGGATACAGCCTGAAACGAAACAGCGAGCGGTCATAAAAAGGCGATGGACCTACTCAGATCATGAAAGTCGATCTTACAGAAAATCACATAGAATATTAAACTACACTTGATTGATCGTCGCTTCGATTATTGTTAAACTTATAATAATTATTATAATTACTTCATTCCGGATATGATTGGCGCATTACAACACTATCTATACAAATAAATTTTACATACATGCATTTAAAACAAATTACATAAAATGATTGTATTATTCCAACCAATTGTATTGCTTTTTATTATCATATTCCTAGCGATTGTATACATTTTAAGCGTCACCCATACAACTATGGGGGTTCCCAATTTGGCTCGTCCGAATCATCTGTTAGTAATATTATTCAATAAAGAGGAAAAATATGTATTCGTTGTTTTTCCTGTTTTGCGAAGATCTGCAAATAATGTAACAAACAGCTGGTGAGAGATTTTTCTACTGAATTACAAAACATTTTCGAGTTTAAATCACAGGAGTTCAACCAAATGCTGATTTATTAAGGCTATATTTTCATAATTTCATCATGCGGTGATAAAGCTGAAAAACATAGTTTTATAGGATTCAGAAAGAGCATTCTTACACGTTGAGTTTGGAGAGAAACAGAAACGGAGAGAGTATCTTGCGTACATCGTACGATTGTATAGATCGTTAACCCAAATTCGTCGACTAATAATAATGTGTAAATGTATTATAGACCGTGTTTATTTATTAATATACAAGCTTCATACACGTTGCAACGGTCCTGACAGATAAAATGATTTTTACGAATGATAAGTGGTGGACATGCAATTATAGCATCTAACTGTATGATAATTTAAAATTAGTTCGCTACTCAATCAACTCGATCAAAATCAAATATAAATTGTATTTATCATGTCTTCAAAATTTTTCTGTGGAAAATTTAAACAGCACTCGATGAAAATGTATGTCAATTTACAGATACAACGATCTGAATAAGATTTTCAATATCTACAGCGTACGAAAGTCAAGGACCACTCATGTTGATCGTTCTTAAAATTTTGCACAAGCAACTCTCAAACAACCGTAATGATGACGCCGAATGAGGTCACGGATTATTAGAAATCACGGTTAAGACAAAACAGACAAAGTAGAAAGGGAATCCGCTTGGATTTCGTTCTCACATAATGATCATTGTTTTAGCATAATAGCTTGTTAGATAATGTTCGGGAATAAAATATCTATGTACATAAATTAATGTCGGTAGCCGCTTAGTATGAAGTCTTCTTAGCCTGGCGCGATGCGGTATATCAGATAATTATGACGCACAGATAAGATATATTATCTGAAAATTTTGGCAAATGCGCGTAAAAATAATAACATCATGATTAAATTTGTTCATCCGCAGAAGCATTAAAAATTCGGCGGGGATCGAAACGAGGATTTCCCAAGTGTATTTCAGCTGTGGAAATTTATCGTCCTTTATAAAATTTTCCAGGACTTTGAACCGTATTTTTTCCATGTCGGATAAATTTCGGTTTACGTTCTGGAAAAAATAACGGTGTTTATTGGTTTACGGTTCAGCTCCAAGTGATAAACTTATATTTTTTACACGAAAAATACCTATGAATACAAATGATTAAAGGCATAATAATTAGAGCTAGATCAGATTTAATTACGGTTCTCATTCCATTGAAAATATCGGTTTTTTCCAGTTTTCGGTTCAGTTCCGGTTCGAAGCCCTAAAATTTTCAGCTCTGATGTAAGTAACACTTGCATCGCCGAAGCAGCTCACGATCAGCCAAATCAGGAACAAGGTCCGACACCAATACAGGAGGATGAGCACATGGGAGTCTTAGGTGAAGGAACTCGCTATCATAGCGCCAAATGACGCAATAAATAATTATAAACAAAAACAGCTGATCGAGCCGCTCGTACACATCTTACTACAAAGTGACTCATTCATCAATTCCGCGATAAACGTCGGCAGCGCAAGCAAAAAACGAGGAGCATCTTTCAAATGGGTCAGCATCATTGCACAGGAGCAGCTAATGCAGCGAATAAATACGGACAGCAATGAGCGTATCCACAAATTACCCGCCGCCGTTAATCCGGGACGAAATAAATTTAATAAAGCGTCCACCATTGGTGACGCGCACGAAAGGAGCGAGACGGCGAAGAAAATTGAAGGCGTTAAATAAATCAGGTTTCGGAGCAAATTACTCTCGCGGTTAAGTCTCAAACAACCCGTCGTAAACCGCAAACACGCGGCTTCCCAAATTATATAATACGGTATAAGAACGAAAGCGGATATTTCGATTTTAATGACACCGACGTAAAACAATCGAGCCCCGACGTATCTTTTAAAACTGCTGAAAATAGATTTTCGAGCTCATCAATCGTCGATCCGAAGCGAATTTCATATCCAATCTTTTCTAGCGTATTTGGAGTTCGTCCAATTTGCTTAAAATGCATTCAAAATGTTGAATATCATCCAAAGTATCGACTGCATATGCGCTTCGAAAAGCAACACATCTATCGATGAGCGAACTCTATTTATACCTTCGCATTTTATCTTATGTTTACATTATACACCAGTATTAAAAAATCGCATTTATTTCATAATATTAATAGGACTCTTTTGCTTTAATTATTTGAATTTAGATAAATCGGTATACTTCTGC
The DNA here is from genome assembly GCA_008973525.1 of Stenopsyche tienmushanensis. Classification (NCBI taxonomy): domain Eukaryota; kingdom Metazoa; phylum Arthropoda; class Insecta; order Trichoptera; family Stenopsychidae; genus Stenopsyche; species Stenopsyche tienmushanensis. Next base: position 385,790 of record WACJ01000160.1, on the reverse strand, counting down.
GTTTAACTCTTTACGGTCCGTGCTCGCGTTTTCGCGTGGTGCTAAAATAACGTAAGCGTCGGCTCAAACGTTACCGATCGTAAGGGTTGCAGGACGAACGGACTTTTTATTCTTTTTGGGGAGCCTTGCGGACTAGTTGTATTAATTGTTGGCGTGCAAACCTCATTTGCCGCCATGTGTTAATTTCGCGCTACGTTCTCACAATCTAGAAGCCTCTACCTCGTAATCGTCGCCGTATCACAAAATGGCAAATAATTTTAAATATTAAAAGTTCACCATGTTTTAATTGTTTCGCTCTCTTTTGAGGTTTCCTCCTTTTTGGTTTCGTCGAATGAGCGATCGGAGATAAAGAATCGCCCTCTCTACCGAGGTTAAATATGAATTTCTGTCGCATATGCTGCGAGTTCGTCTCGAGGCTGCAGAGCCCTATCGCTACTGAGGCGCACGGGTGCGCCCGACCCCCGGAACACCCCGCGACTCGAAACGCCCTTCGTATTAGGCTGCGCGAGGCAGCCGCGACGAAGATTGTGGGCCCCTGGAGACAGCGAGGGATAAAAACGCAACAAATCAAAATACTAAATAGAAAAGTTAGAATACAGGGATACAACCCCATCTACTTTTGATGTTTACAATCATTATAAAACATTATAGGATTTGTTTTAGCATAGAAAATAATCAAATTCACCCTTAAAATTATATAATATATCTAGACTTACCCGGAAATCGATATCAATCGATTAATCAATAATTATGACAAATCGTCAAAAAATATGTTCATATCCCAAAGCTAAATTTGAGTTTGGAAATATTGTGATCCCTGAATGTGAATGAAGTGAATCATGTCTTGCGCCTTCATTGAAATTTTGCATGCTTTTCTCGAATATTAAAAAGCTTCGATTGCACAACATCAAAGAAAAAGTAATATTAGAGTCGAGATTCGGATATGTAAATGAATGATTTTGATGGTCCTTGTGGATTCAATAGAAAATTACGATTATTAAACACAAAAAAATAAAATTTGATAGGATCAAAATTGTAAATAATAGCAACAAATAAGATTAGTCTTCTCGCATGAGAACATATTCAAGATTCAGATCTTTTTAATATTTAACGCATCTTTTGCGGGAATTTCACTTTACAAAAAATAATCGCGATATCGAATAACTTTGATCACAATCATGTTTATTTCCATGTATTCGTATTTTTGAGCTACATTTATGAATGCATATTTAAAATTTCTGAAATCGAAACATCGAAAAATATTTTGGCAAAGTTCAGATTTATAAAATACAAATATTATATATTCTAATTTATCTTTTGGCTAAGAATTCTTGGAATGTGTGATTTAAACAAATACTCTTCGATCAGATCGATTTCGCAGTGATAATCAAAGATGACAACATTTAAGACCCGACGGGATTCCGTATCAGTAGCCGATCACAATTGCATTCTACGATTTATTATATGGCAAATTGACATACATCAGGGCATGTTACGAATATTCAACGTTTTAAAAGTCGAATAACGTTGTAGAATAACGCATTTGGGAAGCATGATGCAACAAGAGTCTCGTAAGAGCGTAACCGGTTGAGTGTACTATCCACTTTTACTTTCAATAAGTGACAAGCGTCCGGAGTCGATAATCATGTCAAACGGAGCTCTTAAAGCTGCAAATCGCGTCTCTGGACGACCTCAAAGCACACTCTTTAATCAATTGCTTAATATTCAGCAAAGCGCGTCGATTAAAATTCCGCAAAATTGATCAACGCACTCGCTGCTTCGGTTGTCTCAATTAAATTAACCGCGAGGGGCGATTTTCGATCCGATGGCAGAGGAGGCATTTCTTCATCTGTCTAGTCGACTGTGGAAATATCTTATCGCGTTTGTTAACAATGAAAATACAAGTTCAACGGATACGAAAAAATGGTGGTTGTCGGCCGCGATAAAGGGTATCATAGCTGGGCGGAAACGTATGTAAATGATAAAAACTTGTCATTCGGTACACTCCAACACATCTCTCCGCGGAATTAATCAGCCATGGTTGTCGCGCTTGACGACGGATGACATTGGAGTTTGCATAAAAACAACCACGAACGACACCCCCCGGTCGAACAAGCCGCGTCCAAATAAAGGACATCCGAAGAATGACTTTTGATCGAATGTATCGATCGTGTGGCGTCGGACGATGACGAGGTGCTCTCTCGAGAAAACAAAATGCATCGATGTTGAGCAATGGTCAACAAGAGTAGCGAAGTAGTTCAAACGGATCCCAAAATAGCGACATCAACGTCCACGGATTGAATCTCCCCGACGCGATTCGCTTCAAGCTCGGTTATCCCAAAAACGATGGCACTAATTTGAATAAAACAACACGGTGACATTTTATTTTTAATTTCGACAATGTATTAATCGCCAGACGGACACGCTATGGGATACCACCTGGTAACAGCGTTGGCAAGTTCATGCATGGACATAAAGCTTGTTAACAAAATGAGCTCCATCACGCCACCACAAATTTCACTAAAAAGCACAAGACAAAATTTCAAAGTTAAAAATGTATTTCTAAAGGTTAAAATTTTGTGCAGGAGCATCGTCCTCTTCTACCTGTTTTCGAGTCACCTGCGTTCGACGCAGAGCGCACCCCTCATTTTACAACCCTCGACTAAAGCACCTGTCGCTAATTAGCTTCCACGAACTAACCTATGAAGCACATCAACGTGCAATTTTGCCCCTCGGTAATTGCAACCGATTCACGAGCGAATGATGCATTCTTGCATGCGGAATTTGGGAAAGAATGGGTTTTACAATGCGGGGGGGTGGGAGCGCATATGATTCACCGCGATGAATAACGTCCGATAAGAGGACTCATCGGAGCAGCGTTTCTATTCTTCGAGCGGCGGCAGCGTGGACAAAATACGCCGAAACCGGTTTCCGAGAGAAGAATCCGAAGGATTCCGCTGCTTTTGATACTCGGAACGAGCGCATAGGTCATCAATCGACTTTAACAGTGGCCTTAACACACGATACACGCACACGAACGAGGACGAACCGGTCATTCAATTAGAAGGAGAATAGATGAGAGATGACATTTAGCAACGATGATCATCGTCCACCGGCGGCCGAACTCAATATGCTGGATTCTTGGCGATCTTATTGGGCGACGGCCGAAACAGTGGCGCATCCGGTTTATTTATCATCTGCATGCCAAAAATTACGAGCTTAATTTATGTGAGCTGGAAAAGAGCGAATACCGTTTTTCGACATGCTTACCTCGGCGACTTGCTGGTTAATCATTTTTGTAATCCCATGAATTCTTCTGACATTGTGATAAAGTAACCCCATCCCTTTAATACAGGTAGCCATCGATGTAAGACCGATAAATTCCTAGATATCGACCGTAAGTCGAGCTTCATAAAAATAAAAACATAGAATAACAACAACATGATTAGCAGTATAACGTAGGGTAGTTTCGATATAAATATTAAGAGGGGTGGAAAAACTGGTCAATAAAATTGTTGTTAAGATACTACGCTCGCCAGAAGTTAGCAGAAGAGCGGGGACAAGAGCCCGTTAGTCTGGAGAGTTTAAATTTAAAATGAGTCTGACGGATCGAACTTTTGTATTTCGCCCGACGCCACGTCCATTTTGGTGCACAAAACTGAACTCCACATCATATGAACGCCTTTGCTATGTGATCATCGCTGAGTATTGTGAAAAAGCAAATTCATTATATTTTAAATTCCATATTTTAATTGTCCCCCCCCCCCCCCCCTTTCTAATCGAGTTGACTGAACTATGTTGAACTTGATTTTCCGGAGACATTAAAACATGTTGATGTAGACAATGTTGAATTGGAGTCCAAGAAAATCGTTTTAGAAGCTCTTAAAACCATCAAAAAAGCCCTCTTCACAATCAATGCATGGAGTTGTTAGAAGAAAAGGATGAAGATTACGAGCGAATAATAAATGCAGTAAAGTGTGCTTGTAATATTTGACAAATTTAAATAATAAACATAGACAGGCCAAGCAAGGAACACTAGATTGTTTTTTACAACGTAGAACCAAATAATCAATTAATATTCCCCCATTGGTTACGATTTTCTTCAGAATTTTACCCCGTGAAGAACTTGTACCATGAAAAACAAACACAAAAGATTGTCAAATACTGAATGTATATCTGCGCAGATGCATAGCTGTTTGATATATCCCCAGCAAACTTTAAATCGATATATACTGAAATATACAGAATCGCTACTATTTCGAGTTTGAGAAACGCTGATGTGTGGTGTATCTCTACATAATCGAATAAATTAGCATGACATGCTGAAATTCTTCTATAGATATTAAGCAGACCCTAGTGCTGCAGTTCTTGCGCTATCTCTCGATGACGAATCGAGATTAATGCTTTACATTTCAAAGCGTAATGTTTTTAATGCATGCATTATATACGCTCTTCGAACGTTAAATATGAAATGAAGAATCTGATGTGGTAGAGTGGACACATCGGAGTGGTAAAAGAAACGTAGTCAGACCACAAACCAGATGCTCTGATTACATATACCAGCAATTGTGGAATTTCAGATCTCTTCAATATCAAGGATAAGGGTCGCAGATCTCGATATTGAATGCTTTTGCATTCACTGTTAAATTCATCAAGGAAGCGACATTTTGACACGATCAGCTCGATGGCCCGAGGGTCGATCTTTCATGAATAATAATAAACTACACAGTTTCGGCAATCATCCGGGTTGTTGGCACTGTTTGCTCTACTAGCTTGAAAACTGTCCTCGTGTAATCCGATCATTATTCGCAAAAAACTGCGTTAACACACAAAAATCATACGAGCGTTGCGCTATTGATTTATTGTAAATAAAGTGATAATTCCTTGGCGAATATTTGGCACATTCCAGAGCAATTTAACGATTCCAACATCAAATCGCATACAATCGACAGCGTAAATTATGGTCGAAACGTTCGCCTAAAGATGTTCTATTTCGACGATTTTTACGATCCTCCGCTAAGATCCTGCGCCGCAAAAAGAATCAACCCACACTCGCCCATCAATCGCGTTATCGTCAATTAAAAAAGATGCACCAAAGCACACAAAGACATCGCCCAAAACTATAGCAAATTCATCCAAAAATATCCAAGAAACGAATTTAGCCCGCGCGAACAAAAATTACAAGCACTCGCAGTACCGCGCAAAGGTCAAATTGCCGCTAGAAACTTTGGAATATCGCCGCGGGCAAAATTCGATGCTCATTAATTTCTACAACTTTTTGCGGCAATCCCAGTGTGTGCTAAAAACATCGTTTTTTTATCGTTCTCCTACAATCTCGCCGATATCCGACGGTCATATTTTACGAGGATTCGTATGAATGGACGTCATGGACTTGGAAATATCGAAGGGGTGACGTCACATGGGACTGAGACACACATTCGTGTCGGGGTCATTGCGAAATTTATTAACCCACGTGCATCGATGATTCAAGTCCGAAACCTAGCCATGATCGTAATTCAGATCAAAATATGCGGCTATAATGCAGTATTAATGCATATTTTAATTGCATATGCACGGAATTAAACAATGCATAATAATGCATATGCAACAATAACTAAGCCCGATGCATCGAAACATCGATCATGCAACAAGAACGAGGACCGAGAATAAAATCACTTTTTCGCCTAAAAATTGTGTCCATATTCAAATGAAATTCAATTTTCGAACTGAAGATTCCAGAGAAAATCGAAATATTCCATGAAATGACTTTGGGAGAAGAGGGAATCAAAACACATTTGAATAATTATTGCAATATTCCAAGTTGATGAGACTTGGATCTGTTTAATATCCATCCAAAGCCAAAGGATTCTAAACACCAAGGAAGATCAAAGTGATCCCATCTGCATACAAAATTATTTCATCTTCTTAACACACTTTAAGCGAGAAATAGCTGAGCGTGAACTTTTTTGTCTTTAAATGTGTATATTTTAACCCTCGATGTGATAATTTTGATAGATACTATCCCTGTGAAAAGACACTACTACACTATGTTAAAATAATAAAATACAATACTATTTAAATCGCATTACAATTGCCCTGTGCGATTTTATCAATCATCTCAGTATTTAACTTTTCAAATCCAAAGATCAGAATAAATCTAGATATGGACAATCGATCGGAAATATGTATACTTCTGTCTCAATTTTACCCCCTATAAACATGGTTAATATTCTTCGACGAACATCAAAACTGGGAAAATGACCAATTGAGAATATTAAGCAGATTTATAGCAGAACGAAGAAATCAAGGTGAAGTGGCCGTATTTGGCGAAAAAAGTGTTACTTCATCGAGACATTGCATTAGCATACACATACGGCATTGGTAAGAAAAGATACATATCATTTTAATATATATAAAATAATCTGTCTTTGGTCGTATGCAATGCGCTGCCATACCGTTCATCAGATTGCGATAAAACTTCGTCCACTTATTGCCAAGGATTGCGCGAGTAACATAGGCATAGTCTTCTAATATATAAAAATCAATGTTTGTTTGTCCGTATTTAATGCGCTTCCATACCGTTCATCCGATTGCGATAAGACTTTGTCAACTTATTGTTTACACTTGCTGGAATAATATAGGAATATTAAAAATATTGTTTATGTGCGCAGTTTGTTGCATGCCGGGTAATCAATATTTATTGATAAAAATTGGACAATTCGATCGGCTGGGATACCTTTTATTTCAATCGAACTTGATTTTTATGAGAAGATTATAACTTTTCTAAGGAAGATTACTATTTCAGAATAAAATAATATATTTTGAGCAATTTATTAAAATGATTCGAGGCATATCTACATTTATCTCCACGCTTGATTCTGAATACTCTTTTAGGATGTTGACAAGCGTTGGTTGACACTTTCCAGCCAGCGTTTGTGCACAACAATACAAATCTACAATGATACATTCAAATAATTTCGTATAGAAAATATTACGTTGTCATAGGAATAGAATATAATATTTCGACAAATATAATCATGATAAAAAGGGAGTTCCCTTTTCCGAATTTGAAGGGTAAGGTAAGAAGTGTAGGAGCCATTCTTAGATGTACTTGTGCGTCATATTGGATTTTACCCTAGCTCTTGTAAGAAAAGGTTATATTGAACTCCTTGTACTTCAACAAGCCCTTTTCAGTATAATCATTATAGTCGTTATGAGCGCTTTTTACTGCATAAATTCAGACGTTGAACAACGTCCATATTTAACAATACCTCCAGAATAGGATTAATACGTTGATCGCGTACAAAAATGAGAATCAGCTGTATTCAATATGTTTGGCGACAATTGACAGCAAAACTGAATAGATTATCTAATCGCGTAATATTCCACAACTTATAAAGCTTGCTGATATAGATATCGGAAGTGAGCTGACAAACTTATCATCATAATCTAAAGTTATCTTTCGACCTGTGGAAGTTGTCAAGCAGTTCTTTCTCAGATGTTCGCGCTAAACGAGGACCTACCTGTGCACAGAAAAATAAAGATAAGATCCTTGTAAGTAATTATTTGAAGAGCAATGAAAATGATTGCAGATTTACTATGAAACATCACAAATAAGCTAAACAAAATACATAATAATGGCTTAAAATTTCAGGCTGGAAATTGGGTTGATAACAATATTATCTGTAGTATTGATTTAACAGTACAATTAACAGGGTCAATAAAGAGTAATGATTACATTATTATCAGAGGAATATAATGAAACAAATTCTGCATAAAAACGGTGAAGCGAATTATGTTGATTCTCTGCTCCCGCAAGCAATGTGTTAATATGCCAAATCAACCAGTTTGCTAAAAGGAAACAAAACAGGAGCACTCATACACTGCCTCGTGTCAGACTTATTGATTTTCTTCGTCTGATCGAGCCAACCAACTGTGAACGTCCTGTGCGCTTTTCTGGCACAATGCCTAATATTATGTCGTAGGGTTTTCCACCAAATCCTATACGAAAACTATAACCCGAACACATACAAACGCTCAAAATTGAAAACTTTCCAAAAATATACCACCATAGCCTCTATAAAATGTATTTTAACTACACAAAATGTCTACGAATCGCCACAGTAATAATTAGCATTCATTCAATGTGGACCGATAAATTTTAACGGTCTCAGATCTAAATAATTTCGATCGATAGATCAAACCAGATCTTGGATAAAATCAAATACTTATTAGATTATTAATATCTGGCAAGAACGCGTGCCTGATTTGTAACAATAATTATAATAACATTTTGAAAATAAATCATAATTTCAAAACTCGATTTTAATGCAACTATTATAAACATATATCGTGAAGATTAATCAGTATTAATATTTTTATTATATGTATATTTACATCATTACTTTTATACAATCCTATATGTATAATGGATTAATTCCAAGTCTCTCATTATAAAGTCACCATGGATTAAAAAAATTGGGATAGATTGCTTCGATTCAGATTTGGATATTAAAACTGATTGAAATGAATGACCAAATAAGACGGAATGCTTTTTTAAAAAGAGAATTTAACGAAACGGCTCGCCGTGCCGGTTCGTCCCCGTGCGAAAGACAATGCGGATGTAATATTTAAAATCACTCTAAATTTACTTTGGATTATTAATGCCCATGTGTTTTTCAACGCTGCAAGAAATTTAATATAAATATGCCATTACAAAGAGATTTTAATCAAGCAAAATTGTTTAGATTTTAGGTGACTTACGACCCTTATTGGTTGTAAGTCATCTCTCACGTTTAGCATCAGCAACGAATCAGTTAACATTTCGAGTGATATCTCTCTGCTTTTTGTACTTAATTTTTAATATATTAAGCCCAGAAATGAATAAAGAAACATTTTTGAAAACTATTCTCAAAGTGATTTTTAGTCTAGTGATGAAACTAGCAGTGACAACTTAGTACATCCCAAGAAAAGAAAGGTTATATCTATAAAATCTTCAAGTGAAGAAGAAAGTGATGTAGAAATAAGAAATGATGAAAGCTCAGACGATGATTGGATTAAAATCAATAGTGGTTTTAACAGATTTTGAACAGAACAAGCACGAGAAGAACAACGAACAGACGATCTGGAAGAAGGACAACCAAAATATTTCACCTTGCAACGATAACATTATCATCCGTTGCCTTCTATATCATTTTGAAATCGCCAAACTGGGAGGGTCAACCTGAAATGGGAAAACCGCCCAGTCTCTTAGGGACTTAGGACTTCACCATAGCCCGACAACGCCTGCACGAGAAAAAGGAGACTAGACTGTTTGCACTCCAGATTTCCAGTAAAATCAACAAGGTCATCTCGAGTAAACTAGGAAAACACCTTTGGATACATTCATCCATGTGAGCCGCTGGGTAAGCGTTCTAAATTAAACTCTGAGGTTATGCTATCTTTAATATTTCATAATCATCTAATTAATGTTAACTAAAGATGATTTTATGGGATCATTCAAATGTGACGCCTAGATGATTTTTCAATGACACTTAGGCGCCGTCTTGCTGGAAATAAACATCAGACATATCAATATGATTCAATTGTGGTCATAAAAGTCACTCAGCATTGATCGGTATCGCTCAGCATTCACAATAACAGAATTTCCAACGTGTGGCCAAATGATCTTTCGTTCGTTGTTCAATAATCCCTAGTACTTTGATTTTCAGGCTAGTGTTTTTCAATTCTGAATACAGTTGGAAATGTATAACGTTTTCGTTACGCAACGCCAGTATGCAGATTTTTAGCACGTTCTCACGAACGCTTCGGGCGCATGGGGTTGATCTGGTCTAATCTGGAAACTACTGCAATGCATAACAATTAATTTATCAATTTTAAATAAAAAAATAACTACCATTTCGCTACACCATATCTTATCATCGAACAAACACAGTTGTAGTGGTCGCCGTAACAATACAATGCATGTGCCACGAAATTGATAACGTTTGTAAGCCACCATTTAAACGACAATAAAAAACATAATCGAGAATAATATCGACGATTTTTCGTTGTTTACTCGAATTTACAGCTGTCAAAATTGACAGTTGTTGTGGGCATGGCAAGGGAAGAAATGGGCATCGATTATTTCATTCGATGCATCGAAGACGTCAATTGACGATGGCCTCGTTTTGTTCGATCAAACCGTGGAATTGTTAATTCATTCCAAGATCAATGTTTTTGGTCGCAATCATCAGACGCTCGTTAAAATGCTTAACACAATTACGGCGGGTGATTTTTTGCAAAGTTTTTTTTTAATTCTCACTAAAATATGCATAACTTTCCAAGTTTTAAACATATCTTAGTATTTTTTTTTTATTTGTACTCACCAATATCTGCAGATTATACCCATAGACATTAAAAACCTATTTACACTCTTAAAATACTTTTAAGGAAAAAGCATGTAAAATGATCTTTATTTAACATTTATTTGTGACATATATATATATCGAGAATGATAAATTTTAGCAAATAAATAAATTTTATGGATGAATTTTCTTGTGTCTTGCGGTTTATACACAGTAGGGCGGTCCTTATTTTTCGACTTTTAAAAAATTGGGCGGTCACCCCGTCATATGATTTTCAAAGATTTTAGAGGTTGATACTAGGGAATCCAATCCCAAGCCAAAATTTCGATCCCGGGATTTAGGGATTGCATTAGACCATCAAGATTGATATATTTGATCAAAAATTATTAATAAGTCTATTTGTTTAATATAAAAAATAATTTTAAGACGAAAGAAATTTATTTATTTAAAAAAATATATAAAAAAAATTCAAAAGTAGATAAATAAAACACTAAAAAAATCAAATATTATTTATGCCCAAAATAACATTGTAGTATCGAGTTTTTCTTCATTTAATCTGCTGAGACACGGACTAAAAATCGCAAAATTCCCGATTTCTCTACAAATTATTTTTTTACGTCGCTGCACATGAATACTTATATACTATAATACTTTAATGTGATTCGTAATTATATTACCGAGGAGTACAAAAAATCTGAACCCTGTATCTATTAAATTTCATATCAATATTTCCATTATTAGAGTCGAGGTGTAGTAAATACATCACCGGTAGGAAAAGGTTGACATAACAATTTGAAAAACATATATGTACTGTATATATGTGTACATAGTTACTGCCTCTAGGCTTCGCCTACGCTAGCCAATTAGTAGTTACGCCACGGTTTCCAAGCGTCCAGATTTCGGCGAAATAGTCTCGATTTATTAGCCTTCAACGTGCTGGTGAGGTGTACGATTTCTGTTAGATAAAAATTTTAATCCCAATTTTTTCGGGACTACGTTTACTAGTCCCGACATTCATAAGCACCTAAAACTCTCCGGGATCCCGGGAATGGATTCCCTATTCGCTACCATAAGTCAAAGTTCTTAAATCGAAAATTTGGTTGATTAATTCTGAGATTCTGAGATTGAGCCCTGCCCTACCCTGCTCCTCACTTCAAATTCAGTCATTAGCAAGAGAACGCGCCCTTCGCATCCCCAATTATACGTATTGTATCTGTTTCAACTTATTATGGCGTCCATACCGGCTTGAGAAATGGAACCTGTGTTCTTCTGGAGCAGAAAATGGAAAAAGATATGCTTTGTCTAGCTTGTCGCCATCATATAATGATAATTATATTAGAAACTGTAGTGAGTCAATCACTCGGTCCGTCTAGTGCTCCTGATATCCAATTGTTTAAAAGGCTTAAGATGATCTGGGACATAATTGATCAAAGTGATTATACAAGAGTAATTTATAATACCATGTATTAAAAAATCATAGAAAATTTTACTGCAGACAGGATTTATTTTGCCCAAAAACAACTTCAAGTTTATCAACCTCGAACTATAAAGAGTTACTGAATCTTCCCATCATTTACTTGGGAGGAATTCCTGAAAAAGGAGTTTCATTTAGGAGGCCTGCTGGTCTTCGCCGTGCTAAATGGATGTTACTTGATTTTTTTAAATTTAAAAATCAGTCTAAACTGACGAAAAAGGAATAAAAATCGAAGGTGTAGAAGATTGCCTGAAAAAAAGCATTGATGTCGATCACATCACCGAAAAAAGCATAGAAGACTGTTTGACTAGCAACTCTTTACGACTTTTCCAGATACTAGGTATCTCATCACAGTTTTTGAAAAAAGATGTTGAAACTTGAAATGATGACTCTAATTTTAAGACTGCAAAGAAAATGGTCCACTCTATGCGGGTATAGAAATAAATATCCTGATACAAAAAAATCAACGCTTTTATCCTGAATATTTATGATTTTAGTACTAAAAGGGTATCCTTATTTGTAATCTAAGCATTAATTTTACATGTATTTTTTTTATTAATAAATACAAGTTAGTGATTAAAACAGTGTTTTAATTTTTTTAATGAAAATTCAGACCCCTAAATATTATTTTAAAAATTGAATAAAAATACTGAAATATTTTTTTAGGGTGGTAAAACAAATCAGAAGTTGACTGGTCGAATATTCGATTTTTTTTAACCCAAATAAAGACCACCCTAATGCACAGTCTTTACGAACACGAGAATTCTCGTAACCCGCTATTAACGTGTTAAAACAGTTTTCGGTTTGCAATGTGTCATCGTATCTATTTATATCGCTCTAATTGAAATGAGTTTATTTAAATACATTAAAAATGATGACTATTCATCATCGCCCTTCGTTTAAAATTATTCATCGGCGATAAATATGATGGCATACTTTTATTCGGACAATAAATGCGTCCAGCAATATGAATAACAAATAACTGGTTCCTGAGATTTTCATTCATAAAATGAGACCGCAATGGACTATGACAAGATGACTTTTTTGTTGCAAGTTGTGTAAGTAGACTAATGACAACTTTTGGAGTGAAATAATCATTAACCGACGCCAAGTGGCGTCCTCACCTACATATTCAACCGTCGAGAAAAAATAGTTTGAACATAACGATACGTTTTTCGGCCATGTTATTATGTGATAATAATTTGCTACATTTTGCTAATTGTACATAAATTTTGGCAGTATAAAAACCCGCAGCGTTTCCATGAGGAAAAAAAATATAATTCGACGAATATTTAATATATAAGATATGCAAATGTCACTAAAATTAATATTTATATGAATTTAAATCGTATTGGATTTTTCTTCTTCTTCGTCGAAGTATCGATTAAATTTTCTTCTAAGGTTCTGCTCGGAAAAATGTTACTTATTCGAATCTGACATTACATGCGAGGCGGGATTGCATAAAGCGAAAGTTCACCGGATCGATCGTCATTTCCGATTACGATAATAAAGCCATTTACAAAAATGAACTAAATCAAAATTTGCATCGCCGATGAAACGATTAGGATCGAAGATATCGTCTTTTCGGATGCAGGCTCCGACAATGTCTCATCTTCAGCATAGTTCGATCGAGTGATGGTGTACCGCAACCGGTACCGAATTGTGACTATTACGAATCGATACGAAACAAAACTCGCCACCCGAAAAGTTATCGTCTCGACGCAACTCGAAACGGCGATTTCGACAATAAAAAAAAACAAAAGTCGCGCCCATTGGCGCTCGCTGCTCCTCGTCGAGGCGTTCCGCCAATGGGAGCCACCCGTTTTCCTTTGATTTTCACCTGACGTTAGGCCTATGTAAATTTTGACAGTTGGTTTCGAGACGGACTTAAATAAAAGCGGGAGAGGGAGAGACGGTGAGATGACGAAGAGAGATGGTGAGGTGCGGCACTTACAGTCGAGATGCTTCCTCTTGGGTCCTATCATTTCCTCGGTGGTCGCCTTGCAGACGGACTTGGCGAGTCCCTGGCCGGCGATGCTGTGTCGCGCGGCCAGAAGCCGGTCGTTGATCGTCTGACCGGCCATGTTTAGACCGACTCCGACGGCCAGCGGCCGCGCGCCGACAGCCGACAGCCCACGGCCCGCACTACACCCGAACCCTACGAGCGCTCGACGCGAACTGTCGAACGACCACCGACGACTGCTGACTGTCGACTGGCAACACGCGCGCAAACCGAACCACCCCGACCTCCGATACGTCACTGATAAATCTTGCGTGTCCTTACGAACGCGTCCGAACACACCCGAACGCGCCCGACCGCTGTTCGACCTCAACGCCTCTTTATTATAAACCGAATTAATCTTCAATTAAATCTACTTCAATAACAGCAAAAAATATTTTATCCCATCAAACATTTAAACGACCAACGCAGCTGTATAATATTTCAACCAATATTACCATCAAATAACATTATAGCATAAAAAGTAATTTTAAAACAAATCCATAACGGAATTTATTTGCAAAAATAAAAAATAATTTTAAACAACAATTTAGAAAAATCTATACATTTTTAAATGCTTGTAGTCCACAAACAAATCCATAAAATTAGACAAAAAACAAAACATAAATTAAATCATCCATTTCAATTATTTTAATCAATTTTCAAATGAATTATCGAATTATTTTAAATTCAAATCATTAAAAATGATACGAAATAAATGATTTTACTTGATGTGTTTTACTTTGCTCACGACGGCAAATTTTGACCGGCGATCTGTCAGTCAGATTTTAAACATAACCAATAAATTACATTTGTAGATCGTTGATCGAGGGAGAAAAAATGTCATAAAATTTGCTTTATTCAGCTATTTAAATATTTTTCTTATTCACAATATCCTTTGTGTTTGATCGTTTAATATATACATCAAAATGGCAAATCGTTTAAAGCAGAAATTAGCTTCTGAGGTATATTTATATATATTTTTATTAATAACTACTAAAATATGACTTAAACTCTTATAATTGGTTTATTAGTTAAATATAATTAAATTCAGCCATCACCATATAACATATTCAAAAATATTTTTTTAGATATCGCGACATGTAGGACCTGGAATGATTTCAGCGTCTATGTTTAATATATCGAGAGCTCCTAAAACAAATAAGTTTTTTATGAAAATTTCATTAGACAATTTTGAAGTATCGGAGCAAATAAAAAATTTATCTGCAGAATTAAAAGTGACCAGTGGAATCAATAATATAGAAACGAAGGCGTCGCGGAAACAACATGTCATTAATTTTGAAATTAATTCGGATTTATTCGTCAAAAACGTGCTGAACGAATCAATTGTGCCGTTCAAAATTAAAATGGATAAACCTAAGAATATTTTAATTGAATATAGTTCGCCAAATATTGCTAAACCTTTCCACGTGGGACATTTGAGATCGACGATAATTGGAAATTTTTTATGCAATATAAATAAGTACATGGGAGAAAATGTCAAGGCAATGAATTATCTTGGAGATTGGGGTACACAATTTGGATTATTAAAGACTGGAATAGATTTTTGTAAATTAACGTCTGAAGATATAAAGAAAAATCCCATGGATTGTTTATATAAAGCATACGTAGAAGCGAATAAATTGTTACAAAATGATCCCACAATTGCCATTAAAGCGAGACAAATCTTTAACGAATTGGAACTTAACGAATCCAATTATCAAGACGAATGGAATATGTACAGAGAGATGACAATAAAAGAATTGAATAAAACGTATGATAGATTAGGTGTTAAATTTGATGAATATAACTGGGAATCGATGTATAGTTCTAAAAATATCAGTCCCATAATGACGGAGCTGAAAGAAAAAGGCATTATGTTCACAGATACCGACGGGAAAAAGGTTGTGCATAGTTAACGGCAAAAATGTAACTATAGTAAAAAGCGACGGTTCTTCTTTATATTTAGGTAGAGATATCGCAGCAGCTCATGATCGATATTCTAAATTTAATTTCGATGAAATGATTTACGTGGTTGATTATTCTCAGGCTGAACACTTTAAATCGTTATTTAAAATACTGGAAGAGATGCAATCGCCAATTGCTAATCGATGCCAGCTTGTTAAATTTGGACGAATTGACGGTATGAGTACCAGAAAAGGAACAACCATTTTTCTTGAGGATGTTTTCAACGAAGCCAAAGAAAGAATGAAAATAAAACAAACCGAGTCTAAAAGTATGTATAAATATATGATTTGTTCAATATTAATAATAATTAACTCTTAGTTGAAGTAGATATAATTGAAAAAAATGGATTTCTTAATTAAACGTCATTAATTAACTCTCATTATGTTAGAAATATTTTTTTTCTTTATAAGCCAGAAATTTATTTTGAAATAATTTTGTTTCAGCTACAAAAGTTTCTTTGAATGACGATGATATAACGGACACATTAGGAATAACTTCTGTGATAATAAATGATTTAAAACAAAAAAGGATAAGGAATTATGAATTTTCATGGGATCGAGCACTTCAAAATTATGGTGACAGTGGAATTAAGTTACAATATCTTCACTGTCGTTTATACAGCATTGAACAAAATTGTGGTTTTAAATTGCCCGATGAATGCCGCCCAGAGTTAATTACAGAACCTGAAGCTCTAACACTGATTCAAGAATTAGCACGATTCGAAGAAATTATAGTAGATTCGCATAACAAAAAGGAAGCGTGTATTTTAGTTATTTATCTATTTAATTTGGGAAATGTAACAAATAGTGCTATAAACGCTTTACGCGTGAAAGATAGACCAACTGAAATAGCTGAACAACGTTTGCTACTATTTCATTCAACTAGGCTAGTTGTAAAAAGGGGTTTAGAAATATTAGGAATCAAGCCACTAAATGAAATGTAAAACTTCGATCTACGATTTATTGTTATTTGTATTTATCAAATGATGTTATATAAGAATAAGAGCTATTGTTTAACGTTTCTTCCATGTGAACTTCTTTCTGGCACCTTTCTGTCCAGGCTTCTTCCTTTCCCTTCTGCGGAAATCTCTTGTGAGTAAACCGGCTGAAAAAATGTAATTTTAGATTAATTTACGGCATGGTAAAAACATCAATGATATATATAAATTTAAAGTTATACCTATCCGCATATTTTGGACCATGTCCGCATCAACAAAGCTACGCAAAGATGTCGCA
This sequence comes from Stenopsyche tienmushanensis, assembly GCA_008973525.1. Lineage (NCBI taxonomy): Eukaryota > Metazoa > Arthropoda > Insecta > Trichoptera > Stenopsychidae > Stenopsyche > Stenopsyche tienmushanensis. The sequence goes on along the minus strand of WACJ01000160.1, from coordinate 368,768 downwards.
ATACCCCAACGTAATGCTCCAGCTTGACCAGAATATCCACCACCTTCAATATGGCATTCGACAGTCCACTGAATTTACCAATCCTGTGAATATTAACGGGAAAAGTAACTGGAATAAAAAAAACGAAATATTAGTTATGACATTAAATCTTTTATATATGCAAACCTTTCAAAATCGCATTCACACCTCGTTACATCACCTTATGAATTAATTTCATGTATTAAAATTTAATATTTGAAACCATGGCCGCGCTTATAAGAATACAATTATTGAAAGAAAGATAACAGCGTTATAAACATTTTATTGTAGGATAAAATAATACATAGCTTTTCATACATAAACAATTTAATAATTAAATCTAAATTAATGGCATTGATTATATTTAATTAAATGTTTTTAGCTTTTTCTTGCGGTAATAATATTTGTTTTAAAAATGAGCGTTGTTTTAACATCATATTTTTTAAATCTTTGATTTCGTTTGTCAATAAATCAATTTCAGTAGCTCTATCTTCGACTTTCACTTTGAGTATATTATAATCTTTTTGAAAATCAATAAATTTGAGACTTTCATCACTTTTATCCGTGTCTTCTTTTTTAGATGCTGCTTTATTGACAATGAAATGATTGCCATTTTTTTTCTTTGTTGCAATATCGTATGCCGCTATCATTATATCTTTTGGTAGTCTTTTTTCTTCCGGATTGAACGGATTCACATTTAAAATAACTATATGTTGATGTAACGAAACTAAAGCAGAATCACGAAGAATAACCGATAAGAAATTAGGTAAAAATTTATTAATCAAAGCCAATTCCATATACGATATCAATTTAGTCTGACGGACTAATTTTGCTAATCCTGCAGTTTTCCTTAACTTCCGAATATCCGGTACTGCAATACCGACTAGCAAATTCATCAACATGATTGTTACGAATGTCTGAAATAGAATGAACGTTATTTGAGCTGTTATTTCTGATGCAACGGGTGGATCTACACCGTCCGGATCGTTACTCAACAAATCGAGATCTAATTCACCGATCATCATTGCCACAGTCTTAATGAAAGCCACAAAGGGATTTGCAAAGTTCGGTGAATCATAAAAAATCACGCAGAAGCTGAATGTGAAGCCGATCAATATACAAATGTAAGCGACAAACAATTTAGCAAATTCTTTCTGAACCTTTTGATACATGGCCACGTACGAGCCGAGAATTGGAAATTGTCCAACCATAAGCATTATGTTAGTCCAACCTGCCAGAACGGCAAATGCGCCTATATGATTCTGCCAAGTATCGGTGATGCGGGTGTACACGTATGATATTATAAATATGCTGAAAATCACAAACCAGTCCATTAAATTCTCAATCTGAACTAGGTATTGTCTCACTGTTGAATAACCAGCCATGCCGAATACTTTCCTGAAGATTTCAAAGACTGTGATTCCGGCTAGAACCCACCATTGCATCACGACAACGAAGGGATTCTTTCTTAATAAATCGCCTAGAATCGATTGTTTTTGACACAGTTCTCGATCTTCTACTTCTTTTTCGCTGCGGAAATAACATTTTTGAGCCAAAGCTGTCAGTATGTATAATGATAAAATTAATACAAATAGCAAGTAAAATAGTAGTCTTGCTATGTAGAATTTTCTGATTTTTTCCCATTTTATATGCAGGAATGCTGAGCATAAGGGGTGTCCCAGAAATTCTTTCTTTCCTTCGTCCACAAAAGTATTGAGGAAGCTGATTTCACGAGAGCAGTTTCCCTTGCAGGACATAATTAAAATCAAACAGGAGTTCAACCTCGTGTTCGCTGGATTCGTTCGTATTTTGCAAAGTAATAGCTTCGTCCAATTTCGTCGTGATTGTCGAAATGGAAGTCGGTGTCTTCCTCAACATGACATTTAGAGCTGTGATTCCTTTCTTAGATTTTGTCGTCACATTGGCTCCTAGGCGAATCAGTGTTTCGACACAACGCAAGAATCCATCCACAGAAGCTAGATGCAAAGCATGTGTATTCATAATCGTCTTTTTGATTGACATTTGCACCGGCTTGTACCAACTTTTCTATGATGCGTGGTGCTCTTTCTGATTTTCTTATCGCAAAATGAAGCGGTGTCCTTTTGTTTAGATCGCATGCATTTGGGTCTGAATTGCCATTTTTTAGCAGCGCATCTACGCATTCAAGACTTGAAGCTCTTGCTGCCAAATGCAATGGAGTAAAGCCCTTATGATTTTTTATCGAAGCATCTGCTCCGTTTTCGAGCAAGAGTTCCAGGCATTCTATGTTGGCTTCATCAGCTGCCAGATGAAGGGCTGTGGATTCTTTATCGTGGATTTTCGTCATTGCGTTTACATTGGCTTTTCCACTTTTCAATAACAATTCTAAGCAATGTTCCATTCCGAGTTCTGCAGCTAAATGAATGCAATTTAATCCGCTTGGTTCTATCGAGTTAATGTTCAGTTCTTCATTTGCTATAAAGATTTCTAAGCATTCAACAGCGTTCGATCTGACAGCACAATGAAGAACGGTTTCTTCGCAATCTTCTCTCTTCGTCGTTAAAGTAATATTGGCTCCACTTTTAATGAGCAAAGTTGCTATTTCTGGGTTATTTCCGAAAGATGCACAATGTAGAGGACTGAAGGATTTAAGTATTCTATTAACATCTGCTCCTTTTGAAATGAGATAACTGGTACAAGTCAAGCAACCGACATATGCGCTTAGATGAAGCGCTGTCATGCCTCCAGAATCATGGAAATGAAGATCAGAACCGACTAGCAATAATGTCTCCAATAAATCGCTTCTTTTGTGAAAGACAGCCCAAAGAAAAATCAAGTTTTTTTCGACTTTAGAAACATTCTTGAACGTATCAAATACTGTCTCCATCGAATAAGTCTTTGCTTCTATATCATCCAGAATATTTTGTGGAACAAATGCTTGATGCGCTTGTTCCAACAACGATTGCTTGATGCTTTCTTGACACATTTGGAAGTTGAGTTCAGTGTTAGATTTTTCAAAGGCATAATGCATATCCGGCGTACTTTCTGCAGGTGGAGAAGCACCAGCAAACATGTATTCGAAACTATTCTGTGGCATTTCTTCATCAATCGAGAGCTTGAGATCTCTTCGTCGAAAGCTAACACTGCCTCCATAATCCCTGGTGGTCAAAGGACGTTCTTCAACAATTGTACCAGTTTTCACCAGCCGAATAAACACTGACACTGCGATTGACTCGAACTCTCCTAGGAGGTTTCGGCGCAGCAGGAGGATCCTTATCTACGACGTTGTCCATGATCAATCGCAACAAACACCTGAAACCATGAATTAATCGAATTGAACAAAAGCATAATAGTTTACGATAGGATCAAATGCTAAATCGATCTAACTTACTGTGTGAAAATTCCAAGCGAGCACTAATCACGATAAACGTTTAGACATTTTGCGGGGCTTAACGAATTGTATGCAGAGCAATTAGAGACAGTTTGCTGGCCGAATAAAGGCCACGGTTATCAGCATTTTCCTAAATCATTGTGAAGTAGAGGTTGAATAGATGACGTTCGTCGAGCGACTGAAAAAGGTTGTGGCGCTTTTGGCGATCGCGTACCTTATATCATTCAGTTGACGTGTGAATTATGATAACGAATGAAATTAATCCGTTTATGCTTAAAAGCCCCTCCAAAATGTCTACAGAACACACTGCATTCAAATTCAGCGATAGGAAACCTTCTTGAAAATGTAGCACAGTATGAAAAATCATAAAATAAGAGGCGAACGTAAATCGGGGATACATCATTAAGAGTAGGGAATTCCAATCCCGAGCTAAAATTTCGATCCCGGGATTTACCAATAAAGCATCGAGTGTTTCGTCATTTAGTCTGGATCTGATTTTGATAGCCAGGCAACCTTGCTGCCTGAAAGTGCATGCTCGTTGGAGGTAGATATTTAAATGCTAGTTCGAGCTGATGACCGCGTGAGCCCCCATTTTCGTATAACACCATCAATGCGACTGATACAATTCCTATTTGCTGAGACACGGACTAAATCTCGCAAAATTCCCGATTTCCCGACAAATTATTTATTTCCGCCGCTGCAGATGAATACTTATATACTATAATACTTTGATGTGATTCGTAATTATGTTATGGAGGAATACACAAATTCTGAAGCCCGTATCTATTGTATTTCATATCGATATTCCCATTATTAGAGTCGAGGTGTAGTAAATACATCACCGGTAGGGAAATGTTAATATAACAATTTGAAAAACATATATGTACTGTATATATGTATACCTAGATTAGATAGTTACTGCCCCTAGGCTTCGCCTAAGCTCACTAATTAGTAGTTATGCCACTGTTTCCAAGCGATCAGATTTCGGCGACAACTCGACTCAGTGTAGTAAATACACCATAGTAAAGAAAAGGTTAAAAAGCTTTCCAACTGAAATATATAAATATTTACATTTCGTTATTTCTTCTTTGTATTAGGTGTTATAAATAATGAAAAATAATATTAATTATAAAGTTATTTATTAACCTATTAATACATGCATGCTAAAAAAGTATTATGTATATAATAGTATTTGTTACTTTCGCTGATAATTACTGTCTGATGACACAAACCCTGTGTCACATTTTTCGACAATCAATTGAATTCAATGAGTTTTATAAATTCTTAATACTGAATCACACTAGGTAGATATATTCGTTTATGCGGTTTTAAAAAAAAGTTTTAACATCTCCCTAAATTTTTGCAACGTTTTTGGAAAAAAATATTTAACCTCTTAAAGAGGTAAGACACAGAGTTGTGTCCGAATTCTAGTGAATCAGAAAAAAACATTAAGGGACTAATAATGATATTTGAATGCTATAATTAATAATGTTTACGTGACAGTGTTTATTTATTTATGTACAAGCTTCATACACGCTGCGACGGTCCTGACAGATAAGTGGATTCGTACGAATGACGGACATACAAATATAGCATCTATGTTTACGATGATTTAAAATTAGCTCACTACTAAAAGGGTTAAAATTCTGTGAGCATTATTGATATTTGTTTCGGTTGTAAGTTTTTTGATCAATTGTTCAGCAAAAAATACAATGGCGCAGTGCACGTTCGTGGAATCTGAGGTTCTACTTATTTTTTGCCAACAAAAATGAATATTGTAGTGGATTACTATTGGCAATTGGAGGATATATATTTGATTGAAAATCTGATTCATATGTGCTGTCGTCACCACTTACAAATTAATTTATATCAGTGTTTCTTTTCACATTTTTTTAATAGCTATAATTTTGCAGATAAATATTACGAGTACAAAAAAGCGCGTTATATCATTAAAGCTTTGCGAAAAATTTCCGCCAAAAGTGCGGCGTAACGATATATAGACGTTGAAGTAGTCAGCTAATTGCGGTGGGATGTTTTGCATATGTTTTGAATATAATAGATTCATTTACAATTATGAATTCCTAAAAAAATGAATAATTGATATTACATGAAGTTTTTTTAGTTTTATTTCATGTTTTTGTTAAAATCTGTGATAAATATTAATATAATCATGTCAATTCACACTCGACATAGAACGTTATAAAACTCCCTTATTAATAACTTCCCAAATTCAGATGAATAGGAATGTCTGTGTACTTCCCAAAACCATTTTTCTTATTGATTATTGAGTTTTTCCAATCAATAAATAGTTTATATAAGAATTAAGATGAAATTCTAATCTCATATAAAATTATGATTCAAATTTGGATACTATTAACGTACATCGTGGTGATTCATGGTGTGAATGATCACAAAAAAGATCAAATGTGAAAGGTGTAAAATATCGAACGTATATCGGGGTGTAATAAATTAAGTCACGTGACTATTAAATTTACAACTAAAACATACTGAATTAAAATCTATAGGATATTTAGTTGGCAATTACATTTTTAGAATGAAACAGTATGACCATATGAATGATTTAATATTATACTTATATGACGTTAGGTAAAAATAATCCAATCCAGGATGCTGTTTTAAATAAATTACATATGAAATCATCAAGCATCTGAAGAACTAGTGAACATTTTAAATTTACAGTATTCATATTTGATGACCTACTTGACGACATAGCGTCATTAAAATATCCCATAGAAGTGTTAAAATCGACAAAAATTGCAATAATAAGTAAAACTCACAAAATAAAATATTTCTGCGTTTTATTTCTTGAGTGAAATCTTAAAATAAATACAAAGCATGCAAATATTATATGGAAATATGTGCCAAAAATAATGTAATATGTTTGAATAATAAAGAAAAAATAATAAAAAGGCGTGACTTTTGTCACTATAAAGTAAATTTATGATGGCTTATAAATTGGTTCTAAGTTTTCTAAAACGACAGCCGGAAATAATTTTTGCATCATTTTCTGTTGCGTTTTTATTAATTCCTTCAATTCCGAAACGTCGGTCTTCAGATTGTTTATCATCATAACTTCTTCGTCGTACTTCATTTCCATTTCTCGAATGCTTGTTTCGTAATCGAAACGCTCGCCCAAATTTTTGTTGAAAGCTCTATTCAAAGACCCAGTCAATGCAGATTTAGGTCCCTTCGTCGAAACAATGTGAGAATTCGACTTCTTCAAAAGACCAATATTATAAGCTGCCTTCATTATGTCTTTGGGTAGACGTTTTTCTTCCGGATTCAAGGGTTTAACACTCAAAATAACCCTATGTGGTTGAGGCGAAACCAAAATCGATTGAGGTATAACGTTCAGCAAAAATTTAGACAAGAACGAATTTACCAATGCCAATTCCATGTAAGATATCAATTTAGTCTGCTGAACCAGCTTCGATAAACCGGCAGTCTTTCTCAGTTTTTGAATATCCGGTACGGCAATCCCAACGAGAAGATTCATCAAAACGATCGTGACGAACATCAAAAATAATATATAAGTTATCTGCGCCGAAATTTCGAGCAAAAAAGGAGGATCTACGCCATTTGGGTCGTTCAACAAGATATCCAAATCATGCTCGCCAATCATCATCATGACGACCGTAATAAAACCAACAAAAGGATTAGCAAACCTTGATGTATCAGGAAATATGACGCAGAAGCTGATCGTGAACCCAATCAAGATGCACACGTACGCCATGAATAGTTTGGCGAATTCTTTCTGGACTTTTTGATACATAGCCACATAAGAGCCGAAAGCGGGAAGCTGTCCAACCATGAGCATCATATTTGCCCAACCGGCCAACACGGCAAAAGCTCCGACATGATTTTGCCAAGTATAAGTACTAAATTTACCATTAGTATGCGTATACATGGGCGATATCAAAAAGACGCTCACTATGACGAACCAGTCCATGAAATTTTCAGGCTGGGTCACGTATTGCTTCACCGTGGAATAACCAACAATGCCGTATAATTTTCGCAAAATCTCGAATATCGTTATGCCGACCAATACCCACCACTGCGTCTCAATAACGAAAGGATTCTTCCTCAGCAGTTCACCAAGGATGGACTGCTTTTGGCATAGCTCCCTTTCTGTTTCTTCTTCCAAGTCTTTGCTAATATTATAGCAATTCTTAGCCAGAGCCGTCAATATGTACAAGGATAAAAATACTACAAAGACGAAACGAAATAGAAGCCTAGCCAAGTAGTATTTCCTTATTTTTTCCCATTTAATATGGAGAAAGGCCGAGCACAAAGGATGAAGAAGAATCTCTTTCTGTCCTTCGTCGACGAATGTTTTCAAATAATGAATCTCACGCGGATGACAATTGCGCAGGATGTAACAAAAATCAAATTGCAGCTCAACTTCGCGATCTCTAGTCTCGTCCGCGTTCAGGACGGTGATGGCCTTGTCCAAGTTTACGCGAGATCATCGACATGGAAGCCGGCGTCTTTCTGGTGATAACATTCAAGACGCAGGTGCCCTTTTTCGATTTGGTCGTAACATCAGCGTCGTGATATATGAGCGTCTCCACGCAGTCTGATAGGCCATCAGAGGCAGCCGTATGAAGAGGAGTAAATCCATATTCGTCCTTTTTGTTGACGTCCGCACCCCAGCGGATCAACATTTCCACCACTTCAAAGGCGCGTTCCGATTTGCTGATGGCTATATGGAGAGGAGTTCGCTTGTCGTAGTCCTGGGCATTTGGATCTGCATTGCCGACTTTCAATAGGGATTCGACGCATTCCACGTTGGAAGATCTTGCAGCAAGATGCAGAGCGGTGAAGCCTCGATGATTGTTCAAATTAGCATCAGCGCCTTTTATCAGCAGGAGATCGACGCATTTGGCGTTTCCTCTGTCTGCTGCCAAATGAAGAGCTGTGTATTTTTTATCTCTTATTCTGGTCGTAACGTCGGCGTTCACGTTTTTGCTTTCTAGCAATACTTCCAAGCAGGGTGTCATTCCAAGTTCGGCGGCTAGATGAATGGAGTTTGCACCACTGGGTTCGATGGAGTTAACATCGATCTCTTCCAGGTTGATGAACATCTGTAAGCATTCAACGGCAGTTGGCTCTGACGGCACAATGCAAAATTGATTCTTGACAACCCATTTTTTCAGTAATCAAAGTGGCGATAGCTCCGTTGTTTATTAACAGTTTTGCAACCTCTGGACTATTACCGAATGCTGCACAATGAAGAGGACTGAAATTCTTGACTAGTCCATTGGCATCAGCGCCTTTCGATAGAAGAAGTCCAGTGCATGCCAAGCAACCAACAAATGAGCTCAAATGCAATGCTGACATCCCATGGGAATCATAAAAGTTTAGATCAGCTCCGACCATCAGCAATGGATCCAATAGATCCCATCTTTTATGAAATGCGGCTAAGAGAAGACACATGTTCTTTTCTAGAAGTGGAGCGTTTTCCATCTCTGTAAATATTGTTTCGGCAGTGATCGTCTTCGATCTCATACTGTCCACAAATTGCGTACGAACTGATGCTTCTTGAGCTTGTTCGATTAAATTCTCTTCGATTGTGTCCGGTTCAATCATGATGTTCAATTCTGCAGAAGATTCTTCGTAGCTTAGATGTGCAGTGGGCGTTGCATCAACCGGAGTTGGAGGACCGCCCGTTATAAAATCGAAGTTACTCAAATGCATTTTATCGTGATCACGTCGCCAACGAATGCTAGCATTTGAGAAGCTCTTACGTCGGGGGCTATTCAGGGGTTGTTCTTCAGGAGACGGAGAAGCATCCTTTCCTGAATACACGCTGATCGTTCGATTTATTCGGACACGCCTGGAAGGTTTGCTTGTTATTCCCGGTTCTTTAAATCCGAAGTTATCCATTTTGGATTATGTTTACTCGTCCAACTGCAAAGCAAAATATATTCCAATATAATTTAAAATCCATTTGTATATAAAACAATTACAGCCATAAACTGAATAGTTTACAGTATCGCTTAGAAATTATTTTAACATGAATTTCCCATTAACACTGTTTTCAATTTGCTCCAGGAATATCAACTCTCATCAATTAACGACAAATGTAATGGACTTAAATAGATACGTACCTTATTGTAAAAACACCAGTTATGAACTACAGTCGGCTTCAATGAACAATGGATGTGCACCGGTGATCCATTTTAGCAATGTGAATAAAATTGCATTTTTATGCTTGACAGGTAAAATTGTCCAACAATATTTATCTCAACGTGACGCAGACACTGCGACACTTGACAGTCAACTGAATAAGGCTCTATTTAATTACAGTATCTTTGCCAACACCATAATTGCCTATCATTAAACAACTATTTGGGTGAAGATAAGGCTGAAGAATAAAATTTGATGTACCGTTGTAAAAAATAAATATAAGACGCAAAATATGTAGGAAAATTTGAACAAGCAAAGTCGCATTATTTTGACAGATTTTGGCTTTGTTATCTCAAAAAGATGAAATCAAATAAAAAGTCTGCAAATCTTAGAAGGTCTTTTTGATATCGCAAACTTGCGTATGATTATGTAAATCTGGTGTTAAAAATAGCTTTTCTTGGACGAAGACTGCTTGTATTACTACTGATAAGAGAAGACTAATGGTAAGCACAATGAGTAGTCAAAAAGTTCGCCATCTTCAGGAAAAATACGTCGTTGACAAATGTTAATAAATAATAAGAATTGTACTGCTTGATCAATTAATTTCATGTTAACACTCTCGTCGCCAGCTTGAATCAGTGTTGTTTCTCACGGGGTCCAAATTCGATAGTCGGAGCGTAAATGTAAAAAGGGTCTCAACATATTGCCTTAATTGTCCAAAATCATCTGATATGTGTTCGAATTGCTTTAATTAATGCCATGCTACATAATATAATGTTATATGTTAATAAAAACGTTATATTTTATGTTTATTTTTTTATACTTTATAATGCCCGTTGCGCATATCTGGTGAACGCGGCGACGAACGAGTTAAATATATCTAGTTGAATTCATAACTGGAATTATGAGGATTTAAATTTAGATAAATACGAAGCTGCAAAATTGTCGAAGATTCATCATCAAAAATAGAAGAAAAGTTTCAGCTTGATTTATAAAATCATGCTCATAATTTTGCTTATTCAAATTAAATATAAATAATGGTTTTCCAATTGGTGGAGGAAACATGAAAATGGTTTAAGCCTAGAGGAGTTTGTCAGATGATATCATAATTAATAATCAAAACATTAGAACCATATTAACACATTCCAAACACAGTCTATCGACTGACGCGGGGTGTATTTACTGAAAATTTGCAAAAAAAATTGCCATATTATAAAAAACGCTCTACATTTTCAATTAGTTCTAGAAAATTCTGATATTATAGAAGTGTTCGATTATACGCCAATATCGCCTCATTGTTTACAAGTGAACGGTATCAATAATATTTTTACATTGTTTCAAAATATATGAAATAAAATTCATTTTTAAATAACAGCGTTTTTATTATGTATATAGATAATGGAATTTAGATGATAACAATCTGTGAAATAAAAGGGGGCAAAAACACTCCCCTTTACCGTTACAATAAAAGCATCATGTATACAAAAATAAATTTACTTCTATAAACAAGTTCAAATATTGTACTACTTATATGAAAATGGTGAACATAAAATGGCCGAGTATAAAGTGACACTTTAAATGTATAACGTTACAAAAAAAAATACAATAAAAATTATTTACTATTGGTACAATAGCTATGGACTATATATTATTATTCATAATAATAATACATTTATTTATAACCCGTTCAGTGCCGCGAGTGCGTCACTCTTCTCTCTAAGAGCAGCCATCTTTTGCGAGTATATTCGATCGTGTGTACTGTCTCAATTCTGTACACCGGCACTCAATGGGTCAAACAAAACACTCGATGGCTTATTTTAAACTAAAAATTATAACATCAAGAGGAATGCCTTCGTAATGGATGAATGTCAACGCGAGAAACGCTCAGGCAAACGTTGATGATAATCTGCACAGCACAATTGTTTAATATCACCATTCTTTTATAAAGCTTTATTACCACACAATAATATAATTTTCTTACGAGAAAACTCAGCGTGAAATAAAAAAAATATGTACAAAGTAAACTCGATTTACTGTTATTGTAAAAAAAATTGTCAAATTTATGCAAACACAAATGACAATACAAATTTGCTTCAATTCAGGACACGAACATAAGTATCATAATTTGATTTCTGTGTAAAAATATAATTTTCCGTCGCGCGTTCCAAAACTCACCGACGCGCATCGGCACGTCGGCGTTTCGGTGAGTTTTCGAACGCGCTCATCTCGTATGGCCGTTAAGCATTCATTATTTAGATCGTGATAAACGTGTGTTGCCATTTGCAAAAAAAAAATATGTCAAACATTTGAAAAATAGAATCTACTTAAGTAATACATTTTTATAATCTATATTCATATATATACACACATCGATAATCAATTGTATAAATAATATATTACATGCAATTTATCACAATACAGGCACAACTATACATTTCATTTATTCTTCCCTTTATCGCTTACAACAACTAGGAATATTTTTTTAGATTTAATTTTATTATTTAGATCATCTCCGATTTTGAGTTCGAATTTGATTTAATTAAGGCACAATGATATGATTAAGCTCACTTATTTTGTTGGATTGCTTATAGTGTAATAATATGAGTCCGGAATAGTAGTCGCATGTCGAATTTGCTCGATAATGCGCTCTCCAAAATAGCACCGTTTTCAATTAAATCATACGGTGTCAGCACGTGGAATGATGTTCGATTGGTTCTTTCGGAACGAAATGTATCAATTTTTGTATCATCGCCTGTTGAGTCTTTATCATGTCTTTCAGCTCTTTCACTTCGTCGGTCAAAGTCTCTATTCGTTCGGTTCCTTCGTCGACTTTCATCTGGAGTGCACAAAGTCCGGTGTCGTATGAGAAATCTCCGATTCCTCCTTCGTTGTTGTTGTCGAATCTCTTGAACGAATGAGCGGTGACGGACGATCCCTTCGAGGATATCGTGTGTCCGTGGTGTTTCCTCCGCTTGGCTATCTCATAAGCCGCCATCATAATATCTCTGGGTAATCTTTTCTCTCCTGGATTCAAAGGTTTGACGCTGAGGACCACTCTGTACGCTTGAGGCGATACTAACGCCGACCAATGAAGCAATTTTGATAAAAACCGCGGTAAAAACGCATTGAACAAAGCCAATTCCATATACGATATGAGCTTCGTCTGACGGACCAACTTCGACAGGCCGGCAGTTTTGCGCAAGCCTTGAATGTCATGGACGGCGATGCCGACGAGCAAATTCATCAGCACCACTGTGACGAACATCAAAAACATAACGTACGTAATTTGAGCCGATATCTCGAGAAGAAAAGGAGGATCCGTGCCGCCCGGGTCGTTAATCAACAGGTCCAGATCCAGCTCGCCTATCATCATCGTCAGCACCGTGATGAATCCCATGAACGGATTGGCGAACGTCGATGAATCTGGAAATATGACGCAGAAGCTGATCGTGAATCCGATCAGGATGCACGAATACGCCATGAAGAGCTTGGCGAATTCCTTCTGGACTTTCTGATACATAGCCACATACGAACCGAAAACGGGCAATTGTCCTATCATCAGCATGAGATTGGTCCAGCCGGCTAGAACGGCGAAGGCCCCCACATGATTCTGCCAAGTGTATGTGCTGTGCGTGTATATGTACGAAATCAGAAACACACTGACGATAACGAACCATTCTATTATGTTCTCAGGCTGGGTCAAGTATTGTTTCACGGTCGAATAGCCGGCTATGCCGTACACTTTCCGGAATATTTCGAAAATGGTGATGGCGCCTAGGACCCACCACTGCATCTCGATGACGAAGGGATTCTTCCGCAGCAGATCGCCGAGGATCGACTGCTTCTGGCAGAGCTCCTTGTCGGGTCCCTTCTCTTTGTCTTTGCTGCTGTTGTAGCAATTGTGCGCCAGGGCGGTCAGAACGTACAACGTCAAGAACAACACAAACATGAAACAAAAAAACAGTCTCGCTATGTAGTACTTCCGTATTTTTTCCCATTTTATGTGAAGGAACGCCGAGCAGAGCGGATGCAGCAGGATCTCTTTCTGTCCTTCGTCGACGAAAGTGTTCAGATAGCTGATCTCGCGAGGATGGCAATGCTGCAATATGCTCCTAAAATCCAATTCCAGCTCGACTTCGCGATTGCTCGAATCTTGCGAATGATGCAGCGTAATGGCGCCGTCTAATTTTTGCGTAATCATGGCGATCGAAGCCGGCGTCTTTCTCGTTATGACGTTCAATGCGGAGTTACCTTTTTTAGGTTTGGTCGTGACATCGGCGCCGTGGTAAATTAGCGTTTCCACACAATGCGACAGGCCGTCTAATGACGCCAAGTGCAGCGGAGTGAATCCGTATTCGTCCTTTTGGTTGACATTGGCGCCCCAACTTATCAGCGTTTCGATTATGTCGAATGCGCTTTCGGATTTGCCGATGGCCGCGTGCAGAGGGGTTCTCTTGTCGTCGTCTTCGGCGTTGGGATCGGCGCTCCCGTTCCTCAGGAGGGATTCGACGCACTCCAAGCTGGAAGACCTTGCAGCCAAATGCAAGGCGGTGAATCCTCTGTGGTTCTTCAGCGTCGTGTCCGCTCCCTTGCGGAGAAGAATGTCCAGGCATTCCAGATTGCCTTCGTCGGCTGCCAAATGAAGTGCTGTCGATTCCTTGTCTCGGATCCTGGTCCTCGCGTTCACGTCGACGTCTTTGCTGTTCAGCAATATCTCTAAGCAGCGAGTCATGCCCAGATCGGCCGCCAAATGCATGGCGTTCGCGCCGCTCGGTTCGATAGAATTAATGTCGACGCCTTCGGAAACGAAGACTTGCAAGCATTCGACGGCGTTCGCTCTCACGGCGCAATGCAGGAGCGTCTCTTCGCAATTGATTTTCTTCGTCGAGAGCGATATGGTAGCGCCGTTATTCAAAAGCAACTTCGCCGTTTCTGGATTGTTTCCGAAAGCTGCGCAATGGAGCGGACTGAAGCATTTAGGCATGTTATTAACGTCTGCGCCTTTTGATATTAGAAAACCGGTACACGCCAAGCAACCCACGAAAGAACTCAAATGTAACGCGGACATGCCGCCGGAGTCATAGAAATTGATATCGGCACCGGCACGCAGCATAGGATCGAGCAGATCCCATCTTTTGTGGAAGGACGCCCAAAGAAAGCAGAGGTTTCTTTCGATTTTGGAACACGTTTCGAAGGTGACTATGGTGTCGTCCGGCTTGAGGGCCGTGGATTCAATGTCGTCGAGGATCGTCGTGCGGATCGACGCCTGTCCGCGCCTGCTCGACGAGGGCCTGCCTGATGGTGTCCGAGCAGATCTGGACGCTCAGCTCCGTCGAGGGCTCCTCGTAGCTGTCGTACATGTTGGGGGCGCTCTCGGCCGGGGGCGAAGGCCCGACGAGCATGTACTCTACGCCGTCGGAGGGCATCTCCTCCTCGACGGCCGCTTCGGGGTCGTTGCGCCAACGGACGCTGGCGTTTCCCGGCATCTTGTATTTGTAGTTGGACAGGGAGAGCTCGTCTGCGCCGCCGTTTCCTTCCGGGCCCCCGTAGATGCTGACCGCGCGTTTGACGCGCGCTCGTCTCGACGCTTTTTGTGCCACCCCTGGCTCTTTGTACCCGAAATTCTCCATCTTGATGGCTCTCAGGATGCTGCCGATTGAAAGCTTTTTAACTGCAACAAATGCAAAACACCATAAATAAAACGATCATCCAAGACGATAAACGACAATAGCATAACGAATCAAAATACACGATTGCATTGCATCAATGAAACGGCTCTGTTTACATATTATGGAACCCTGCGAGTCAGCATCGGCGCTGATTATCTTCATCTGAGTACGTTCACTTTCTACCGCGACACTTTTCGCGAAGAAAACACGCAAATTCGCGAACCTGCGACGTCTCAGCGATACGAATAACCTCGGCACTGCATTCGTATCAACAAATATGCACAATAACCGACTATTCCTTTCATCTGCGAACTCTCAAATGTCCTACGACGTGTCTTCCTGATGCGATCTTCCAGTCACGACATCCACGTGACTGTAATTGTCCACTTAAGCCATTGCCTTCTGACGCTGATCAATAGTTATACGTTGCGGTTTCCATTTAGGGATGAATCCACAAAATATATTTGATCGATAATAATAAAAAAATAATTAGAAAAATCGCTCGAAACAACAGCGGAAATTCTATAACGCACAACGCAATGAGATCTCGATTGGATGTCAAAAATGTCATTCGTCTGAAATTTGCAAAGCAAAAATGTTGACAAAGAGGAACAATGACACATCTTCCAATCAAATAATGCGATAATGATCAACAATTACTGAATTAAAACGGTCATAAAATCCATTTATTTTCGTTAAAATTGTGCATAAATAAAGACTTTTAAACGGGTATTCGTCCTATTCCGAGAATGTATTTCATTTTGGCTTTTCTAACGTCGTTTCATTGGATGCATCGTCTTTTCGGCAAATAAAAAAATAATTGAAAATCCGAGTACTTACCGTTTTTAAATCAGTCCAAATAAAAATCACAGGCAATTTTTGGGGCACAACTGAGCAAATAATCACACGATACGACAATTCGAAACGATGTAACTTGAGGTGTCGAAGAACTTCGCGAGGTTTCGTTGATGATGTTCTTAGGAAGTAGGGATGTGTACTACTAGTACGGGTCGGAATCGGATACAGAGCCGCGAGCCGCGACACCCGCCCGGGGCAGCATGACGCCGCGGCGGCCAAAAGCCGACTGGGGAAGGCTCCGCGACGACGACCTTGGCAAACACCAGCCAACCAGCCGACCAGTGGCAGCGACTACCAACAATCGCCCGAAGAATATCCTCAAAAGCGGACGCACCGCAGCCCCTCTAAAAACCATCCATCCGCCGTCGAGCGTTGGCGCCAAAAAGAAGCCCAAATTCAAAAATACGGCATTCAAACAAGTCTTCCGCAACGTCAATTTGTTATCGGAATTTGACATAATAGCTCATCAAAAAAATCAACAATCATAGTTATCAAAAGCGTCCACACATAATAAAAATTTAATAGTCTAGACTTAAATTTGTTAAACCAACTTATATCACTATAGCAATAATAAAACGCTTATTTCAATACGTATCACTTGTCGACTTTGATAAGAAGAAGAAAAAACTTCATAATAAGTATTAGGACATGAAATAGTTTGATAACCTACATTTATTGACTTAAAAGCCGATACAGGGGAAAACGCCATGAACATTACCTAATTAACAATGATTACCAATTTGTTACATTCACAGACGATGCTGAAAATGTCATTAATTCGCGATTGCGTATTGTTGCAAATGCGGGTTTTTTGATAAGGATAACTCATATCAGTTTTATGAAGAATTAAAAAGCACTTTCGTTCTATGTATCGGCGCGTAAATTACGCATAGCTTAGAAGACAAGGGTTCAACAAACCCAAAATTATAATTAAATTCATCCGAATTCGATGTCCCTATGTACCGAACAAAAGTATTAGCTGTGTGCACATTAAATTGGCAACGAACAGATCTTAATCCATCCAAAAATATGCAAATCTTTTTGGTATTAACATTATAATTTAAACCAATAAAAAGTTACATAAAAATGTAAATCGGTTGACGCATTAAAACAAAGATGACGCAAGTTGACATTCCAATAGCTGAATGACAGTTTCGTCTACAAAACGCACAAATGTCTAACAAAACAGGTATTAAACGGATGTTACTATGCAAAAAATCTATACGAGATCTTTATATAATTGGCATAATCAATCCACTATTGGATTAGAACATATTCAATATCTTTTACAAAGACGTCTTAGTGCACAAGAAGACCAATTTCCAAGCCATGTTGACGAAAGAATAAATTGGCAAGCAAAAAAATCAGTTTTTATTGCAGTCAAAAGCTTTTTGCCCTTTGCACTCAAGAGGTGACTCTCACTCACCATATGATTTGATGCCGAAAATTGATGCACGGCAATAACTGTTTATGTTTAGTTCCATTAAAGCGGATCCTTACGCTCTTCAGTATCTTTAGAAAAGTAACATGACACCTCTTCAAATATATATAAGATTTTTTTAAACTGAAATCAGTCCGCAATCACGAACCGGACTGCATGTTCGGCACTAGTTCGAACTTGACAGTCGTGGCAGAAAGGCTACTAAGTTTTTGATCCCTATAAGCATTGAACAGGAGTTAGGAACGATTGTAAAGTCTGTTCTCAAAGAAACAATGATTTACTATCCCCACGTAGTAGCGCTGTTAATAGCGACATTTTCCGTCTCTCTTCAGGTGCAATGTGTTATTATAACAGCGCCATCTCTTGTGACCCTGCGGAGACATTGCATCTGCATACCGACCGATCGCATCTTGCGCGTGCACCGTTGCCGGTTGGGTAGTGACGCGCAGGAGGAGGGAGCTGGGAGAGTAGTCGGCTAGCCTTGGCTGCGGGAGGTCGTCCTTCCTGCAGTCAGATCTCTCTCTCTCGTGTGGAATAAATAGTTATTTAGAAAAGAGAGTCTTTCTATTCCAAACGTCTCGAGTGCAAAAAGGTTAACAGTTAAAATTCGATTTGCTTTGAAATATATATTAAATATAAGCATCGAATTAGACTTAAATAAATACACGAAAAATAGAAGAATTCCTAGCAAGTTATGATATAGTCACTTTATTAATATTACATGTCGATCATTTTGAAATACATCTAACTAAATCAAGTAGGATTGTCTTGTATTACATGTGGAAGGCAATGGAATACATTGCGTAAAGCATGTATCCCTGGGAATATCTTCTATGGAAATCTTAAAAGGTTTCGTTAACCTGTTTTTTAAATTTCGATTTTCGTTCCGGTTCAGTTCCAACCATTTATATCGGTTCAGTTCTGGGTGATTAATTTTTGTTATTTGTATTAAAAACTTATTTTCTAGTTATTATTTCATTCCTTCTTTAATAATAAGCATTCTGCATTAAGAATATAGTGGATTTTACTATCTTAAATTATTGATGATTCGTTCGATTATTTTCAATGGCTGGGAGTTTGGAACTTCCAGGTTGTAGTAGATACCGCTAGGAAACAAATTTAAATCTGGAAGTCCCTATCTGGATAGATAGCAAATATATAGGAAAAGATAAGCTAAGCAAAATACATAATAATTACTAAAGATTAAAAGCTGGAACTTGGGTTGATAACACTGTTACCTGAACTATTGATTTAACAGGATTATTAACGGCATGAACAAAGAGTAACGATTACAGAACTACATATACGATTAAACAAATGATGAATGTCACATTTTCGAATCGGTTCAGATCCTGTTTTTCATCTGGCAAAAATAACGGTTTTCGGTTCAGTTCCAGTTCTAAGCAGACATGGGAACATAAGAAAATTAATAGATATAATTGCTTGATTTTAGACAATGTAGTCAACTAAGATCAATTTCCATCATGACTGAAGAACTACAGAATGCGTCTCGAATTGTTGAGCATCTGCCCTAGATTTTTAATTTGTCAAGGATGAATACATTTCAGGGAATTTCGAGCAACCGCCTCCAAAACAAAATCTTAAAGAATTTGCATATTTTTAGTTCATTGTCCATGTTTCGACTCTAAAAATCCCAATAGATCATACAACATTTTTGTCGATATCATAGCAGGTTTTCTTTGTGGTCATCGGTTACATAATGTTTCGTCATCATCAGGATTTAACCGGACAAAATTGACATTAAATAATGTTCAGCGGAATATGCTCATGATCCGGATTTAATTTAAATACTAATTATCCGGTTTGGTAATTTCTTCCTTGATAACAAAGAAGTCTTGTGGGGTTTTCCGTGTTTGAAAACAATCTAGATCTGTTCCTCGTTGGAATTTATGGTCAATGTAACACGAAGAACCGAATGTTAAGCATTAAGATTTATTCTCGTTAATTATATCGGAAATGATTTTAAAAAAAGGATTATTCTAGGAGATCGTCTATACTCCGTGCAGCCGATTCTTCGTGAAGGCGTCCGATGAATGATCGCACATCAAGGATTTATAGTTTTGGTTTTATGTCATAGGAGTGCAATGATTTTGATTTTGTTGTGGTACAAAAACGGAATGATGATATATGACAGTGGACGTAGAACACGAGGCGTCACAGTGATGATCGCGGACGGGTTTGGTCGGTTCAGTCATCAAAATATTAAGGCATAACGCTCGATCGGTAATCAGTGTTGAAAGAAAATGCAATTTAGCTGTACGGTTGGTATAAATAGACGAGAATAATGTCACTGGAGTACGTGTCGGAGACGATCGGTCTACATATCCACACGGTCCAGAATCATCACAGCATCCACTAGGCGAAGAGATACTTCGACCGCAATGTGTTAAGGCGGATGCCTGACTTGGAATATATGTTTGTTATAATAAGAATGTGTTTGAATAGCATCTGATTTGTTTTATGGCCTAATCATCATTAATTAACTATGAGTTATAATTAATAAACATATTATGGCAATGTCGTCGCTAACAGGGGAATCGTTGGTAAGCGAAGACATTGCAATTGCATGGCAATTAGAGTTGATCTCTGATAAAAATAATATTATTAGCTATAAATATAAATATCTGATTGACAAAAAAGCATTGAATCACCAATTATTAAGTCTCTTTTGAAGACACTCTGAGACAGAATCTACAGGTAGATAAGCAATTTAATGCATTCAAATGATATGGAATGCTCAATGTATTATAATTATGTGATTATTACGATCTAGCTGTAATAGAACACAATGAATCTACCAAATCTCGGAACAAAAGTTAAAATCAGGCGCTTCGAAAACATATCATACGATGAGATTTCCTTCAACAAACAGCCATAAATCTTAAAATAAGCCAAAAAAACCTACGCAACACCACAAAACTACCTTCTGATAAAATCTACATTTTGCACAAATCTGCGAACTCTACTTGAGCACACATTTTTATTTTAGATAAAACCAAAAGTCTGAATAACACGAAAGACGTCATCTACTTCCTAGAGACGAAGCTAATATTATCTCGTCTTGGAATTGAATTTGAAACATGTTAATTCAATTCGACAGATGCTAATTCAGTGGCACCAGAAGGACATAGATGTACATTATGATTTAATATTTACTCCTATTAACCGGTGTATCCGAGTTTGTAGCTATGTGAAAATCAATGGAAACCACCTCATGAAAATTATTTGCTTATTAGACTTTCCCAGAATTCGATTATACGAATGTTCGATTATCCAGATGCTAAAGTAGAATGCAGCAATCAAATTTCATATATTGGTATGAAAGACACGACAATCTCTTAACTATTTGTATACAATTATTTCTTCTTATCGAAGGTAATTTTACAATGACCAATGGACGTCTTACAAAGACAGGTTTCTGCCTAATACAAGCTAGTTTTTTGCTTTAAATTTATATAAGTCATTGTGAATATCGTAATAATGTCTGAATTATCGTCCTAGCATCCGCCCAAACTGGTATTCAGCACTCATTTCATATTAGGTTCTTGGATTGTCATTTATCAAGCAGATTTGGCTTATTATTTTTAATTTGTATCATGCAAAAAGCTGTTTATGCCTTCGCTTATTTCTATATATTTTTTTGCGGAAATCTCTATTTCGATTACCGAGATAGTTTTACAGAGCAAACACTAAATCACCGAGCAGAAAAACAGATTACGACGCCATGTTTCTGCGAGTTAACGACCTTTTAATATGAATTAGTCTTAACGATGTACCACGAGGCTTGAGCATCTATGAAGCCAAAATTCCGAAATGAGAAGAAATCGAAATTTAAATAAAAATGACGAACGTTCTCGTTGCAGTTGATCAAAACAGACGTCTTAACACTTGACCTCATGAAGCTAGCGGAAGTGACCGCTGTCAGGTTCCTCCAGTCACATACTTGCGTCCAAGAGTAGACTGGATCGAGACGAAATACAACATGTATTCGAAACAAATCTTCAATATATCCAGCAAAATAGCAAGAAATCCATACTTTTTGCATGATGCCAGTCTCAAATTTCCCAATAAACAAGAAAAAATCTAAAATCACAATCAAACAAGCGTCCCTTTTGGTTGCTGCATTTGCTGATGATGGCAAACAATCCAAACAAAATATATGACAAATCCATTTTTCATGTCTTCTTGTTGTATTTGGACATTTTTTTCTCTCTCCAGATCGTTTCGACATACCAACAAAAAATCATAGCAATCTCCTTTTATTTATTTTGTCATTCAATTCGTTCATCGTTCTCATATAACTAAACTAACTCACCTTGCAAAGGCGAGGTCTTCTAACAAGAATCAATTGAGAATCTCTCTTGTGCGTTCGAGAAAAAATTTCAAACACGTCCGAGACCTTAAACTACGTCTTCGGCATGCTGTAATAATGCAAAAATTGTATCATCTGCAATAATTAGCATCCTCAAACGTCCATCGAAATAAATTCAATGGACATGAAAAATAAATTGACGTCATTGTATGAAAATACACAACAAACATCGAAATATTACACAAAACTCCAGCAAACCGGTATTCAAAATGCATTCTCAATAAGCAAATAGTCAAGCCAAATTTCGTAAAAATATTATTCAGCACTATAGTATTAATTTAAAATAAACAAATATTGGGATAGTTCCTGGAATTATAGCATACAAATTCAGATTGTGGAAAAAAATCAATACATCAACACACTTGGAAAATTGATTTTATCGGAAAAGTTGATTTTATGCATTGCCACTTATCCATTTTTAACGTCTTTTTTGCGCTAAAAGATGAAGCTGTGTTTGTGTAATATATAATAAAATAAGCTTGCTAATGGTGTAGTGGTTGCTTTATGCTGCGTACACACAAACTCTATAACATACGACGGACACGGAGATACTATCATACATACTACAAACTTGTTTAAGAAATCTTGTTATACGAGGCAGAAAGCACAACGAGAATGAGTTTATAAAAATGGACCCGGGGTGATAAGAGCTTGATTGCTAAAACTAACCTGTTGGTAGGATGATCGCGTATTTGCGAGCGAATTTCAGTGATTCAGAAAGAGCACTCTTATACGTTGAGCTCGGAGAGAGACGTTGTGGGCGACGAGAGTGTTAAACTAACTAGCCGGCTTAACCCTCTGAGTAATGAGCTAATATAAAATCTTCATAGTCTTAGATGCTATATTTGCTTGTCCGCCACTTATCATCCGTACAAATCTACTTATGTGTCAAGACCACAGCGGTGGATATGAAGCTTATATTTAACACTCTCGTCGCCTAACATGAATCGGTGTATATATAATTTAGTTTGGGCATCCTAACAAGGCACAGTCGCATAAAACCTGTAAAAACAATTCAACTTTCATTTGAATAATTCCTACGAGCTGTTTATATCCAGTAAAAAATAGCAGATTATGGCAAATATAATGTATTGTTTATTTTTATAAATATATTTGTATAAAAAAATATATATTTTTAACTGAAGAGGAATTTAGCTAATGATTTAGAGCAGCGAGCGACGATAAGGAAGCAAGAATCCGCTTAGGTCATGATTTGAGCTGCTGTCTGCTGTTTTTCGCTTGAAAAGCAAGACGTGAAAATTAGTACACCAAAATGTACGTCAAAATGTGTTAAAAAATACGCTTATGATGTTGGCAAACAATATAGTTGCAGACCTTGGGTTATTTTAATAAGATAAGCTAGAATTAATAAAATGCAAATAAATTTTGCCTGTAAATTCTAAATTAAAATTTTGAAAATTTGATTAAATTGAATTGGCAGGCCCTATGCTAATCAAGCGTTCTTGTTTCAAATGAAGATGTCTATTAAAAATTTAGAATGATAATTAATACCTAATTAGCTAATATATGGAACGCCGTACCCCATTAGGTACTAAGCTTTTTCGTAGCATACCCACGGAAATACAGACGACGCATTCACGCTTTGATTGACATAATTATGCCATGAATTGTATACGATTTCTATGTGCTATATACAATTGCTATATTTCAGCTGTACCTAATATGGAAGCTAACAACCCTTTCCCAAGAGAATCTTCAGTCAAGGTTAGCTGAAGTGTGGATTTCATTCAATGCGCCTATAAATAATCTGCATTGAATTGACACAATAATAGAGATGAGCACAATTGAAGTGTGCCCGAAAAAAATATGGTTATTTGAAAGCAAAACAAACAATTTTTAACGGCATTGGATGTTTGGGAACGCCACGGGGAGACCTTCAATCGGCAATGGTTCGCATGTTCTATCTAAATAGCCACAAAAAATGAATTAAATGAGATATGTGAAAAAAGACATCCGGGACCTGTGATCGCCACAATTCAAATAATGTTAACCTCTAGCGTGCCAAAATACAATTGCAATTGGGATGGGATCAAAAAAGGCCATAAACGGCGATCTCCTTAGAAAACTCGACTACGTTCAGCGATAAACAGTTCAAAAATCAATATCTGGCATACAAATCCGTTGGTCATCGTGTTGTTTATCAATAATTACTGCATGATTTGTAATGGATGACCTATTGCTATAACGCCACTCGTATGTATTGCAAGTCCGCATCTCATCGTTTCACTTTCACTTTTGGACACTTGGTACATTTTTTTCGAAACGCTAAAATTATACAGCATTTCAATTATAAAAAGGTCGAATCTCATTAATTTGCGAATTATGATCCTATTGCAGAATACTCAATAAATGTCTCGTTTATCAACTCTCAGCTCAAGTTCCACGAATCGATAACATAAAGGAAAATTGAGATTGTCTTTATGTTAAGTATCCATAGCAATTAAAAGCACTCTCAATGAACAACGACTTATCGGCAAACTTAGAAATAGGATTTTCCACGAATTTCAAATGGAAATATATATATTTCACACAACAAGAGCAAACATCCAATGTTTGCACGAATGAATGAACGACGAGACGAATCGCTAATGAATCATACATCCTAACTAATTTTACAATAGGACGATTGTCCGACAATAATTACTGAATCGTTGCATCAAATCTATTTGCCATTATGACTGAGGGTCGTATTGACATTGTTGCTCGTCTGGAGACCATGTTCTATCATTCTGTCACATAGCTGTTAATATGGCTCCGATAAAGGCTGAATGAATCGACTTATTGACCAGTCAGAAAAATCATGATCTGTGCAAGTGCTTAAATTCTCACAGCCACTCGCTGTCTCAAATTATAGCTGATATTTTTTCCTCAATCTTTGTTGATAAAATGATTACAGCATGTTTTTCCAGACAACGAATTATAAGATTTGGATATTTGAACATGGTATTGCATAATAGATTGAAATAAGCTTGATGTTGATTTTTCTTCGCGTCCACACATTGATAGAAAATCAATTACGGATAATGTAATCGACATTGTATCTTGACCAGCTTTACAGATTTAAACTGTTGAAGAATTTCATAACCATTGCATTGATTCAATAAGCACAAGCAATTAAGATAATTGTCAGCATTCCATCACACAACTAGAAT
This sequence comes from Stenopsyche tienmushanensis, assembly GCA_008973525.1. Taxonomy (NCBI): domain Eukaryota; kingdom Metazoa; phylum Arthropoda; class Insecta; order Trichoptera; family Stenopsychidae; genus Stenopsyche; species Stenopsyche tienmushanensis. Next base: position 343,696 of record WACJ01000160.1, on the reverse strand, counting down.
AAAGTGTGTCGACGCTTAGAAACATAGCAACCAGTAAAAATAAGGAAAACCTAAGAAACTTAGACACAAATTAGAATAGGAACATTGGAACAACTACACGCGCCGTTCCCGGTATAAAAACATATTTTTCCTCAAATAGATCATAAAATTCACGCAATTGGGTAAAGCCAATAGCGTGATAATTGTCCATGCGATTAATCACTGTCATAATATGAGGTGTCGAGAATCAAAAGAATGCTAAATATTTCTTTGTGGTTTTTTCTACCAACATGACAAATAGTGACTAATTTGTAGTAAAAGCGAACCATCGTGGATTTCTACTTCTTCCAGTTCATAAGGAGAATGCAAAATTATACCATGCCTTGCAAAAAACGCGAAAGTGAAACTCTCATGAGAGTTTGACGATCATTAAATACTTTTACTCTTGATCGCGCTTATGACTTTGAAAGTTCATTGGTTGGTTGCTTATATAAAATTAAATCCTTAAACAACAGTTTGTACGTAACTTATCATAGCACAATGCTAACATTTTCCCTGATTTAATAAGCAAATATTTATTATTATCAACCGCAAAGATCTGATTTGCCCTTTAGAAACGAACGTGACTATTCGGTAACATCAAAATGATTATTGAATTATCAAGACGTTTGTCTTATTGTCATCCGAATACCGAATGATTTATCAAATTGCAATCATCGTAGGTGGATCCATGATTTAACGGTTGGGTTCATATTGGGTTCAAAATCTAAAGAGGGTTGTGTTGCAGGATTTTCGTAATATATGATAAAAAAAGGATTGTTTACGACGCAGGTAAAAATGCAAGTCGACCAACGAAATATCATAAACTATTAGGGTGTCCCATAAGTTTCTTTCGTTTTCACATTAAGAAAAAAATAAACAATAATTTGTATTACATCAAAATCTATTGAAAAATATATGATCTATTCTGTTCTTTTACCTTTATCCGTCTCTCCGGAAGCCTCATAATGCCTTCTTACTAAAATTTCTCAGGTTTGTTGGCAAAATATTGATCAAGGTACATTTTTATATCATTTTTTGAATTAAAATTTTTACCACGTAAAGAATTTTTCAATGAAAGAAATAAATAATAATCTGAAGGGGCAATGTCCGGAGAGTATGGAGGATGAGGTAAAACATCCAAGTCAAATTATATAATAATTTATTTCTAACGAGCAAAGACACATGAGGCCTGGCGTTATCGTGATGAAAAACAACGCCTCGTCTGTTCGCTAATTCTGGTCGTTTTCTGGCAATTGCATCCATTAGATTGTCTAGTTGGAAACAATATTTTGTTGAATTGATCGTTTCACCTTGCTGAAGTAGCTCATAATAAACTACCCCCTTCCAGTCCCACCAAATGCATAGCTTTTGGATGTAGGCCAAGTTTAGCTACAGTTAAAGCTTCTGTACCCTTGGTCCAAGACCGTTTACGTTGGATATTCTCATAGAGTATCCAACTTTCATCTCCAGTGACAAGTCTCTTAAAAAAAGGTTGGCTATTATGTCGTTGAAGAAGAAGATCGCATGTTGGAATACGCTGAAGTTTATTTGAGTCAGTCAGTTCATGAGGAAACCACAAATCTGAACGATTGATGTAGCCCAATGTTGTCAGATCATGACAGATGTTCGTGGAGTTTCTAACTTTTTAGCTATTTCGCGAACAGTATATCGCGGGTTTTCTTCAACCATGGCTATGATTAGATCTGTGTTCATTTGCGAAAGAAACTTATGGGACAGCCTAATATTTTATAAAGCGAAAGGATTAAAATTTATTTACGTAACATGAAGAAAAACGTGACATCCTGTACAAATTAGGATTTGAAAAAAATATCTAGGTGAACTGCAAAAGATTCTGTAAAACCTTTAAAAGGACAAAGTCAGAGAGATTTGGTAAGATCTATACATACCTACTATTAAAAAAAACTCATTGTAAAACCATAAAGGTCTGGCCTTGTTGATCTTATTGACAGTTTGGTTAAACGATGTTTTTACTTGTAGATGTTTGTAAAAAAAATCTAAAAAAAAATTCTAAACAAAAAAATAGGCCCATTGTACAAAATTTAAAAAGAACATTTATGGTTGATGAATTTTAATAGACAATTAAGATGTGCATAATCAAAAAATACAGTTACAGTTCAATGTCATCAATCGGACAATCATCAAAAAGCCCACGTATAGCCCAGATTTACCACTTCGTGACTGCAATATTGAGAAGAATACGATGTCCAATCTGACCAGGATTTGTAAAAGCAGATCAATCATTGTTACAATACAATACAATATAGTTAAGTCCCTTATATTCTCCATTAGTCTCTATAGCAGCGCTTCTTAAACTTATGAAGTCTGCCGACCCCTTCTTGAACAAATTTTTTTCGCGGATCCCCTCTTGAGCAATTTTTTTTCGCGGACCCCTCGTAAATATTTTTTTTTTTTTGGCGAACCCATCCCAACTCTTGTGACCTAATTTTTGCAAAAAACAAATATTTCTTGGTCAAAATAGATCTTTTTACAACGTTTACTGTAAATAATTCGACGAAAATATCTTTTTCAGGTATAGATAAATGTTTTGTTTATATTCTCGCGGACCCCAGTTTAAGAACCGCTGCTCTATAGAATTATAACACAACACTTATCTAAGATATACTGTCCATCATTAATCAAATTCTTGGGATTAGGATCCTTAAAGCGAAGCAAAAAAAAGAAAATTAGCAGGTCCCTAAATGTTTGAAACAGTTTTAAGAAAAACTTGTTTTATCACTTTTTGCAAAGTTTTTTGATCAATTTTTTGTAATCGTAATTGTCTCATTTTTGGTAAGAACATTTTAAAAATCGATGTGTCAACGTGTAAGATATTGGACCACAAAGAGTTAAAATTCATTCGGCTACAAATTTGTTGACAAAATTGTTTAAATTGAATGTAGAAGAATCTATTTTTGTAATTGCATACTATATATAGAATTTTAGTAATGAAATAGTGCTTAAGGCCAAGCGATGCTGCTATTAAATGCACAACTTAACCCTTTGCGGTCCGAAGATTTTTTCAAAAGTGTTCAACCAGCTACGTGCCATATACGGTGAATTTATTAAAAAATATGTGTTTAGTGATATATTTAATACTAATTTACAAAAATTAATTCCTAAAATCACGTAAGTGTATTTTTCAAAACAATCTCCAGGGTGGATGCCGGGCTTTTTCTCGCACGTATCGCAATACAACGATGTTCGTCTTCTTTTTCCTGGAATATCACGATGCGAACATACAACACAATCTTTGTACTTTGCAGAATCATATATCTAATGGGGATTTTCATTGAATCGTTTCTCGTCATTGGTCGTTCATCGATGCCCGGTATCTGTGGCTTTTGGCTGCACGAAAATTCCCGATGATGCAACATCAACATTTGGCGAAATTTTATATGATTCGAGGGTTTTCTTCCTTGATTTTTCTCAGATTTTTTATATATAATGTATGGATTTACAATTGAAGTTTATAACTCCCAAAAAAGCCACCATTTTAATGTCTTGCGAATTAAACAATATGGCCTTGGCCCTACTAGAACATTTTGTGAACGAGGAATGATCATCAGGACATATTTAATCTACTTAATGTCCTTAAACTTTCTCTTCGGGGATTTTGTACAAATATGTTTAAACTTAGAAATAAGCTCGATGAATTTTAAAAGAAACTGATTCTTTGGGATTATTGTGTACAAGGTTCAGAAATGCTACCACTTTTGCAAGAATTTTTAATTACTGCTGACGCCCACAGCAAAGGTGTTTTAAATTTAATAAGTCAACACTTGAAGACATTGGTACTAAAATTGAATCACTATTATCCCGAAAATGAGGATCCTCGTAAAAGAAATCTTTGGATTCGTGTAGGACGTCATTTCATGTACTCTTACGAGTAGAGAACATAATAATTAAATCTCTGAGTAGTGAACTAATTTAAAATCTTCATAGTCTTAGATGCTATATTTGCTTGTCCGCCACTTATCATCCGTACAAATTCACTTATCTGTCAGGACCGCAGCAGCGCGTTTGAAGCTTATATTTAACACTCTCGTCGTCCAATGTGAATCGGTGTTTCTGACGGGGTCCAAATTCAATAGTCGGAGCGTAAACAGAAGGAACAGCGATGCGATATTATAACGCACGGGATAAACACGCACAAATTCCTACATGTTATGGACACTGGATCTGCCAATAAAAAAATGATGTCCAATACGTGTGGAGACTGGACCTCAAAGGGTTAAGAAGAATTAGAAGATAAAAAAGGAGATACTATTGCAGCGTTTATGCCGCACGTGACGAAATGACTTAACGAGAAGAAGCAACGTTAAAACGACGATTATTGCGAGTAACCGAGATAAGAAAATGAGCGATCAAATTATTATGTATTGATGCTTACGTGATGAATTGTGCTACAGCATCACTCCCATGACATAATTTCGTACATTTTAGGAGAGCGTTTGAAAATTCGCACATTTCCGCAAACATTGAAATCACCAATGACTTCAGAAGGCACAAAAAATGTGTCCCATTTGCAAGTGTCACATTACACATGTAATCCGATGAATGGTAACAATGCTAGGTGTGTCTGTCCATGGGGTCATCTCGTCATGGGATGGACGCTAAAAGCTTCAAAGCGTCCAACAAGAAGTCTAGCATCATGGACAGTCGATAGATCGTTGACTCACAACGACGGTTTGTTGACTCAGGCTCAATTAAAGCCGTTGAATAATGTATTCATCGACGAGGATATGCAAGAAAAAATGTAGGTGTTAATCGCCAATGAATCACTAGCTTGTATACAAACATTCCGGATTTAACAGTTACATCGGGCGAAGAAAAACATGTAAATAGAAAGCAAAGAAAACGTTCGATTGCAGCACTGAAAACGAGCATCGTATTATCGCGAGTTTTTTAAGCAGTAAATACGAAAAATTATATAAAATAAGACGTATGCGCAATGGATTCGTAAAATTTACGACAAGGATGCATACTAAATAACGTTGCCGATGATCGATAAAATTGCATGAAGCTTTAAACTCGATGACTTTCATATGATAGTTTCTCTTCGACGTTTTTTTGCTGCTTGTATAAATTTAAAATTGGGTCACAAATCTGGTTGGGCAAGGTCGTCCTGTTGCTCATGGTTTTGCCCAATCCTTCGAAGCCCTAACGCAATGCAAAGCCTTTATTGGCGGTCATTGAATTGCTGCTGTTAAAAATGCTGCTTAGGCTTACACCGACACGAGATGAATCCGATTCGTACTTGGCCGATTTGAATGATGTAAATTTTAACCTCGATTTTCCGACGATTTTGTAATAACGACTTCCATCATGATAAATCAGGATTACGTCGCTATTTGAACAGATTTACAATCGACGCTCGATTTACGCGGTTTTGATCTGGGAGATAATTGTCCTGAATAGGGAATCCAATCCCGAGCTAAAATTTCAATCCCGGGATTTCGGAATTGCATTAGACCATCCCGAGATCAATCCTGGGATCCCGGGACCGGTATTTTCATTAGTTTAAGAAATTACATTGATCACTAAAAAAATTTAAATTACATTTTGAAAATATGCCCGAAGTAACACTAAAGCATCGAGTGTTTCGTCATTTAGTCTGGATCTGATTTTGGAAGCCAGGCAACTTACTGCTGAAAATGCACGCTCAGCCTCCACACTCGTTGGAGGTATCGACATCAGATATTTAAATGCTAGTTCGAGTTGATGACCGCGTGAGCACCCATTTTCGTATAATACCATCAATGTGACTGATAAAATTCCTATCTGTTGAGACATGGACTAAATCTCACAAAATTCCCGATTTCCCGACAAATTATTTATTTCCGTCGCTGCAGATGAATATTTACATACTATAATACTTTGATGTGATTCGTAATTATATTACGGAGGAGTACAAAAATTCTGAACCCCGTATCTATTATATTTCATATCAATATTTCCATTATTAGAGTCGAGGTGTAGTAAATACATCACCGGTAGGGAAAGGTTGATATAACAATTTGAAAAACATATATGTATTCTATATAAGTTTACATAGATTAGACAGTTACTGTCCCTAGGCGTCGCCTAAGCTCGCCAATTAATAGTTACGCCACTGTTTCTAAGCGTGCAGATTTCGGCGGGAATGTCTGAAAATCTAGGCAACATCAGAGATCTTATCAATATTTCACACAATTTTAAAGAAAACTTGAATCACAACCCTCGGTGCATCATTTATCGAATACGGAAAACTAGAATCTCATCACGAATAATGAATACACATTTCTGAAAAGGAAATACTGTGTTTATTTATCTCATCGGCAGATATTGGGCACCAGAAGACACAACTGAAACATTTGGAACAACAGAATCGGTGGCGACACAAATACCGAGAAAATCACAGCCATCAGCATCAACGCAAAGGCAAAAAAATATGCCTCTCAATTATCAAAATACTTTCGCAAATAAGAGTTATTGAATGAATATTGGCAATTCCCGTATAAAAAATCGCGGGGATGTCCGTTACAAATGTATCTTTAAATGAACTGGCCCTGCATAATAAGTGTTAAATGGATTGATTTGGTAAACAACAAAAAAAGGATTTCAATTGAGAATTCATACTTTTTTCACAACAGCAAATAATATCACCCATTTAAAAAAAATGATGGATTTTTGTAATGCAAAAAAATAATATTAATATAATTTTAAACTTATAATATCTAATTTTTGCATGTCATAAATGACTACCTCCAGAGCAATAAAATTATGAAAATTTATTAACCTTTCCCTACCGGTGATGTATTTACTACACCTCGACTCTAATAATGGGAATATCGATATGAAATATAATAAATACGGGGTTTTAGAATGCCATATGACGTACTAAATACATAGCATCGTAAGGGAAAGGTTAATGATGACGCGATAGAAATCTGAACAAATTTAGATGCGCGCGCATCTAAATTTCAAATCTAACGCATAGCTCTCATATTAGATATTATAGATCGATAGCAAAAGTGCAATATCGAATGATATTAACACCATGACAGACACTTTCCATGTGTTTTGCATCCGGTCTGTTGACCTATGTTATTTTGACCTTATGTTGCATAACAATGCGTCATTTTGATATGATATTAGGCAATGTTTTTGATAAATTATGAAATATCACTTTAATTTTAGTCAGCGATAAGCATCTTAGGAGGAAGATTTGAGCACTGGACTAAGATGCACTACATAAAATGTTGAACACTCAATCAAGGATCACTTTAACGGCTCTTTTTTCTTATCTTCCCAGAGAATCTGCTAAATTCAAATTGATCGAATGATGTTTGTATATAACTCTAGTGTGGCTTATTCAGTCTGCACAACATCAGTGGTGCAGAAAGACGACAGTCATTAAAATTTGAGGTCTTGTTAAAGAAATAAACGTAGCGAATCCTCGTCGAGTTGACCTCATCGTTCAGCATTAAAATTTGTTGAATTTTTAACACTTACAAAACAGTCGTCGTCATAAGAAAATGCCTCGGATAAAATGCTTATTGGATGGCCCATTAGAAGGATAGTCATCGAATAAGATTTTCCGTGTAGAAATGGTTGTTTTCGTCTATTTTCCACCAGACAAGAGTCAAATTAATGAGGGTTCAAGGTAATGAATGCTTGAGATGACCAACTGTATCTTTTGAGATCGTATCATCTGTTCGCGGAAATAATTATACGGCTCGGTACCCCACAACCTCGCTTCAGATATTTATATAATAAACATTCGGACCTGTACGAAATGGATGTCCTCGTCCGTGAAAATGTCCAAAGATCTATGCCACATCAGTGACAAATCTATCAGGAAATACAATAATCCGCAGTGGACAAATTTGTGGCAAATACTTGCGCAAATGGAGAGGAAAGAAGTCTAGCAGCATCATTAAAAAGAAGTGTTTACCAACCGGGATCATACATTGGATAAATGGCCCTTGAATGACGAAGGTCAATTGATGATTTAACACAAAAAGAAACAGATTACAAATTTATTTATAATCTCGATCGTGTAAAATGTGAATTGGGTGTTAAATTTTGATTGTTAAGCATCAAAAGACACAAAAGCTTTGATAACGTAGCTACAGTTTTCTGATAAATGGAAGAGGTCCCAAAAACCGGGCGGAATATTAAAAAATATTATATTTTAAAACCACCATTCTATTAAAAATTCTAGAAGAATAACTGAATTTAAACATTAAACAAATTTTGTACATGTGCATTTATAAAAATGTTGAAATTTATTGACAATTGACAAATTAACGTGGGCGTTCTTTTTATAACATGAAAGATCAACCAAGCCTTAAAGTGTTCAACAAATATAGTATGATGATACATTACTTTAAAAAAACTAATCATTTAGATGCCAAATCAAAAAACAAACGGGATTCAAAGACAAAATATAGCAATTCGTCGAGCTCATTTATAAGGTCAACATTACTCAGAAAGTATTTGGCAATAATGATTATAGAGATGTACACGTTGATGTTCATTTCATACTGTAACGAAATAGTAAGTTGTCTACATTTGATGTACAGACAGTTTTTTAAACAAAACCATGCATCACAGAGTGAACGATGGTGATGTCATTACAAAATTATGCAGTGAGATTTTGCTTGCGATAGACAGCTCAAGTCGTTGCTTCTCAAACTTATAAGTATTCTTATATTTGTAAAAATAAACATCTCACAATCACAAACACCTTTAAAATGATGTATTTGCTGATAATAAGGAAATATTTGACTTTATGAACGATTAGAATAGGATGAATTGCATAAAGGAGTTGATAAGTTATCATAATTTTTAAACGGTATAACAACAATTTTTATTAATTAGCCATTTATAGTCAGCATGATTGATTTTTTTGAAATCAGGATAAACTTGCTTTAAAGCGATTGATGAAAACGGAAGTTATTCTGATCGCCTATATTTATTAAAACAACAAAAACTGTTCTTACAGCTTTTATAAAATAATTGAGTTCAAGTAATTCAAAGCTTTAAGAAATTGAAATCAATTGATTTTAAACTATGTTTATAATTAATCTGATACAAGCGAGAAATATTTAATTTATGATCGATCCATTGTCAATCAGTGTCATTAAAAATTTCATAAAATAAGCATAAAAATACAATTATAATTGTAAAGACTTCTCGCTTAACCATTGCTTTGCGGTTAATTTTGAGTAAAATATGTTTTAATGCAATAGGTTAACTGAAATATCAATTATGTAATGTTTATAAAGTTTAGTAACGCAGATATTTTCTCATGAACAACAATAGATTTATAATATATTCAGCCAACAATGAGCCGTCGGTATTCCCAGAGCAACGCTTGCTAGGCAGTCAGTTAAGCATGTAATTGAATTTTATGAGGGATTATAATTAAGCTACCAAAGAAACAGGAAAACAGTACAAAAAGATTACAAAGTTTGAAGATTTATAAAAACAAAGTAAGTATGTTTACCTGATATATTCGCCATGGCACAAACTTTTGCGTAATTCAAACATTTTTAACACTCGATAATTTATCACAAATATTTAAGTCGAAGACTCGGCGCACACTTTTAAACGAATTCTGTATTAATATTGTTTTGTAAAACGCTAGCCGCTTAAGTTGATCAGCATAAATCAATGTTTACTGAACAATTGAATTATTTGCATGGAGACTACGCTATTTAGATGTGTCAGATGACTGAAACTGCACATTCTGCAATTCCCATCAGAACTCATTTATCGACAATGATCAAAACTACAATTGAATTTGTCACTATTCCGCTGATGTTCCTTGTATGCATAGATAAAAGCCGTGGGACCAACTATGTAATACTGTCATTATGTTGAATCACAATAGCGACAAGGCTAAACAATTAATCAAATTCAGTATATGAGATGATGGAAAAAACCTGCTCTATAATAAATTTATAGCTATTATTTTGACTTTGTGATTGGTTTAGAAATTAGTGTGTTTTATTCATATTTAATTTGTAATATCAGATATAGGCTGTCTGTAAATAAAGTTTTCAATAGTATGTCTTATAAAATCAATAAGATGAAACTTTACATAACAACAAATGATATTTTAAAACATTAGATAGAAAATCACTATTTCGTCCTTATTATGTAATCTAAAATACTCAGTTTATCTATTATTCATTGCTACTTTTACAAATCTTGGCTTGCTTGTCACTCGCTATTTCTTACATAGTCGATTCTACCCAACAATATAGAGCATGATGAACCTTACTGGTTCGGAGTCAAAAAGCTTTAGTAACAGAACAAGAACAAGAAGAACATTAAATAGACGGTCTTCAGGAAAGGCATATGAAGAACTTCACTTTGCAACGTTAAAAGCATTGTTTTCCATTACCTACTATATCGTTTTGAAATTGCTGAACTGAGAGGGCCGACCTGAAATAGGAAAGCACTCAGTCTCAAATTTGCTCGGGTAAGTTGCACGTGGACAGGAAGACACCCTCGGTTGGTGTAGGAGCGAATCCGAGATGCACTTAAGCATTACGTATGTCTTCACCCTAGCCCGGCAATGCCGTAGCAAGGAAAAGAGGGACTGGACTCTTTGCATTTCAGAAAGCTTTCTTCCAAGGAAACACTGCTCAGCCTTTACAAACCCCCCTACACACCCTATCGAGACGGTTGTGAAAGCGCCCGTCGACACATTAATTCATGGGTGAGCATTCGAAATGAAACTCGGTGGTAATGCTACATTCAATATCGAGCGAATGAAGAGGTTAATGTGTGATACAGACAAGATGGATGTAACCCCTTCCTGTGAACGGATATTGAAGAGACCCATAGTTCTGCAGTGGACTGTTTGTGACGATGATGATGATGTAATCTATATCTCAAAGGACTATGATTCGGCATCCTGTCTAATGGAGAAAGAGGGTTCAGACGAAGCTACTAATTGTGAAATGTCTATAACCTTTCGATTGGATCTATCTATTATGGCTTCGATGCCTCATCTTGAAGAGGCCTGAAAATTTTTCAAACCTCTCTAAGCTCATTGCATCGCGAATTATCATAGTCCATGTTTCACCCTTGTAATTTACTACCTGCCACTTATCGTCTGTACAAATAAATAATATAAATGAATGTTGATAGCACACAATATTCATTAATGCTCTTTCTGAATCTGATCGCTTGAATCCGAATGGCAATGTGCAAAAATACTCATCAAAGGCTTAATCTTATAAAAATGAATTGGGTTTTGTTCGTTCGAAAAGCACTGCCATACCGTTCATCGAATTGCGATAAAACTTCGTCCACTTATTGCTAAGGATTCCACGAGTAACATAAACATAGTTTAATATATAAAAAGCAATGTTTGTTTGTCCGTATTTAATGCGCTGCCATACCGTTCATTCAATTACAATAAAACTTTACCAACTTATTGTTTGCACTTTCTCAAATAATATAGGTATAGTACAAATAACTTACAGTAGATCTGATAATAAAAATCAATGCTTGTATGTTTATTCAGTATTATTACCAGTACCAGTACCAGCTAGTGTTTTATAAATTTTAATTTTAGTTTTCACCAGATGCGAAACACTTTCTCTGTCTCCGCACACATTGAGTTGACACACAAATCGTCTTTAGACACTTAATTATATAATACAAACAATGTTTTATGCAATTCGTAATATCTCTAAATGCGCTAGTAGTTAGTAGTTAAAATTTAATAAACTTGACAATAACATTATTGCATAAATAATTAAAAATATAATTAATATAAAATATTTAAAATGTGTGTTTAATATTGTTACAGCAGGTTTCATTTAACCCGGATTTCATTGTCTTTTGACAACGCTATTCCTATATGAAAATTAACTACACGGTGATGTAAAGAGCATACATTCTCACTGCACAGTAACAATTTGAAGGGACTGTTTAAAAAACAAATCACTTACCTGCTCTCGCGATTGATTGTCTTCAAAATAAGAAATATCCTTTCCATTTATTGAAATAAGACCAGTGCCGGGAGATCGCACTGTAACATGTCCTCTTGCGTCTTTCCTAAGACACTCTAAAAATAAAAATTAATTAAAAATCGAAATACATTTCATGGACTAGAATGTAATTAAATAAAATGCCTACCATAAGTTGTTACAAAAGCCTTTCCATTCTCATCATACTGCAGAGCAGGTATATCGAAGGCTTGTTTCTGTCCAATCATTTTTTTAAAGAATTGTTGTATAAAAGCTGTCTTTTGTATTGAGTGTGGCAAATCGATGAGCCTATCAATAGCATCGAGGAAAATTCTGTATTCGACATCATAAACAGTTTCTATAATAATAGTTTCAAATTCCTCCTTGGATACAAACTGAAAACCTGTTTTATCACTGAAAAAACAAATACGTTAGTAATCAATGAAAAATACATAAAATGTATTTTTTTAATTGAATATTTTAAAAAAGCTTTTGACATAAATTTAATGAATACTTAAAGATTATTTAATACTTACAATTTCGATTTAGGATCTATAGCCGCTTTTTTGATCAAAAGGTTTGTGTTATATTTTTTTAATTCGTCCATATGGTTGTTGATATCCTAGAAATATATTTTAGAAAACACATTGATTTATATTATTTACTAAATACTTTCATATTATTTTTCTATGCAGACATACAAATAGCGCTTTAAAATAATTTGGTTTTCCAGTGTAGAAAAGGAAATGAAACGGTCTTCCTGACTCGTCAAATTCAGCTGCTTTCCGTGCCGGATATAATTGTTCTGGTGATTTCATGATAGGACGCGCTCTATGATCATAAATTCCGCTCGGAAACAGATACTCAATTGCCCGCTAAAAATATACAAAGTTTTATAAGTAAATAAAAATCACAGAAATCTTAAAAAGGACAATTTGATATTTTTAAGATTAAAATTATCATACATCCACATCGTCTTGAGTAAACGTTAAAGGATCTTCTCCCATCATGTTGGCTAGATGTCTTTTTCCGATTTGGAAAGTGATTTGTTGTTGCTTCATGAACTCGTCGTGCTCTTTAGCACGTTCCAAATAAACCTTCATTGCCCTGCTGGTTTTTTGTTTTTTAATAGTAGTATCCCAGCTTCCAATAATTTTTTCAAAATCTTCATCTTGTGTAGTTTGCACAGTAGAATATTTTTGAGCAAAAATACTAGCAACCTAAAAATAGTTAGATTTATATTTTTTTAAATTCATATATTTATAGGCATTATCTAATTATAATATTTTGATAAAATAACAATAATATGTATTTTTTTATTAACTTGTGTTTATCGAATTTGAATTCTATTGGTACATTTGTAGCTTAGTTATATTTCAACTTATATAGTCACTCTGAAGAGTTATGTTTAAAAATCACATTATAATTCATTATACTTTTAAACAAGTGCAGTGATAATATTAAAACAACGTAACAAGACAGTAAATAGGTTAAGCTGCAAATATTTTAAATATCACATACTAAACATATTTTTACTGACGTAAACACACTTAAATTACAGTCAACTTTATTATATAATTTAATAAACCCTACAAAAACTGATATAATGGAAAATATTATAAATATGATCTATTTTTAAATTTTATAAAACAATAAACATTCGTTCTGAAGGTACATTGAATTATATGCGTACACATTGTCATTTAAATGAATACTGAGTTTTGCTGCTACTAAAATTTGAACATATTTTGAATCAAATACAAAAAGGAAATAAATGACTCTCAAATCACTTATAATAATAAAACGTACCGCAAATTGAGGTGTTTCTTTTATTTGACAGATTTGTGATGGTCTAAGAGCTCTTAAACATTTAAAAATGTTTAGAGCCATCGCGAAGCAAAAGCACGATTTTAGGTTAGACTATTGACACTTTTGTGAATTATTTTTGGCCAAAAATAATTGTGTAGTGCGTCGCTCATATTTTTCGCTAAACGATTTTAATTATATATGTAATAATTAAGAGCTATAATAAAGTTTTCATTATCGCTTCATAATAAAAAAAATAATTTGATTATTTTTTTTTCAATCGCTCAAAAAATTATCATGATAATAATTTTATATGAAAGTTTAGAATTGCTTAAAAAATCTCTTTTAAATTTAGTAAATCATTTACATTTTTAATTAGTAAATTAATTTTTATATTCGTAAAATATAAAAACGTTCGACAAATTGTTAATATTAAAATATTACATCTTCGTGAATATTGTGGCATTGCGTTTAAAAATATGATATTAATTTAAGTTTATTTCATGAATAAATTAAAAATTCAATTTATGTGATTTGACGTGATTTTGTGCGTTTTTAAGTATTATTTTAACATGTTAAATATCATTAATAATTCCGACCTGCATCAAATGCGCGCGCACGTTCTGAGCGCCGTAAACGTTATTCGGAATACGGCCTAAGCTTCTCGCAGTCTGTCATTGCTAGTTTGTTTTGAAAGATCATTTCGCCAAAATGTCTCGGAAATCTACAGAAAAAACGCCTCCCACCTTACCAGAACTAAGAGAAATGCTTCAAAGACAGGAGAAAATTCTTACAAATAGGTAAAAAATAGCATTTATTTAATCGTACAATTTAAACAATGATTAGGTTAAGTTGTTATATTTTGACTGTTCGTAATGTAATATATATAAATTGCAAGCTTACAGTAGAATATATTAATGCTTTTTAACGCTTTTTTTTAAAATTATAACTATATTCGAAGTAAGGCTTGAGACATTATCTGTCCTAAAATTTTCTATTTAGATTTTTTTATGATTCATATTTATTCGTGAGTGAGTCGGGATTTCATGCGGGACAGGTCTTTGTACATGTTTTACAGACTTAAGTTTATAGCAGAACGAGTAGGTCAACTCGACATTTTTGTAGAATTATCCGGTGTAAAATTAAGTCTGTGAAACGCATAAAAATATACTTAGTCATTATTTTAAAGTAGAAAATCATATGACGGAGTGCTCACCCAATTTTTTAAGTAAAAAAATAAGAACCACCCTAATATGTATCTTGTTATTGTTTCGCCATAACCACAATATCAAATTTGACATTGCTCAATGAATAATCTATATTATCGTGCATTTATTATATGATATTATTTTTATTCAAGGAGTTTTATTGCGAAGTTACCCGACAAAGGAGAAAAATTAAAAATTGCTCATGAAAAATTACTCAAAGAAATAGCGGAAAAAGATAAAATGGAAGAATCTTTAAAGTTATTTTCTGCATTGAGTATCACATCAGGTTCATCTAGCGCGTTAACAAAAACTAAAGTTGATAATATAGAATGGGAAAATAAAATGAATAGTGACAACAGAAATGAATGTCTTGATTCCGACGACGATAGTGATTCAAGTGATCCCTTAGCGATCATAGCTAGTAGCACAGACATGACCAAAAAAGTAATAATTTTAAAAGAAGAAGAAAAGCTCATTACAGAAAAAGATCTCCAAGAAATTGCAAAATTTAATTCTTCCAACGATGACGATATTGTTGAAATAGAATCAGATTCGAATTTAAACGATCATACTAAATATATTTGTAAAATAACTGATAAATCAAATCTCAGCATAAGACAATCCTTTAAACCGTATAAAACATTAATATCCAATTCACACGATCCGAGCAAGGAAATTCTCTACAAAAGGGGAAAACATTGGGAAGTCACAGCAGCTACTCCGCCTCCTATTATTCACGGTCCCGTAAAAGAAATATCTCTCCAAGAATCGTTTAAATTACAGGAAGATCAAGATAAGCAACATAAAGTATGTATAAAAGTACTATTAATAAATTAAATCAACTGCATTGATTGACATAATTTTATTATTACAGGCTGTGCAAATTAGGCATGCTTCAGAAAAACTAGCTGCGATATTAGGCAAAAATGTTAGTGACCTGCCATTATCTCTAATACAAAAAAGCAATTATAGAGAGCATAATGAAATTGATAGCGAATCTGATGATTCGGATAAAGAAACCAGCGATCAAGAAATTCATGATGATGAGCCTAAGGATGGAGGAGTAGTTTTTACAATTACAAATTGAGTAAGATGTTAAAAAATCTTTAGTCTTCTAAAAAATTAATATTATTTAAACAAACTGTGATAAATAAAATATTTTAGAATGATAAGTAGTGTTGATTTATTTATGATTTGTGAGATATTATTGTTTTTTTACTTACTTTGAGTTTTTTCATTAATTCAACATAATCTAAAACGACAAGCAATGATTGTTGCTTGTCTTTAATTACGTTGAAACTCCAAGAGTGTAGCCTCGGGTTACGAGTTTAATTTGTTTCAGAAGATAGCTCGTATGCCGAAAAACTCGAGTTTTCATAAGAAATAATGGAAATGCAATTAATTCGTTCCGGACCCCCAAAAATATTACTATGAAAAAAAAAATCCATTTAATAATAAATGATATTATTTGATAAATCTTTAATAAATAAATAAATGTTAATAAAAGTAAAAAGATTAAAACATTTATTCATAGTACTTTAGCTTGAAGAAGGCGTCATGCTGGCATTTCGGAGGTGAGGGATGGAGGAGGTTGTGGGAGGATTATTTGCTGTTGCTGCCTCCCTCGATCAGCTGTATCTCGGGAGATCTGTTAACAGATTCACTCTCGCAATCACTGATTTCACTATTTTTAACTTTTCTCTTAAAGAATTTTCCAATGACACTTGGCGACTTTTCAACACGCTGCTGAAATGAGGCATAGCAACATCATGAAATGAATGAATAGCCCTAACATATGCTGCTTTATCTGGATGTTTCTCTTTCACAAATGTTTGTAACTTTAACCACATTGAAGTTTGAGCTCTAATCTCCGCTGCCGACAGTTTCTTTTTCTCCCTCTCCTCTTTCTTGAAGTTATAGATAACTTGTTGATCCATGGGCTGCATGACAGGAGTTGTGTTGAGTGGAAAGAAGACAATTGTGATAAAACTAAACTCCTCCAAAATATCCTGAACTCTCACTGTGTGGGCAGGAGCATTATTTATAATTAGCATGGCTTTCAGAGGAAGATTATTATCCAGCAGGTATTTTTTTTTTATCTCAGGACCAACAGCAGAGTCTATCCATTTGGTAAACAGCTCTTTGTCGGTCCATACCCTGCTGTTTGACATAACAGGCAACCTGACCTTTCGCAATTTGCACCTTTTGAATGCTCGCAATTTCTCCAAGGAGTAAACAATAAGAGGCTCTATTTTCTTGTCACCACTTGTATTCACACAAAAGAGGATTGTCAGATGATCTTTCATCAGTTTATGGCTTGGTAATTTGATCCGACGGGAACATGTTACCGAACCTCGTAAGCCGAGATTCCACTGTACTCAAATGTAATTGGACCAGTTGTTAATTTTTTCATAAGTATCGTAAATTGAGGTATTCTTCACAACATGTGTTAAAACTACTGAATAATATAAGGAGTACGTTTGCATATTAATAAAAATAGGCTTCATTTTTAAATTGTATATTATACATTAGCATTTTATGGCAATCACATTTACTGGCACAGTTCTTTTTTAATATATATATTTATATATATTTACATATTTTTGATTACGTTAAAAAATCGAATATCCAATCGCGTTTAGTAATTATTTGAGAGGTAAATTAAAAATTCAAATTATACCTCATTCTGAGAGATTCGAAATATCGGATTGGCATAAAATTTTAATTTTGCCTCTCAAACGATTACTGAATGTGATCGGATACTTCAATCTTACAAACTCTATATTTCAATGTATATATAAGAATAAATCACAAATAAGATATTTCAAAAAATATATTGAAACTATTATTACAAAAATAAACTCGTGAATGTGCAACGAAGTATAATTATTCTAAATTATACAAAACACAAAGGAATAACATTTCACTGCCATTTTAGGAATCGCACTAAATCAAAAAGTTAAACTAAGATATGGTGAATATTAATTTCAATGATCGAGTATTCTCATATTTCCCGACACTATTTTATTTTCCAATAGTGCTCCCGATGGTATATCGATTCTGTCTCCATGGTTTGCAATGATAATCACCGTACCCTAAATTAAAGAAGCAAAAACATTAATAAAAGGCAGATGTACAAATATATTGTATAGTATTCGAAATGAATTGTTTATATACCTTCAATGAAACGCCTCTACCGAACGTCACATCGCCAGAAACAGTCAAATGATCCAATTCTATCAGATCAGGTATATCTGCAAATCTTCCTATGAATTCTTTCACTTTTGCAAAGTGGTTATCGCCTAATTTTACCAAAGGAGTCGTCGGGAACATTCGTTGCGGAGACATTACCAACGAACCTTGTGAAAGACTGTACAAATTAGACATGACGAGAAGTAAATCCGACGTCTTTTTGACGGGAAGGAACCGACTTCTTGGCACATTAATGCCAATACCACCGTCGAAAACTTTCATAGCTGCACCTACGGCCGTCTCCAATTGTACTACATTCAAACCATTCCCTAACGTTTTATTATTTACGATTATCTCCATATCTAGAGATCCTCTGTCTAGAACTCTCTGAATTGCGTCTAATTTGACCCATAAATTGTTAGTGTTGAAAAACTTGAACGTCTTTACAGATTTAAAGTCTTCCACGTGTTCTTTAGGCACTTGTGCGATTTCAAGCAATCTAAGTTTATTTTCATACTGGATAAGAGTACCGCCTTTAACGTCGGCCTTAGTTTTATCCGTCACTTCCATGACGAATTCGAGGCTTTCTTTTTCGGGTTTTGGTTGCAATAAGCGATCTAAAATATTTAGATCTACCGTCGCTCCGAGGTTATCAATGTTACTGATGAAACAATACTTTCTGCCTTCGTCGATGAATTTTTTTAAAAGGCCAGAATTATGGAACGATTGATAGAAATCACCGTGACCGGGTGGGTACCATCTGAAATTTATATTTTAATGATATAATCGAAAGAATTTAATATTCAAAATACAATCAACTTAATAAAATGAACATACGCCTCTAGATCATCTTGCACGTCGCACGTTTTTGCAATTGGCAGTAGAGATTCTCTATTGATGCGTGGAAAACAAGATTGATTGAATGTACAAATTTCAACTTTCAATCCTTTATATTTCCTAATGATTTTTTCAGTATCTTCGTCGGTGTTAAACGAATTCATAAGGACGAGTGGCACGTTGCATGTATATGTTTTGTTGAGGTGCTAAAATTTGAATGAAAATCTCATTGCATTTATACGCAGTATCGAACAATAACAATAAAATTAAAACACAAAAATATATACCTCTATCTGCTGAACGGTAAGATCCAAAAATGTAAGATCATTTCTCACGGGTATGATTGATTTTGGTCCTCTGCATCCCATTGATGTACCGAGACCGCCATTCAATTTTATTACAACCAATTGTTCGAGCATCTTCCGGACGGAATTATTTTCAGGTTCGTGTAATTGATCATAGTCAACGACGGCACCTTCAGGTAATTTCTGTATGCGATCCCACGATACAGAAGGACCCTCTGCAAGACGTAAAAACGTTTCATAAAATATGTTAAAAACATTAAAAACACAATATTTACGATTAATACGAGGCTATTTACAAACTTTCAGATACAAATCTCTGAAAGAGTCCGGTGAATCCTTGCAGCTCTTTAGTTTTGTATTCCCGCTCATCTGGAGGCGATGTCTCAATGAGACGTTCGAGTTCGTCTTTGAGCGTCATTAGAGCGTCTCTTTGTGTTACCTCCCTAAATTCACGAGACCCCGACGGTGCTCGCTGGTGACTGCGTACCTGCACGAGAACAAATCACAAATGCTATACATGATAAACTATTCAATTGAAGACTATTTAATTTGTCAATGTAAGAGATAAAAATGATTAAATATAATGATATCAATCATTACATTTTATCACACAAGTGGAAGCAGCTATTAATTAATTTCATAATCGCACTGATATTTCATAACTAAATAATTGTTCTGATTAGGTTTAAGATTAGTGACGATGAGTTTGTGATAGTTTTTTTTATTTTTCGATATTTTTGATTATTTAATATGAATGCAACGTGAACAGGTTTTGAACTTTAATTCTTCCTAGACATATAAAATCATCGTGCATACGGCAAAATACAATGAATATTGCAGTCCTAGAACATTCGGAGCAGATCTAATTTAAGGACAATCGACGTGACGCGGAGAAACCGACAGACCATCAGTACTCGCTTTTGAAATAAAATAAAGGAGATTGAAATGCGACCATTGAATTGGTTACGTTCTGACAAAAATAAGGTTTTTACCGGTATTTTGTTTCGTTATGGTTCGAAGCCCTGCGTTACTTCAATTTCTTTATTATATTTAAAACAAAAAGAATACTAATTAAAATAAAAAATTTAAATCATCAAAACAAACAAAACAATTATCTTTATATGAGTTCTTCAATTCACAAATTTTATTCTCTAGAACTGATTTTCTACAAATACATTTGGGAGATTTTTCAATAAGAAGCTTATATGTAGATTTTTTTAAATTAATAAATTTGCACCAATATCTATTTTTTTACAGAAAAAACATGCAATATTGTTATTTATCACACGACAATGCTTAGACAATAGGCAATAAAATGAAACTATACCAAGCTATAAAATCATTATTTCATTAGTTGGATGATACAATACAGACATTTTAAAAATAACATATGATGCAATTCTAGACTATTAACAAATGCTTTAAAACATTTGTCCATTTATTTCATAAATAGTCTTTAAATAAATTAAATAATAAATGGAATTTATGCGAATGCTTATCGACTAATGGAAGACAATCCGACATTGAACAATACTTTTTTTAATAAATGACATCATGTATATGTTTTTTATGTTATTCAATGTTAAAATACTTTGAAGCACTGTGTGGAAATTTCAATACACGTTTTTGGATCTTTGACTTTGTTTTTATGGCATAAAATATCATTGTAACAATAAATTATATCAATGCGACCTATTAAGTAAAGTTGACTAAACCAAATATTGTCTTAATGAATTAAAAATCAAGCAAATATAAATGATTACAAATAAACAAATATAAACTACCCATATTTAAAAGAAAAGTGAGCATTTTTCAGTAATGTTGTGTCGTTACGGAATAAATGCAGATTGAAGTCGTCAAATAAGCAGTAGATTTGTGCGTAAAACAGTATGATTATTTTAGAATTGAATAGTATTAATAAGTTTTTAACTAAACTCATTTGTTATGAAATAAAAGCAAACCGATCAGCTGATCCATTTTCAAATTGATTCAAATTATATTTTAATTACATGGAAAATAACGAATCGTTTATGAAGATTTTACTCATGGAAAATTCCAAGCTACACTAGAATTCTAATTGGCATGCGCTTGGAAATAAATACACGCTTATCTGTCTGTAAATATAATCATTTATTATTGCAGCCGCTAGATTAAGACTTAGGAGAGCAACCTTCAAATTCTAATATTTAAGAACAACTTTCGCCATTTATATTTTTATTTATTTATTATATCAACTTTATAAATCCAAAAAAACATATTTAATATGAAAAAACTATATGATTATTATGAATATGAGAAACCCTAAGATACAAATCAGGGCTTCATAGCGGAACAAAACCGTTATTTTTGCCGGAGTGAAAACCAGAACGAAACCTATTCGAAAATATCGGTTTTTGCGGTTCAAACATTATCCTTATTACAATTAATAAATTGTAATATTATTTACTTCAAGTTCTAAATATTTTTTATGTTATAACTCTAAAATTTTAGACATTTTCAAGAAAGAAATGTCTATAAACTGTAAATTCTTAACTAACGAATTATTAATAATTAAAGAGCGTAAATTCGAAAATATTAATAATTAAAATGCTTATTAGAGAAGAATAAATAAAATAATGATTGGAAAAATAAAAATCGTTATTTTTCTCGGAACGAAAACCACAACCGAACCGATATAAATGATTGCAACGTAACCGAAATGAAAAAATAGCGTTCGAAGTCCTAATAAAAATCATGTAGTTATAGCATCAGCAGTAGGGAATCCAATCCCGGGATCCCGGACAGTTTTAGGTGCTCATGAATCCCGGGATTAGTAAACGTAATCCCGAAAAATTCGAGATTGAAATTTTTATCTAACACAAATTGTACTCCTCACCAGCACGTTGAAGACTACTAAATCGAGACATTCTCGCCGAAATTTGGACGCTTGGAAACAGCGGCGTAACTACTAATTGGCGAGCTTAGACGATGCCTAGGGAGAGTAACTGTCTAATCTATGTATACATATCAAATTGTGATATTAACCTTTCCCTACCGGTGATGTATTTACTACACATCGACTCTAATAATGGGATTATTGATATGAAATATAATAGATATGGGGTTCAATTTTTTTGTATTCCTCCGTAATATAATTACGAATCACATCAAAGTATATAAGTATTTTTCTGCAGCGACGGAAATAAATAATTTGTTGGGAAATCGGGAATTTTGTGAGATTTAGTCCGTGTTTCAGCAAATAGGAATTTTATCAGTCACATTGATGATTTTATATGAAAATGGGGGCTCATGCGGTCATCAACTCGAACTAGCAATTAAATATCTGATGACGATACCTCCAACGAGTGTGCTGAATGCGACGAAGAAGATGTAACGAGTGGTTAAATTGCGATACAAACGATCATGGATTCCAAATTTTGAATGATGAGGATATAATTTAAAAAAATATCTGCCTTCTCAGAAGAACAAGATCGATTATCTGGATTTTCTTTATCCGGACTACTTTCATCCCCAACTAGTCCAGATAATCGAGGTTCCTACTGTATGACGTTCTCTGTTAGAGATGATTGTGACAACCCTGCAGCTAGTATTCAAGGTAAAAGTGTGTTAATTATGCTATTCAACAAATTGTTTGCCACCAAAATGAATTAATTCCCAGCAGACGCAACATCAACGTCGATGATCAAGTATAAAAAACACATCGCTCATCATATTTAACTAGGAAATCACGTCATTAACTGCTGAATCATCATAGTTCATTAGAGTTGTTAACATAAACATTTGCATTCGACGACCTTCAGCTCGTTTGCTTTGCATGCGACTCAAAATCCATTTGGTCCCATTTTTTAGGCCAAGAATTTTCTTCGAAATCTCAAATGCAATGCTTTAAACCGTAATGATAATACAACAGGTTTTTAATCGCTATATTGATTGACCTTCGCCGACAAATATTTTTAGTCGCTTAGTAAGCTTATCATATTATGTAAGGAAAGAGAAATTGAAACATCCGCATGGTGGATGATAGATGACCTTATAAATGATAGTATTGAATTGATAATGAATGAGACCGAGATTTGATTGCATGTACTTTGACCGTATCTTACGAACATCAGCTGTGTTAAATAAATGCATCTCGATTGAGACGGAAAAAAATTATCGCATTTAAATATAACTCAAATGCAGATTAAAATTGTCAATAAAGGGGAAAATGCGTGAATACCTTGTCAAATAATTTTTCCATATCCCCGCGGTATTCACGAACGCGCGCACTCGCGTTATGGCTGCATGATTCGCACTTTGGGTTCACAATTTTAACGCGTCGAAGCATTTAGTTTAAATGCGTCGACGCTTCGACGACTCGCGCGCGAATAACAGATATTTTCAATTTATCAATTGAAGTCGCACTTCTGCGAGCTGATGAAAGCGCTCGTTTAGAATGATTGAAGAACGGACGCCTCACGAACGAGTCTGCATTTTAAAACCGAACAAACAAGCAGTCGTTCTACAATTACACCGAACGCTATCAAACGACGCTATATCTCAAATTTTGATATCAATACTATCACATGTGGCTATATAAGAGCAGTGTCGCTCAAACATCCGATTACTTTTGTACGAATTAAATGCCCAAAGTGAAATTCGGACAAGCACATCTTCTAATATATAAAAATTAATATTTGTTTGTTCGTATTTAATGCGCTGCCATACCGTTCATCCGATTGCGAATAAAACTTTGTCAACTTATTGTTAACACTTGCGGGAATAACACACACATAATAAAATATTGTTTATATATGCACTATGTTGGCGCATATTGGTCTGGTGGTTGCTAATACTAAGCCCGGCAAGCTTTGCAATGCCTAATATTGCAAAAGATCAAATACCTTAGAGCTATCTTCAATGAAAAGAAATTGATAAATAACGAAATAAACTCCAGGATTCAGCTCCAACAATCGATTCAATAACTCTGATAATCGGTGCTATCATCATGGTCTTATGCAGTCCGGGTGTTCCGCGCTAAGCTTCGCCTAAAGTCCGAGCGATTTCACAATAAATTCATGAAACTCTACTTCTTTCATAAAATTGATAATACGATTCTTAAAGCAGCTAATGGATTGAAACGAAATTTTAGTGGTGCCTACAAAAACACCTACTGCATCGATAACAATACTTTTCAATGTGTGGTGCATGCATCAGCGTGATAAAATGCAAAAATTGACCTTTTGATTTGAATTATATGAACAGGCATTGATTAAATGATTAAGGTTCAGTTATTCATTCAACAAAGCATAGGAACACACGGGGTATGCGTGCATGCTTCTCACGTGGATAGCTGTATATAGGCTGCTTACGTCCCTGTTTACTATGTTTATGGACGCGCATGGAGCGTCTATGTTTTTATCGTATATCCGTTTTTCATCGACTAACTACCACTTGGAGTTTCACTTTTCGTGACGTTCAACCCAAATTGGCATAGGCGTCTATAAATGTTAAACATTAAAAAAAAGTCCAGTCATTCCATCTTTTTGACATTTCATAATAATTATAATAGCTGCATAGATGTTTGTTTTCATTTGTTCGTCCGGAAACAGAACTACAGTATTTTTTGTTGGTTGTTTGCACCACACAAAAAATATGATCTTTACTTTTATCAACTAATGCTAATCGTTCCAATTCAACGCCTTGTTCATGCATTTAATAATTATCGTCGCTACTATCAAACTTATTTATATGAGTTTTTCATCAAAGTATTTGGTATTTTTTTAATAACTGTCACTGTAGCGAACACAGCTGACTCGATGCCCTGCCTGAATTACGGGGGTCGCTATCTTCATCGTTTACTTGAAGGTCGCGTTGTTCACAAGCGAATCCGCCATTGAGAGCATCGCGGATCGCTGCGCAATCCGTAACAATGGTCACGATCCACGAGTCGGCTGCGATGAACGACGGAACACGTTTATGATTTAATTCACAGCTGGTGCTGCAGGTGATCAATAAAACGTCGAACAATCGGTACAATGTGTTTATTCAATTAACTCACAGTAGGAAAACTAGTGGCAAGCAAGCGATCCTCCCCCATAGGGGTTCAGAAGCGAAAAAATAATACTTTATCGCCCCGCGGAGATCTTCCCCAAAGAGCTGGACGTCTTGTAGTCAATCCGATTGTCCGAAGAGATCCTTCTCCGTCGAGGTCTGCTCGACAACTCTATTGTACTGGGCGCCTTAATAGCTTGCTTTGATTACAGTCTAGTCTCTTTTTGAAAACTCGCCGCTCTGTTGCCGATATTTTGAATCACTACTCCTTCGCAGAAAACTATTCTTGAGAATAGAAAATCTGAAACTGATAGGCTTGCAGTTTTCCCAGGATTTCCTTCCACGTTAAACCGGTAAACCTTTATTTTTGCCGGAACGAAAGGCGTAATCGAACCGATATAAATGTTATGGAGCGTAACTGAAGTCAAAACCGAAAAGAGAAGAATAACGGTTCGAAGCTCTGACATAAACCATGCAGTTTTTTCTTAGCCCCTAAAGGAGTACTATCCCAGGGCCTGGGAGCACTCTTATACATTGAGCGCGGAGACAGACAGAGAGAGAGCATAACACAGTTCGGGAGACAGAGACGGAGAGCTTCCCCGCATACATCGTACGATTATATAGATCGTTAGCCCAAATTTATCGACTAATAATGATTTCGATTTTAAGTTTATTATTTGTTTACGCAAAGATATAGCAGTAGATAATTATGTGCTATCGACAGTGTTTATTTATTTAATTGCTTGCTGTTTGTCGCTGCTTGTTGAATGAGTCTTTGTCCGATTATAATTTCCTTGTAAAGCAGGAGCAAATTAATCGATTTCTTGTGTATTGCTAATGTAGAAAAATGACGTGGTCTTGTATGCTATCAACAGTGCTTATTTACAATTGACTCTGCCTCGAATTAAAGATTGTCTTACGCTGATAGGAGCTGGAAGAAAGTAATCGGCATCGACGATTTTAAATTTGCTCACTCTTCAAAAAGTTCTGCTAATATATATTTTTTTCAATGGAAAAATTGTAAGCCCTGGGCACTGTGCTTACTCAACCTATTGCATAAAGTGGCCCTGTGCACGACAAAAATATCTGGACAATGATTGAATGCTGATGAACCTCCAAGGCAAGCACCAAAACCATAATTGCACACAACAAAAAAAGCACGACTATTACACGGTGATCTGCCAAATTAATAATCCATTACGAAAATCCTTCAATTAACGTAATTGGTTCCACAGTGTTGCGCTTTAGGAGATCGCGCTAATCGAAATCTAGTTATAGCACATTTTTCAACCATCGTAAAATAATATTTGTAGTTGTTTTCAATGTATAATAATATTGTGCAAGATCAGTGATTTCCAATAGTATTTTTTTATGTCTCCTGGGACATATTTGAGGTGCACTACCAGTTTATTACATTGTTTGGAGCAGTGAGTAACCACGAAAAGGTAAGAACCTGCTTGGATCATGATTTTTATTATTTATGGGCGGATTCCACGAGCGTGGTTTCTTGTGCATGGTTTACTAGCATGCCGATTATTGCAGTGAATCCACCACACGTTTAGGCTCACAATATTAATTTTATCAGCTTCTCCGTCATGTGTTTGCACTTTCAAGGCACTCTTATAAAATGTTATTAATAACAAAGACATTATTTAGTATTGAAAAGATGTCTCACAGCTAGTAAACCATGCATAAGAAACCATGCTCGTGGAATCCGCCCATTACTGATGTCTTTGAATTAGGACTTGAAATTTTTCAATTAACATGTTTAAAATTGATAATGCTATGGTGTTTTAAATGTGTGATAAAAGATATGCATTTAAATTTGTATTTTGAAATTAAGCTGGGAGCCAAATCTCGCCTAAATACCGTGCATATTGATCTTCTTAGCTGATGATAAACATCTTCAAATCAAGGAATGTTATAATGCAGAAGCATAGCAATCTTGTGGAAGGTTAAAAAGCACTAAGCATGAAGTATTTCCACGTCACGTTCGTAATTGCATTCATTTTGAACAAACAAATCACGCAATTGTAGTGCATTTATAATGTTTTGTCTGGAAAGAGAATATGATGCAACTTCTCCCACTGCATCAGCATGTTTGAAAAATGATATTTTATTATTGTTGTTTTAGAATGCATTCAACTTCAGTTTAAATTTAAATTGCAAATTATAGGCACATCAAGATAATTTGAGAATTTTTATACAAATATACAATAAATTAGAAAGATATAATAGCTTTTATAATAGATAAAAATATAATAATATCTATAAATTATTTTTCAGCCTTTTTAGATCTCATATAAATATTTAGGGCATGTCTTAATATTTAAATGACTGAATTTATTATGTTTTTGAGATCAAAATAAAGTGCAATATGAAAATGTTCACTCGTCGAAGATTAGAGACCTCGGCTGATTAAAATTATTATTAGTAAGCTTTCTAATCCAATTTGTCTGTATGAAAATTTAGCCGATAAAACAATGTTTTTAATATCGTTGCCGAAAAAAATCATAAACAAATATGTAATCAATGGCTTATATGAGTCAAATTATGGGTATTAAACGTAAGTGGATATTAAACGTTTCCATAAATCACTTTATATATGGAATTCTTTGACTCTATCCATGCAAACACTTTAATATCTTTATGATTGTTTAAGCCAAATTTGTGTATTGAGATTTCGTCAAACAATCGACTGAAATAGATCGACTAAAATAGTTTTTGTAATGCAATGCTAACGATTTTTATCGTCATTTTTTAAACAAATATGAAGTCATTCGTGCACAATTGTTTAATCAGACATAATATTTGATCAAAGAAGATAAAAGCTTAACATCTAAGTCAATTTGTTTGAGCATCTCCTTAAGAAAAATGATAATTGTAATAAAAATAATGATCGTACCTTTTAAAAGTCGGTATTATTCCTTCGTCAAATTATCTTTTTTTTTTAGTGTAATAGTGATTGTGTTCAGAACATGTTTCTAATGATAATGAAATAATAGAAGTGTTGGATATTTCCATTCTTATTAATGCAATTGTTTGATAAAACTGTAATAAAACTGTTTTATTACCGACTCTGATAATTGTTCGAAGTGTTTTCAAAAACTGAAGTTTTTCATACATTAATCAATATACAAATTTACTCAAATGATAGATACTAAAGTCTATCTAAAATATCTTTTATATTATAGTATTATTCAGTACGTTGATTATAGTACTGAATTATACTATAATAAACGTGTGTAATAAATGTTATTATGATTGAAGTAAAATTAGCAGAAACAACAGGGATAAAACGATATGGACACTATAAATGTGAGAAGTGGATTAATCATCTGTAAAATTTCCAATATGATGTAATATTTTCTAAGAACAATATAGGAAAAAGCTGAGTTCACATCTTAACTGCAATGAAAGTGTATATAAGAGGAAAATATTCAAGGATACTCAAAATTTTTACTATAAAACGATTTTATCGAGAAATAAGTGACAAGGAAAAATAGTTAATACAAACTATCATTGACTGAATAAATGGATGGATTATTAAAACATTTAGTAAATAACGGAAGCGTATTAAGACGACGATGTTATCCTATAGAAGAGTCTTCTGGGATGATAAGACGATGATTGAATACATTCTCGATTTCGAATTAGTTTCAGCATTTATAAAGAATACAAATACAAATTTATTTAAGACAAATATAAATTTCAGAAAAACTGTGTACACAAGTGCTCTTAAGATATTCGAGATGAACAATACAAACATGCAATAGTATTGAACGTTAAATTAAGAATTAACTCATGTGTGTTGTTAACTCGTGCCAAATTTAATGATCTCTATTTGCCACTAAATAAACCTAATTGATCGTAGAAAATATCTGAAATCGATCAATTCTCGTTAACAATGAACGCCAACCAAATTATTTATCGCTTGGATCTATAATCGATATTTTATCAAGCGTAGATCGATGTAAAAAAGAAGACGCAACAATTATCTGTTATAAAAATATGAAATTGAACTACAATAACATTTTCGCTTCTATGACTTGTATTGGTATAAAGGTCAATTACATATTTATGTCACGATGATCAAACAGCATACGGAATGATTGCCAGATCTGAATTATATTTCTAGACGCTGGACCAAAATCTATATAAGACTTATTTTCGTATATTGAATTTGAATTCAAAAAAATGGATTCAAGGCTCCGAACTTCAAGTATTCACATGCAATGAATGGAAACACCCGGCTATTATCAACCAAGTCGTTATTATTAATCCAATGTCATCAGTATGCTCGTCACAAAATACATGCACAAGTTGGATATAATTTATTACTTGCGATTGAATGAATATTTCTAAATAAATATGCATAAAATAATTCGCCTTCGTACATAGTGTATGAATAAATTCCTGCACAGTCGCAGTAGTGTATATATTTATATCAGGGAGATAAAATAATTTTGATAAGTATAGTCAAAATAATAGTGTTCTGACGTTAGTTTCATGAACTCAACGAGTATAACAATAAAAGAAATGATAAGGCGACAAGTAAAAATAAAAATGTAACATAACGACTCATTATTCTAAGTATATAGCGATTAAAATGAAAATGAAGCAAATTTTAACAGGTGTCATCAATAAAAGCGACATTAATAAGACACGGTTTTCCAGGCTTTCAATTTAAATTGTTTTAATAATAATATTATGCATAAAATCTTCATTATGCTCATTGATAATATAAATATCGCTTAATAAATAGAACATCAATACATTCTGCTCTATAATAGTGTTATCATACCACATGTTTAATTGATAGGGGATCCGCGTCAAGAGAGACATAGTATTATAACAAAACTCCATAGTTTTAGCATTATAGGACGTTTCTGATTAATAATTTCTTAATCGGACGCTGAATGAACATTAGCATACTATTACAGAATAAAATCTCAAAGGTGCAAAAGTACAATGCACAACCATAAACGGTACTCACCAATTTGCTTACGGTGAATTTAAAAAATGTAAAATAGAGCCGATTGTGTGTGCCTCTTTTAATTGATTACAATGGTCTATCTCTAACGGAGTACTGGTAGCTACTGAGATAGCTCGTATGTTAAACTTTGAAATTATAATAACAGACACAAAAAATGCGTGATAATAAATTCAAAACATTATAATTAATGTGCTATTTATTTTTGTACAGCAAAATTTCGTCATCTAGGGTATATTCAATCAGAGTGCCCACAAAAATGTTGGTCGATTTGGAAAGAAACGTGTACGTTAACGACGGTGGCAATTCGATTTAAATTATAAAGCATCACATACAAATATTGTGCAAAGGATGCGTAATCAATTTTTTGTTTGAGTTCATATAAAATATAGATTAACAATCTAAAAAATAAATAAAGTGTTAAATGTTATTACAACTGAAATTTAAAAATCTATAAGATCAACAGATCATACGGGACAATTAACATCATCGCTAGACGACCTTTTTGACTCTACTGGAAAGGGCTTTCTGGAGTGCAAAGAGTTCAGTCCCTCTTTTCCTCGCTAGGGCGTTGCCGGGTTAGGGTGAAGACATACGTGACGCTTAAGTGCATCTCAAACGAGGGTGTTTCCCCGTCCACGTGCAATTTACCCGAGCGAATTCGAGACTGAGTGCTTCCCTATTTCAGATCGACCCTCTCAGTTCGGCGATATCAAAATGATATAGAAGGCAACGGAAGACAATGCTGTCAAGTCTATTTGAAGTTCTTCTTATCGTTGTTCTGTTCCTAAGCTTCTTGGCTCCGAACTGGTAAGGTTCATCATGCTCCATATTGTTAATGGGTGATATATTGATCAATTTTAAAACTCCAATATAATTGCACAGGCCTTTAACGTAAAAGGTTTTCCTTATGAATTTATTCCATGTGTACTTTGTAACAAATTATGTACTTTGCACTATCGCATTATTGATTACATACTGCACATAACACACTATCGTTTCTATTTGCAGCGTTCAATTTAATACTACTGAAAAGTTTCAGATTTACGCATTTGAAATAGCATAAATAATATCACACAAAAAGTAAACCTTAACATAAATAGTCAATATAATAAAAAACCATTC
This sequence comes from Stenopsyche tienmushanensis, assembly GCA_008973525.1. Classification (NCBI taxonomy): domain Eukaryota; kingdom Metazoa; phylum Arthropoda; class Insecta; order Trichoptera; family Stenopsychidae; genus Stenopsyche; species Stenopsyche tienmushanensis. The sequence continues at coordinate 312,180 of WACJ01000160.1, read as the reverse complement.
TGACGCATGTTTTTCGACGCATTTAAAATATTATGGTGATTGCCTTGGATTTATAAAAAAGTAAACGATGTGAGAAACGATTCTTCTGAAGTTTTATGCTATTGTTTGATCCATCGTTATAAACTCAAATGCAGTGATAAAAAATTCTTGGATGACAAAAATAAATCAACTGCGCAATTGAATGTTTGGCAGAATACCAATCAATCATAAACGAGTACCAACGCTACTGTAAACGAACGCTATACTATGCTTTAGCTTTACACAACTCTCAATATTATTAAAAAGTTCATTGTTTTATTCTTTTGATTGGTCATTACGTTTTCATTTCTCTGTTATTTGTATATACCAACATTCCATCCGAATAAAATTGAAAAATACAGCTTATTGCCATCAGTTGAATGGAACTTCAGCTTTTTCAGCACATAGTATTAATTGCAAATAAATATTGAAGTCTGGTGTCGAAATTGCTTCAGAGAACAGATAAAATTGTCATTGAAAAGTATAATAATTCAGAATATTAATTTCTTCACACTATCTGATCGTCTGATATGCAAAAGGTGATACTAAATTAAATGGAGATTCCATCTTTACAGCAAGAATTATCTATTATGTTATTTCTTTAGTAAATTATTTTACAGAAATGGTAAGTGTCTGATCTCATGATGATATGATTCAATTCCAATATTTTAAATACTGTATGTGTCGATGTAACGAGCAGCTGATACTGAAACGTCTGAAATTTGATCAGTTAAAATATTATTTTAAGACAAATTTAGGATATATCTAACACATTATATTGTCGTCATGTTCTGTATATATAAAACCTTCTCAGAATTCTTTAGTTTAACTTTTCTAAGCCCAACTACCTTGGACAGCTCACTCGTATTAATAGAACCAGTCTCTGACATAACCACCATCATGATTAATTCTGACCTAATGACTAAAATGTTACACAAATTTGACCCTGATTATCTTCCCGCCTTATTCCTGATTAATTGCACTAAGACCTTATCCAAGCCGATCCTGTTTTTATTTCAACGCTCCTTTACCGACTGCTATATCCCTAAAATTTGGAAATCTGCCTTCATAACACCAGCCCACAAAAAAGGAAATAAAACTGAAATGTTAAATTATAGACTGATCTCAGAAATATAAACAGAGGCTATGGATAATGGTCAACAAGTTGATGTTATCTACACTGACTACAGTAAGCTGTTTGACAAGATCTACAAGTTCTACTCGAAAGTTATACAACGCAGGAATTAGAGGAGATCTACACAGGTGGTTTTTCTCATATATAACAAACGGATTCCAAGCGGTCGTCGTCAACAATTATATATCAAGCTGGGTTGTCGCAACTCATTTAATTCTGATACAATTCTTATTAACTATATATCATGCAAATGAATATGAAAATTAATTCCCAAACTGAAAAAGGTTGAGCACACTTGACCTAAAGTATCTCAAGCTAATTGAGCAAATGTATTTTATTATAGCCGAACCAAGAAATGTGTTGATAGTGCGATTTCGACGAGAATAATAAGATAATAAAGGTGACAGATTGCTATAAACAAATATATGTGGACGTAGGTAGTTTTCTTATATACAACTAAACTAAACAAAATTTTAAGCACAACTACTATTTAATTCATCCAATATTAAAAATATTTTACTAATATTAATAATGAACAAGCTCCAGATCTATTTAAATAATTTGAAATAATATGATATGCTTTTTTCTATAAATTAATGATTTATAAATACATAATATTGCAGAGAGCTTGAAACAATAAATTAATACAAAATATGCCATTAAAAATTGGTATCGTTTAGTGATGATAACGTGCAAAAAATGCATTGAAATGTGCATTGTTATGAAGTGATTTTGACAATTATTCGGTCAACTCCGTTGACCTCTAAATCGAGTTAAGGTCGTTTTTGTAATCTGACACGATAAAAAAAGATCAAAGAGCATTTCGATTAGAGAAGGCGGTCGTTCGCCTACCTTCTTGTCATCTTGGTTAACTTGTAGCATCTTCGTTCTTAGTTATTTCTTCTTGTCAGCTGTCTAAACTCAGCTGCTCGACATTCACATCCGCTTCTGTTCGACCTAAAAAACTCATTTTTCAAGCATTGCCAAAATTGATCTCCATTCCCGATTGACAATCTCCCCCTTTTTAATAACCTTGTTTATGAAAACTAAATAATATTATCTAAAACATGATTAATCCGAACCAAAAAAATATACATATTATTTTATAAATAATTTCGATGTTGATTGATGCATAAATTTGCAAACATTTCAGATATAACGCGCGCAATAGATAATTCAGAATACAAAAAACGATGCCTAGGGCACAATGCAATCTGGACATGCGTTTCATTCATGATATAAAATAGATTAGATTGGATTGTATAAACTTTTCATCGAGATTTCAGGTCAATTTTGATGAATGATAATGAAATATTAGATTTTGATAACTTCCGTTACACGTAATACATATTAAGTTATTTTTAAATAGATCAAATTTATTGATTAAATGATGTATTATGCATAACACAAATCCAGCTTTTGCAAGATAATTAAAATAAAACCCTATGAATTTGTATGTTATGCCATTAAAAAATGCAAAATCTCAACCCAAAACTTAAGTTTCAAGACGCTACATTGTTTAGTATTTCTTTGTTTACAACAGTAAGATATAGATGGCAGAGTTTAAACGAGGCCGTACGAGCTGCCAAGACGAATAGCGCAGTAATCAACCAAATGAGGTAACCACCCCAGAAATGGTTCAACAAATATTCATGTCAGCAGGAACAGGCTCATTATCAACTTTGGTGGTGGAGAAATTAGTTAGATTTTGTAATTCAAAACTAAAAAACTAGCTAAGATAGCAGCATAAATCACTAAGATAGATAAATATATAGTTTTTATGGATAGGGGGAAGTCTAGACTTGTTCGCAACTTCATTTAGTGCGAGCCACCTTAGTAAGTTAGCCTCTAAGGGAGCTTCCGTGATCGTACAGATCATAGAAAATGCCACAAAAAGCCTTAAAAGAGGACGGAGTGGCCACAATATCGGTGTGTCCAATCGGTCCGCTTTTTGAACCGCTGATACGACGAAAGAGCGCTTCATGATTGGACGCCATACCTGGACAAATCTACACAAGGATAATATAATTTTTGATTAAGAATATATAAAAACATAGGAAGGAATTAGGGCATAAATTCATTATCTACGGAATCAATAAAATCTTTGGGGGGTTCATACAACATTTATTTCACAAATAAACATTTATATAACATTTTATATTGAAAATATTTTTGGTTAAATAACACTGTATAAATATCATTATAACATCAATAGATTTTAATTTGAGAAGAGTATGAAGAGTGATTCCAAAAGGAATTATAAAACCACATACAAAAATTTACTCGTAGCAAATTTATCTTTGACAAAAGAGTCAACTACTATTAAAGGTACACATTGACATCTTAATTTATAACATTTAAATAGCAGTCATTCACAGATTTTCTCGTGAAATTGAAGGAAAGTACAGATAAATATTCTAATTTTTTTTGTTTTTAATATTCCCTATGCTGAATACTGGTCGGCCAAATGCTTACCATATATACAATAACATTGAAAATAGTAGACATTTATATTACAAGATTATATATTTTTTAGGATATAATATACGGTCAATAGATTAAAAAATAGTTTTCATTGTAATAAGATGAATTTAAGCGCTAAATTTATAGAAAACCGAAGAGAATGATAAATAATATGATCCTCCGTTAGTCTTAATTTAATATCTGGGATTAAATAGCAAAGATTTTAATATTATCGTAGTAGAGTATTGAAATCATGTATGAAAAATAAATGAATAATCAAATCGATGAACAAGAAAGGTTTTAATATTAAACATAAACATATCTTGTGGCAGTCTTGAATGAATAAAACAAAGAAAACGACGAAGTCGATTTGAAGAATATGTAAATAGAATGCTACAGAAAATAAGTTTAATTTAACTAACGGAGATTTTAAACGTTACTATAATTAAATCAAACACACAATTATTGTGCATACATTAAAAAAATAATTCTAAAACACTTTCCAATACTAAAAATAAATCTCAATATATCAATATAATCTGTGATCAATAACTGTAAGAGTAATACACCAAATAGGAATACAGGTAGCCCTTGATTTACGCCGATTCACAATAATGTTTTGCCTTGCAATTCTTCAATTCTCCCTACGCGTAACGTATTTTCGTTTCAATGTTGACATATTTACTGAGCTGCGGCATTGTGCATTCGTTAAAACAAATATATATTTATTTTTTCTGTTTAATTCAATTCAATTCATTCATGAAAATGATGAGAGTTTTAGACACTTTTGATGAATAGTCAGCAAAATGCTTAAATTAAATGTGGTATTAAATTCTGCCGGCATTCAGGAACAATTTTAAAGTAGGAAACCAGGAAAATTTAATCGAAGATATTACCAGATTTGCGCGTGATGTGGGATTGGAAGATGTTACAGCTGAAGATATGACAGTACTTTTAAAAGCCCTCAAATTAAGACTTGAAAGAATTATACAAAGAATTAGATCATGAAGAGTCAGAGAAGGAACAAAATAAAGAAGACACTGCTAGAGTTAAGAAAAGAGCCGCGCGAGTTAGACGAGGATTGAGAACAAAGTGCAAATGTGCTAATGAAAGAAAACAAAATTCTACTTTTGTAGAACTTAATACAATTGATTAGCGCTGGCTTTTGTAAGAATGGAAATGCAGCGTAAACCGAGGGCTACCTGTACTTAATAGTTACATCTGCTCTAACATATAAACATCCATATATATTTATATCATATTAAATGCACAAATATTCCATGCGTATCACATAATACAATAAAACTACATAAACAGTCTCAAAAGAAATACACATATTTTAATAACCAGGTGAAATCAAAAGGTTAAAACGGTCGCCATCATAATTCTAAGACGTACAAAGTACCAGTAGAATGAAAATTGCGGTACCCAAAATTATTCATTAATTTTTGCTGCAACAAAATTAAATAAACGGCAATATCTTTCGCTTCAAAATGGGGAACGTCCAAATAAAATCACCTATGGTTTAAATTCTTTTGACTGCATATTATCTTTCTCAGTCTAAATATCATAATAATATCTCGATTCTTCTTGTTAAAAATAAAACAATTTAAGATTCGGCATGTTTAAATACTAAATTTCAATATCCAATGCATTTTTAAAAATCACAATTTTGTTTGAACGATTTAACGAATGCCGCTATAGAAATGGGACATTTAATATCTGTACGAAAATACAATGAAATTAAACACAATCTATTTACTTACATACGCTCCCTACAAAAAAATCCAATAATATAATATCAACCCTGTGTATCTTCGACTGATTTCATAAGAATACATGTGTTAAGAAATGACAATTTACATTGCCACATGAATGAGCACATAATTTTTGATATAATACTATCAGATTTAACAGATCATCAATTATCGCGCATCCAAATAATAAAACGCATCCGTAAAATGATGCATAATTTTCCACACTGTCTCCGCAATAGGGGAATCATTAACGAAGAATTTGGTAACCTGGTTAGTTAGAAGAGAAACGTATCGTTGTGCATATGTTAGAATACACACATAAGTACAAAATCTACTTTGACAAATAGAGTAAAATGAATACAGAGTTGAAGTAAATAGAGATGGTAATATTTTTCATCTTGTGATTTACATCCTCTCGTCGGTGTTTAAGCGTTGGTCTGCCACTGAAAACATAAAGAATTGATATAAGTTAAAATGTCGTCATAAATTGAATCGATCAAAATGTCTCATTTTAAATATGATATAATTGCATAAAGCTTTTATAAAATGCAATACATAATATGCAATGCTAATCATTTGTTAAAATATATATTTTTTAATTGAGAATCATATATCATTTAAATTTTTAATGTTACAATTTTAAATGTTGTATTTTTTTATGTCGACAGTGTAAAATATGTGCAAATATGTTTCAATATATTCAATATTTGTATAAAAATTCTTCATTATGGGGATGTTTTTATTTCTAATAAATATATAAAGGGGATCATGTTGAAAATTCATCTGATAAATTTATAATATGAAATTAATCAATTAAAAAATGTTTAACCAAAAAAACCTCAGTGTTGCCAGATGTTTTATTTGTGTCCAGATTAATCGATTTTTTGACATTAATCATTGACAGGCCTTTTAAAATTCATTATCATTTTTATATTATTTTTAAAAATTGTTAAATAATTGAAATGAAAGATTATTTACAATATTTCATCGTTAATAAATGTGTGAGATGTAATATTACTATTTATGCAAAAGAGGAACTTGATGAACTATACCTTAAGGTTGGACTGCGTGTTGGGCTGCTTTGAAGCTTCATCCAATCTGCGTTCGATGTCGAGTTGTCGTTGTTGTTGTCGACGAATACGTTCCACATCTCTTACGCCGCGGCTTTCATTTTCGCGGCGACGTTTTTCTGCAGCTTCCAATTGCCGACGACGTCGGCTCTCCTGAAAAAGCACAAAAAAAAACGTGCATGAAAATCAATGCGTTTAATGAAATGAAAAGGATCTTCGCGGTATTATAAAATAACGTACTCGCAAATATATCATGGTTATCATCTTCTTCGGCGCAGGTTAGAGGGTGGAAAACCCTCCGACTTTTCAGATAAATTTGAACAGACCGAGTCGTAGAGCAAATATGCTCAACTACCAATTCTCAAGATTGGAATACTGAAAATCAATAATCGAAGCACTGAGTATTGCCTCGCCACAAAAATATATTTTTCAGAACATTATCCATCTAAAAATATTTGATATTTTGAAATGCTGTTTGCTTTAAAACATCGATTTTTATTCGAAACATTTTTTATAAACGCTCAAAATCATACCACATCAGAAATATTATAAATTTATTTTCATTTGTATTGGATTAATATTGGAAAAGCGGAGATATAATTATATGCCATTTTCATTGATACAAATGAATCAAAATTATTTATTGAAGATATGTTTAAATTTATTTACAGAAATATTAGTTAGTAAATAAGATCAATTAAAAAGCGCAAATATGCAAAAAAAAATGGATTTCTTTAATTATGTTATATATTTCATTTTAAAACGTTGCTATTTTTTTGGCAAACATAAAATTATTATTTTTTTTAAATTTTTAATTATGGCAAGAATATATATATCGAAAATCTAATTATTTAATTTTCCCTGATTTTAGCGAGGGGAAATATTTCAAAGTATGGGCATACCGAATTCGAGGATAATGTCAATCAAAAAAGTTGAGGGAGTGATGGTGAGCCCGTAATACTGGCGGATTGGATCGTCGCTCGACGGTTATCATTTTACAGTGCATCTGCACTTACCGCATCTTGTATGAGAGCAGTCGATGGAGTGGTTTCCGTAGATCCTCGAAAGCATGAGTAGCACAGACCCATTATTACGCCTCAATCTGTCACCCTTTCGTTTGACACTTCGACGACGTACGAATCATCGATAAAGACTGCAGACCGTTTCGCACTCAACTTCTTTAAATTTTACAAAAACCGTATTAATATAAACTTTTCAAACAAGGCTACGATATTCTCAGAGTTTTAAAAATTGGCGGCATATCCAATCAATTCGATCGTTCATAATAAATGTAGATATTTTTTTTAGATAACTATAAAAAAATGATCTCATTTTAAGATTAAAATCTATTAAACACAATTAGAAATGTTGAAATAATAAATTGATTTAAAATGACGAATTAAAATATATATATTTTTGTATATATAAACAAAAAAATAAGTTCGAACAAGAACTTTAATTGATATTATTTAATTAAAATTATCAATACAATTTATAAATAAATATTTACATATATTTAAAAGTTTATTGAAAAAAAGTTAATAATAAAAATATACCAATGCATTTAAAATCAAACTAGATAATTATCTACATATTGTCAATAATATAATTTAAATAAAATTATAAAAGTAAAGTAATAATATTTTTAAAAATATGGTAATTGATTATGTTTTTATTAAATTTATTTTTAATAAGCCTTCCCATATGCTTTTATTTAATTTAATAATAATGGTTTTTGAGTGTTATAATTTGTGATTATCATAAATTCACCATTTCTCCCTCGGATCAATGTGCTTATGTCTAACGTTGCTTAGGTTGGCAACGTAGTCCGCCTGCCACAGTTCGATCCCCGAGAACCCAAAAAGAGTGAAAATGCTCTCCCGTGCCGCTCTGCGCCTGGGTAACTATACATTATACGTTTTATATTCTATAATTATCGATTGAATTTATTTAGCTGACAAATTATGTCGTTCATGATTCTCCAACCTCTCAACTCGTTTATGTAATCACTCGTAACATTCACACTTTGACACTCCTCACCGCTAACGTCTTCATCGTCTAGCGAGTACCCTAATTGCGATTATTTCTAATAAATTATGCGTATATGAATATTTGAATTTAATATTTAGATATGGTATTGACCGATTATGACATTCTGCTCACTATAGGCCGACTGAAAAGTATTAAAAAGGTGCATTAAAATTCAAGTTTGAATTAAACATGTTGCTAAAAATCTATTCAATCATTTTTCGTTTGACTTAAAAAATTACATTAACATGACTTAATAATAATATACATGCAGAAAATTTTATCAAATCAATTTTACATGTCATATATTGAAGTCCTTGTGAAAATGGTATATATTTTCATTCAAGCGTATAACAAAATAATTTTGTATTTCAGTTCAGCCAGTGCGACCTATGGTTGCGGCAGTTCGCAACTCTGCATCAGGAGGCGAGAGAGATGAAGCCAATTTTCCGAGGCCCGTTCGTCTCATCGAACCTGGCAAAGTTCGCATGGGTTTTATTCCCGATGAATGGTAACGATCAAATTTTTAAAAGTTGTAAATTCATACGCTGTTCAATTCTTCGTCAACGGGATGGATACATATGCATGATAGATATTTGTGCCTGTCCCCCTCGTGAAGAGTTAACACATAGAGATTATAATTCAGTCAAAACTTATCCCTCGCGATTTTTATGTAACGACATTAAATTAAATCATGTGTAATTTTTTAAGGTTCACATTTTTCCATAAGAAAACTGGCGTAACTGGACCCTATGCTTTTGGAGCTGGTCTCGCCACATATTTGTACAGCAAGGAAATCATTGTAATGGAACACGAATATTACACTGGTATTACTTTCCTCCTTATGATTATCTATGCTCACAAGAAATTCGGCCCAGGACTCGCTAAATGGGCCGATCAAAGCATTGATGTAAGTATTACAATCATTTTGATTCGATTTTTGTGAGATTGTATTAACCCTCAGTTAGTTTTAATACAATAATAGATTTACAATATTTTAACTCTTACCTGATGAGGCGAATTCGCAAAAAAAGAGTTACGTTCGTTACAATGCTATAATTTTAAAACTAGCGGGTATTTTTCAAAATAATTTGAGGAAAATGTCTAGAATAATTTACTGCATAATACTTTCTTAATTTACTTGGAAATTATTAGTGTTTCTCAATCTTTTGCACATATGAGCATAAAAAAATAACAATTTCGCTCTGAATATCAATGCAAATTTTGGAGGCCTAAAATAAATAATTATAGTGTTAAATACAGTCCACGAAATCCATGGGATTCCGCCATTGTAGCTTCATATGGGTAAAAAATCAATTGGCTTAGGGGTGATGCTCGCCTGAAACCGACGCCGACCACTCGGATACATAACGCAGCTGGTGTCCGTCGTGGAGATAAGAAAAGGGTACTTGGCTTGGTGTACTGGTCACCAGATAAAAATGAAACCCTTTTGAGTCAGATGATTGACTCAGTAGTTCCTCTTGACCGTTAACAGGCCAACATCTATTCGGAGACTTGGTCAGTAAAAAGTCTCCGCGTGCACTGTCATTTTCGCCGCATTCCGAGAGATAAATAGGGACATTTTTCAGTTAGACACTGGTTTAAATACCCTTATTAATTTTAGGAATATGAAAAAGGTTGGAGCAAGGACCGTACTGATACCGAAGCAAGTATAAATGGTGCCATCCAACATGAAAAAACCGAACAATGGAGAGCAGAGGGTCAAACTCTGTTGATGGAAGCCAAGAAAGAAAATGTTCTTCTTCAATTAGAGGCCGCTTACAGGGAAAGGGCAATGACCGCATACAATGAAGTATGAAATTTTATTTTACTACATAAATTTGAATTAAATAGAAAGAACATTTTTACAAATATATAATGATTATTTATAGGTAAAACGTCGCCTCGATTATCAAGTTGAGAAGCAAAATATTGATCGCCGTATCTCCCAGAAACATATGGTCCAATGGATAGTCGACAGTGTCCTCAAGTCGATAACCCCAGAGCAAGAAAAAGAAACTCTCAACAAATGCATTGCTGATCTTGGTCTTCTGGCCGCTAAGAATTAAAAAAGCTTGACGCTTCCATAATTTTCATTAGTTCAAAATAAAAATACAGAGAAGAATACAGAGATGTTAAAATACCAATGGTTATTTTTTCTTTTGGTAGTGATAATATTGTATATATTATTTAAAACAACTTTACTAGAGAACATCAAATAAAGTTTTAAAGTGAAGTTTTTTTCTTGAATTTATTTTATCGTACATACTACTACCTTTTTCATCTATATAAATACCTATTTCATACTAACCTAGCAACTGGTGTATGAAAACCTAATTTTATTGTTTCCTTAAGATTTAACGTACCCTATATAGCGAGGTGTATTGCTGATGTTTTCACTAAGTCAATGATCTATTTATCTAATTAATTAATCTTTACATAAGTGACTCTCACAGCCCTATATGTAGCCCCGGCTATTGACAACGCATTTCCGTCTATCCTTAGCCTCCTTCATCCAATTGCCTAGGCCCAAAAGTAAGTGCAAAAGTGCAGCGTCTATGTCTATCCCAGCGTAGACGAGATCTTCCAATGGACCTACTGCTACATGGAATGTCCACGTTCTCTCAATTAGACCTCATGGTTTCGATTCTGGTATTCTCATTCCAGAATGAAAATTTCTCCCCCATAAACCACTATCAGCTTTATTATCTTTTTTATATATATATATATATATATATATTTAAACAGTCTATCCATTGAGGAACATTTAGTTATTCTTATGGCGTTGTTACTTCGTGTACTTCTGGCTATAGTTTTCAATCTCCTGCCTCACTGTTGGTATGTTTAGTTCCCTGTGTAACGTGTCATTTGTCACATACCATGGAGTATCGCCTATAGTATGCAGCATTTTGGACTGAGTGTTGGAGAATGTCAATATTGGAGGTCAATGCGGTACCCCAGAGCTGTATTCCGTATGTCCAGATTGGTTTTAATATGCTTTTGTAGTGTTTTGTTTTTTAAGGACAGTTAAATGTCTGTCCAAGTGCACGCCGAGATATTTAGCTACGTCTGCTTGTGGCAGTGAGATAGGAGGACATATCTATTATCTATTAGGAAAAGTGACATGTGTAGATTTACTTTTATTAGGCTTTATGCACCACTCCTTAGGCCATTTTTGTATGTTGTTGAGATCATGTTGGAGCAGTTGAGATGCTGTTGCTGGGTTGTTATGCGAGGTTAGAAGAGCTGTGCCGTCCGCGAAGGTGTCTGTGTATAAAAGGTATAGAACTGGACCAAGTATGCTGCCTTGTGGGACGCCGGATTTTATATCATGGAGTGTGGTGGCTTCATCTTTGTATTTGACGTAGAATGTTCTGTTAGTCAGGTATGATTTGAGTATGAAGAAGTAATTCGTGGGCAGTTGTTTTCCGTTTTTATATAGCAAGCCCAGATGCCACACTTTGTCAAAAGCCTGAGTTACGTCTAGAAATGTTGCTGAGCAATATTTTCTAACTTCTAAGTCCTTGTGGATTCTATTAAAGATCCTAAGTATTTGTTCCACAGTCGCATGTTGTTGACGGAATCCAAATTGGTGATTGAGTGTTAGGTTGTTTTTCTCAATTATTGGCTTAAATCTCTTCAGTAGTTTTTCAAAAAAATTGGAAATTATTGGGAGTAAGTTTATATATTAAAAAAAATCAATTTAGCTACAATGCCGATGTCATCAGCAAAACCTAGATGTATAATGTGTATGTGGTAAATACAAATATAAAATAATAAACAGACATTTTTACACTTGTTAATAATTTTATTATTGTATATCATCATAAGTTATTCAACATTAAATGTACATTCATATACCAAAAACAAACAGCTTTTCTTCAAAATTTATTCTGAACCTCCAACATACACGAGGCAATATCATTCAAAAATTGTAAGGCCACCTTTTGAAATTCTTTTAAAAATACATTTGTAAAAACCATTTAGTGCCGTAAATTATACTTTATTTACCATCCCATATTTATAAAATGAAGTTCAAAATTGTTTCCATGATTCACACATTTACTATCCAAAAATAAATTTCACATTGAATGATCAATATTAATTTTAGGTGTATAAGCATTTCGTTAAAAATAAACTTCCAAAAATATATACTTACACTACACGCTAATTTGTGTATTAAAATCACTTACTATGAAAATACCCATTTTACATCTTCATTTTAAACTTAACAGTTGCAATAGATTACAAAAATAGCGCAAAAGCTTGGCTTCGAACAACACAAAGGTTTATAAAATCGACAGGCATAAAGAGCAATATTTATAACATGGAAGCACTAATTTGGCACCGATAACTGTAGCGTCTGTCCAACTATTCACAATTAAAGCCACATATTCTCAGCAATTTATTTGATTATAGCACCTTAAACGTTAACGTTAAATTAATCACCGATAGTTTGAAATGTTAGTAACTAGTCTTTTAGTACATTTTTTTTTACTAACAATAATATAAATACGTACATGCATAAAAATGGTCACAAATTTATATTTTTCTATATAAACTATAACATATAACACACGAGGTAATAATGTTCACATGAAATAAAATCGATTCATATGGTATGTTTGAAAATACACTTTTAAGATTAAAATGAATATAAATATGTACATTGATTATGCTGAAATTCCTTAGCAATTCGACTTTGGGACTTGATAAAATTGCAGTATTGAACGCCTTCTTGTAAAAGATTATAAAAATACGACGCATTTATTACATTCAATCGTCTCATAATATAAGTTTTAAACGGGATAAGAATTAATCAATCGACGAAAATTATCTATAAGCATCTCATAACAATGTTTTATATATTTTTACAAAGTAGTCTGCTTATGTGCATGTTATTTGATAAATAAACCAATGCATTCTTATCTAATTAAAGCCAAATTTTTGTCCAATAATCGTCAACAGTCACGGTAAAGGCGGTTAATCATTATCTATGTGCTCTTTAAATCCGTTTTCATCGAATTATTGCGCCTATTTAAACGATTTACTTAAAAATCATAAAGCAATTATAACCGGACGTTATTATACTGCAAAAATTGATGAATATGCGGCCATTCTGGTTCTAATAGACGAGGATTGAACACATTTCACGTATGATAAACGAAGCCATAAAAATTGGTGCGTTTGCCGTGGTGGCACTGGTCCTTATAAATATTTCGAATTGCGCATTAAAGTGTTGACCGTGAATATCTATTTTAAAAAAAATGCTAATCATCATCAGTATTAATCAGTTACTGATTCAAAATCATATAAGCATACGTAGTCGACACTAAACTTCTCTAAACAAATGCCTTAAAAACTATGAACGATTGAATAAAGCAAAACATTTTGGCTCGCAAGTTAATCGATATAAAATTATGTCGTGGTACGCGGTTAGATATGTTTAACGAATATATTAAATTTATCCATTAAATCTGATATTACAACATTGATCATCTCAATTTTATGTGGTGATTCATGCATAAAACTGCTAAGATACAATTTACATCTATGCAGTCGGGTACATATTAAAATTTTCACTGTTAAGCATTCACGTTTTAAAATTTCAATATAAAAATATAATTTACAATATAAATATTCATACAAAGATATAAATTGTGCACTGCAACATTTTTATAAATACATATTTTGTATACATATATACTTTAAAAAGGGTTTGTATAAATTTCTTAAATTAAAACAATAACAAATCTGTTCAACAATGCGGGCACAAAATAAATCCGGCAAATACATGCGTATATTTTAAGAGTTCATATTCAATATGAACGAACTCCGAGATACTTTCATCATTCATAGCTGCAAATTTTCACAATTCGACATCAAACAATGTCCAAATTCATTTGCATCGATTGAGTATATAAATATCTTCATAAATTACTATTTCAAATCTTTTTTCTCGATATTACATTCGAGTACATAAAAAAATATTCTCCATTTCGTATTCGCCCCCGTAGGATGAAAATCAACGGATAATAGAAAAAGTATATAAATAATATAAACTAAAACGACATGAACTCAAAGCATGAACGTATGTAACTTAAATAACCTTCATCGCATTCGATTAAATTCTTCGTGCAATCCGGCCAGTGATACTTTTCGATAACTATTGTAAAATGTGAGATTTCCGCGAATAAATTCGATTGCACATTAGTGAAGGTAATATGTTAATAATATATAAGTTTTAAAATAATGGTTATATGATACAACATTTGTTTTTAGATTTGAGTTTATTGTTCGGTTTGAGGGGGGGCCTCTCCGCAAGTTGGAATTTCCGGACGACTCTGACGAGCTCGTGGAAGGCTTGATCGACGTTCACTCTCAGTTTGGCGCTGCACTCTATGTACGGAATTTTGAGCTGTCTGGATAGCTGCTGAGCTTCTTCGAGATAGACCTTTGACGATATAAAATAGTTAGTTTGATTCGTTAAATTCGTCCGCGTTATAATAATACTTTTCAGGATAATTACCAGTCTTTGATCAAGATCTGCTTTGTTGCCGACCATTAACATGGGGAATTCATCGCGGTCTTTCACTCTAAGTATCTGTTTATGGAATTTGTAAATTTCATCGAAGCTCGCATGATCGGCCACGGAAAATACTAGCAAAAAACCTTCACCGGATCTCATGTATTGTTCTCTCATCGCACTGAATTCCTCTTGTCCGGCGGTGTCCAAAACTGTAATGTAATTTGATATTTAAATAACGATACTGCAGGGTCTTTCAATACTTTGTTGAGTTATAGTGATCATGTTAAAAGTACTCGATAGCTACTATGATAGTGATTCAGTATACAACATGAAAAAGTGATTTAAAAACCGTAAAAAACTGAATATTCATAAGTTTTGCTAAAGTTGTGGATGAAATGTGACAATTTTTATAGTGTTAGCATTATAAATATTGTTAAAATGAGAAAAAACAACGCAAATAGCTGATAGGACAGGATTTCATCATATTTTTCATTGAATAAAAAGACAATGCGTGTGAATACCACAAAACGCGAGTAACATAGGCTTTGTCTAATATACAAAAATTAAAATTTGTTTGTTCGTATTTTATGCGGTGCCATACCGTTCATTTGATTGCGATAAAACTTTGCCAACTTATTGTTTGCACATTCTCAAATAATATTGGTATAGTATTATTAACATATAGTAGATAGGTAAAGCAAAAAAAAAAAAAAGTCAAAATTTTTTGGTTGCGTGCTTTGCCGTCAGTTTGCCTCGGGTTGCTGTCGAGTGAATATGTCAAGGATAGTATCATTTTGAAGCTCTGTTGTTTGCCTTACTTTTTCAAATGTTTTTATATTTTTTTAGTCATAGTGAAAATTTGCGATCTTGTTTAATGTTTTTATTCGACAAAGGATTAAAAGCAAAAGAAGCTACCCAGAGCATCTGCGATACAAACGGCGACATATTGAATAGTCGAAAATGCCATAGTTGGTTGAAAAAATTCAAAAGTGGCGACAGAGATTTGAAAAATAAACCAAAATCAGGATGATCTCTAAAAATCAATGATGACGCATTAAATTCTCAGGTAGAATCTGATCCTTGAAAAACAATAGAGGAATTATCGCTAGACATCGGCTGTCCCTGGTCGACAGTACAAAGACTCGGGGGGAAAAAACATAGACAGTTGAATTTGGGTACTGCACGATTCGTGCCACAATCGTACTGCCGAGTCAACTATTTGACATTTGAAAAATTCATAAATAACCGCTGCTGTGCGTAATAGTGTATGGGAAAACCTGAGACTGCAGAACCTATATCTAAATTGAGTTTACATAAAATAATTGTTATCTGTTAAATTCCTCGAATCATTCTTCAATTTATATTTGATTCATATAATGTTTTTTTAGGGCATCTTTTTAGAGTTTACTATCTTTACAATGTTAATAAAATTTAATTGGACGGTGGTGTCATGTTTACTTTTAATCACATTGTTTGCGAATTTCAAGTTATGTACTCATATTTCGGCACGAATCAGTCATGTTCTAAAAAAAGCACTCGAGTGCAGATCATCTAAAATGGACATGATCCGTTGTAAATACCCAATTGGATGTGGATTATAAGCGTTAATATTTTTTTTTGCAGATACTATTTTTATTAATCAATAATTTAATCAGGAAATTATTGTTTATTTTATGCATTATAATAATAATGTATTATTAATATACTTTCTGTTCATTTCTGCGAATAAAATATGATAAGGCATAATTCGATTAAAATTGTTATGGTTAAAGGATAAGCAATCGAAACGTATAAACCTTTTATCCTGTTGCATTCCATAAGTGGTCATGACCACACCTTGTTTTGAGAACATTCGGTATGACATTAATTGACAAAAGTTGATGCAAAAGATATGTAAATTTATTATTGTGGAGGTTGTATCTTTTAACGGTGAATATTTTGACAACGACTCAATAGTCTCTTCTATGAATGATGCTATTGAATTAAAATAAAAATGAAAAATTGTATTTGGGGTTGAATTGAAGTTGAATGAATTGTTTTATAGTCAGTGTTGTCATTATTTTTTTTTTTAATAAGAAAGGTGTTTGAGGTAGAATTGAATTGGAAAATGACAGCTGTCAGAATGGTGGGCGGGTCTTCGGCAATACATACTGTCGAGTTTGCAGGGAACATCGTCGATGACGCATTGTTTGGTGTAGGAGTCCTCGATGGTGGGGTCGTAGTCCGTCACGAAATAGCTCTGAAACAGAACGTCGCGACGATTATTCGATTAGAAAACGGGCGAGTGGGTGACCGGCGAGTGGGCGGCCGACGGTGAACGGCGCCCGATTCTCGGCGTCTGCGTTCTATTTCGAGAAGCGCGCTCCCAAGGCCGAGTCCCGATGTCATCTTGCATAACTTTGTGGATCCGTACCTGAATAAACTGAATAGTGATGGCCGATTTGCCCACACCACCTCCTCCGACCACCACTAGCTTGTAAGATCGCGCGCCTCCCGGGCTCCCCGCCCCTTGCATCCCGATAGGGCCACCGCCTCGCGACATCTCTCAAATACACTGCCGACTACCGCCCGCACTGAAGCCCCCGCCCTCTTTACACTTCTACCAACATAACAAAATGTCTACATGCTTGCACATCTCAAAACGATACGCCTTAACTATTGATGAACAATTCACCTTTTGCTTTATGAAATACATGGGTTATCAATCAGAGCATTGGCGATAAATATAATTATTAAAATAATAAAAAAATATACCCAAATTAAAAAATATGAATATATACATTTTCAAATACGCATTTTCATTGAAATTTGATATGATGTAATAAGTCATTTACATAAAATAAAATAAATTAAATTTCCAATTCATTTAGATTTAATCATTTAAAAATATTTTATTTTTAGAATAATACAAAATAATTTCTTTTATTTTTAAGTTAATACAAAAAAGCTTCACTTGTTATTAGGATAAAATTAATGATGAAAATTGAAGTCAAATTGTTCAATAACGGTTTTTTTTTAAATAATATGGAGACGTTAACGTCATGGAGAATATGGTCGTAATTCCGTCATTTTGGTCTTCGTCAAACGTCAAAGTACCGCGGGAGCAACATGTATCCGGTGAGCTCTCAAAAGAAATTATGGACGTTCGGCGACGAATCCGATCTGGCGAAGCTCCGGGAGCGATGCAATCGCGACTTTGTGGCTCGCCACGGCTCTCATCTGGAAGAAGGCGTCAAACGCTCGTTCTTCCTTTCGGCCGACGAAGAAAGACATCTTTTAAAATTCTACGAGCTCCAACTCATGGACTTTTGTAAGCGGTTCACTCCGCAAATGCCCAAATTCGTAATCGGCACAGCCTTTCACTACTTCAAACGTTTCTATCTCTACAACTCCGCCATGGACTATCATCCCAAAGAGATCTTGGCGACGTGCGTGTTTCTGTCTAGCAAAGTCGAAGAATTTATCCTCTCCATTGGGCAGTTCGTCGCAAATATTAAAGGCGATCGAGAAAAAGCAGCCGATATTATTCTGAATAACGAACTTCTGCTCATGAAACAGCTGAATTATCATCTGACAGTTCACAATCCGTACAGACCTGTTGAGGGATTTTTGATCGATATCAAAACGCGGTGTACGCTATCTAATCCGGAGCGATTGAGGCCGGGCATAGATGAATTCCTCGAGAAGACGATCTTGACGGACGCTTGTCTGCTATATGCACCCTCGCAGATCGCCCTAGCGGCTGTCTTGCACGCCGCAAGTAAGGAGCAAGAAAACTTAGATAGCTATGTGACTGACACACTATTCAAAGATGCCGGTCGAGACAAATTAGGAATATTGATTGAGGCTGTTAGAAAAATCCGTTCTATGGTAAAGGCCGTAGAAATTCCTCCGAGGGATAGAATTAAGATTTTAGAAAAAAAATTAGAAAAGTGTCGCAACCAAGAAAACAATCCCGACAGTGAAATATATAAACAGAGAATGCGTCAGGCTTTAGAAGACGAAGATGAAGCTCCGAGAATTCCATCCACGACGGAATCCGGAATTTCTCATTTTCCATCGCATAGAAATTAAGTGAACTCGAAGTGAATATCAATTTGATTTTTTAATAAAATTAAAGTCCGATTTACATCAATGATTTGTTAAAAGTAAGGTGGTGCTGTATTGTAATCTGTATTTTCATTTATCAGCTGCTTACCGAACATTGCGTCGTGTTTTGACATGCATTTGATTGGGAGATAGCATTGACGCCATTGGTGGCCAACGTGGTTCGATTCGATTATTATGAACATTGTTTCAATTTTGTATATTAAAAAATGATGCCTTGTATTTGCATAGTCGGTTTTATATTTGATTTTGTAAAATATAAATCATACTTGGAATGAAAATGTGCTTTTAAATTTTATTTTTACACCATATTTTATTATAAAAATATTATTGGAAATGAAATAAGCTGGATTATAGATTTGGTTGATTTGAAAATTATTCATATTACATTCACCTGATTGCATCTATTGTCAATTTTACATGATAGTGCCTTTGGTTAAGAGGTTACATGGCTTTCAAAGCATAAAAAAAGGCATATTTTCAATAAGATCGGTGCATTCGTTTTTAAAAAATCGAGTCCATCAATTTCAAAATTGGAATTTCGAGAAAAAAGTTATTAAAGTGCGTCATTTTCTAACGTTCCGACGCGATGGAATTTCCAAAGGCTCTCTTTCCTAGAATTTCACTCTGATTGACTACAAAACTTTGGGAAAATATTCTTGATATGTTATACTATTAGATAAATTAAAAAAATAGAATATTTTGAAATTTAAAAACCCGCATAACCCCTTAATTATTATCACTTTTTCTACATGAATTCAAAGACATTCTGACTACATGTAGTCCTTAGACTTGTACTTGTCTTGTATTTGTCTCTTTCATGCATGTATTTTTATTTTTTCGTTCGTAATTTTACTATACATAATTACATATCATAATTTTGAATAAAGGTTGATTTATAAATTTGAATTTTGTATTTGATTTTCATTTTGCTTTTTCAGCTTTAACATTTGTTGTAAAATGATTTGAATTTAGCTTTCAGAGATAATTGAAATTTTGTCTATTATGAACTGTAGAATTATTAATCAGATAAAATAATGTAATCATCAAATTATATATTAAATTGTAAAAATGTGCCAGATTAAGTTCTAATAGAAAAATCCAAATATTACATATTTATGTTCCTTTACATTTGTTTCTCTTATACACATACATTTTGGTAATACATTTATTAAAATATAGTAAAATACAACTGCTTTATTTATGCATCAATCTTTATTATTCGACATTAATTGAATACAATACATTTTTTAATAAATTGAAAATATATATTAAAACATACATTAAACATCGCATTGGTTTGGTCTACAGTTAGGATTGCTGCTGTCGAAGGTGGGGGAAATCTCAGTCGGGCTATTTATATTTTTCACACTCTATTAGTTTTTCAGCCTCATTCTGAAACATTTAACAGATATCTTAGCATGTTATCAATTTTGATACGGCTTTTAATGTAGAGAAAAAAATTAAAACATAAATATAAAATATTGTTAAAATAAATCACTTCTAATCGGATTAAATTATTGCATACCTGTATTAATTTGTAAATCAGCATCAAAGCTTCAACGGACGTCTTGCATAATTGATTAGTTTGAGCGCCTTGTATGTCTAGTTTCTGAGTTAGGGCTCTTTTTTCCCAAACTGGTGTAAATGTCAATTGGGCATTTATATCACACATTGCAAGTAGTGAAAATAGTATCATCATTTTGATAAAATGCATCATTTTAAAAAGGCTGTAAAAATAATAAAGTTAAGATAAACGCAAAAAAATCATTTTTATCACAAATAATTAAGTATTTACTCACGGTTTTGTTGGGATCACTGATGGAAACGACACCCGACTTTTCCAGTCTGTGGTCCGTCAAGTATAAATTCTTCGCACCCTGAGCTCTCTTTTATATCATCGTCTGCCAAAATGGCCGGGCTTATTTAGAAGGTTTCATGGAAAGAAGTTAAAACGAAGGCGAAAACAAAGCAATATGAAAACAAAACAGCTTGGCATTTTCTTTGTGAATGTTTCGTTTCCTTTTGTCCGCTCTCGGTATACGTTTTATAATATAAAATGCCTGATATAATTCAAGCAGAAATATTAATGCGTTTAAACCGAAATTTTAAATCTAGAATTAAAATATTTTCATGCATTATTTTAAAATCTATGTTTGGTTAAAGGTGTGATTTTCAGGCGATGAGCAATATTTTGTATCCATGATAAAAATGTCACGTCAATTATCCGATGTCCAAGGCTATCACAAATTATTCATATTAATGCATTATTCTGCCATGGTAATAAAAACATCATCTGAATTTGTGGACATTAGGTATTTAAATATGGGACATCATATCAACTGAAGCGGAATATTAGTATCGTAGAGATTTGAGTGTGCATATATTGAATTAACGATATTGTAGTTTGTAAGAAAACTTTAACCGGGCAGAGGCTTAAATTTTTACAATATTCATATATTTTAAAAATGATGAAATATTTACAATGAAGCGTTGTGAAATTTGTTAACAATCCAATTTGTTGTAATGATATTTTACCGCTGCAATCAATGGCACAAACCATATTTGATTTGACTTTAGTTTATTAATTTATTATTGACTATAAGGTGATTTATATTTTATGATGATTAATTGATTTGTATAAAATAGCGACGGAGAAGTGGTCGATTGTGATCATCAAAAATCGATACGCTCCTTATTATCCCATCTTGGTTCAAGCAAATATTTTTCTTAGAAAATATTTTGACGACGGAGTTTATATAATAAGGACTTATAACGTAGCCAGGTGCGAATTTTATGGGTTCAAAGGGTACTACATAAACAACCTTTGATCCTTCTTTTTGTGTTTCTTAATTAATTTTTTCATACTTTTCTTTGATCAAGGAACGTCAAACGAAATTTTTATTTTGTCCTTTGACCTATACATTTGCCCTTTAGAATAACGCAACGTGACTGTTGTTATTGTCATTCCACGTGCCTCTTGTTATTGCCATTCCACGTGTCAGTTATGTTTGCCATTCCACGTGTAAAATTTTTCTGCGCCGCAAAAAAATATGAAACCTTTTAAAATTGAATCTATCTAATTCTGATAGGATTTTTCTCTACCAAAAAGTAATTTTAATGCTGATACTAATACTATTAGTATAGTATAAGCTTTATCTTGCGCCGGGCAGTTACAGGGGGGGGGGGGGGCAAATAGGGCAAACTAGGTTTGGGGCGCAAAACACAATTCTACCTGGATCGAGACGATCTCTCAAATTTGTTGACATGGTGAAGTATTTTCCACGATGTGAATTGGAACCTTTATAATCTCCAGTTCAGGATCTACACTACCGACGATAAGTTTGGAAACGCCTAGTATGCTATCGAATTTTATGTAAAAACATAATAATTAAGCGTTATAAACAATTTATTGCTTCTATACAATGGGTATATGATGAAATTTTTAAAATGTTTTTATTTCATAATTGCAAATTGCACGAAACGTAATTTATTTTGTTTATTGAGTGTTTTGGTGCATTTTGGAATGAATAAACGTGAAAAACCGCGTTTAACCGCGTTGTAATTATGCTTTGAAGTTTAACCCCTAAAGGAGTACTATCCCAGGGCCTGGGACTCCCCCTCCACTTATTCGAAAGAGCACTATTGTACATTGAGCTTGGAGACAGACAGAGACAGAGAGAGAACGTAGCGCAGTTCGGGAGACAGAGACGGAGAGCTTCCTCGCGTACATCGCACGATTGTATAGATCGTTAGCCCAAATTTATCGACTAATAACGATTTTTTACGCAAAGAAATTAATCGTTGTAAAGCGATTATGTCATCAACAACTTCATCGATTTTAAATTTGCTCACTCCTCAAAAAGTTAAAATATGATTTAATTTTTTAAATTAAGATTTACAGCATCAGATGAATTAAGTATCATGATGTGTACCTATATTATTACACTATGAAATCTAAGCCCTTCAATAAGGGATACTACTGAAAAAAATGAAGATTTATATCAAGAGGGTATATTATACCATCAAAAGACACTAAGTGAGTTGAACTTTGAAGGACAGGAAAAGACCGGACCGACCAAAAATTACTACGGATGCCGATAATTGTATTATATTATCATCCAAAAGAAATCGTCGTCTTATATATCATCAGTTGGACACAAAAGTGATTGAAACTAATTCATCTAAAGTATATATTTTTGTGTGCATGCCAAATTAAATTCATATGGACTTACATGAATATATAATGCTGAAAAAAACCAAATTGAACAAACAAAATAGACTGAATTGGGCGTAAAAACCTACAATTAAATACGAAAGTGAATTGTGATGGTATGGAATTGTTTGGAAGGTGAAAAGATTAGGTATTTTATTAAGTGCATAAGGTTACCAAAAAAATTATGCCCACAATCCCCAGGCTCCAATCGAGATATCATGGGATGAAATCGATCGAAAAGCGAAAAATCGTTTTCCTATCTGTGCCAATATGCTCTGGAATAAATTATAAGAATACTGGATAGATTTATCAAGTGATTGTTTAAGTAAATTATTATAAAATATGCATTGTAGTAATGCATACTAAATGTGGACATTTTGATGAAATTACCATGTAGATTTTATCTTAATAAATAGTGAGTTGTAATTCATGTGATTGAAGATACAGCCCCCTAAAAATATAACTCCCCAATTGAACATGACATCAGATTCGCTATTGGGTTTTATCAGTTCTTTTGGAAATAACACAATCGTCAGATAATGCGTTTTTGCATCGATGAAGGAAAACTAGTTCTATATTAATTAATCAAATTTAATTTCTGCTGAAATTGTTTATCAAGCATTTCTTGATTCCTCGCAAGGTCTTCTGGGTCGACCTCGCATTTAACATGAAGTGTTATCGAAAAGAAAATAACCGCAAGAAATTTTTAGACGATAACCTGACCAGTAGCCAGTGTCAGGGCTGACGTCAGGATGCTCGTGGATTTTTTAGGAAATGGTGTCATCTTTGATTGCCTTGGTGAATGAACTCTCTAGGTCGCCTACTGCACATTCTAGACGAGGAAGAAAACCGCATGACATAACGAACAAAAATATTTCATATCGCGAAATTCTGCAGAAACCGAAAAGGATTTCTGCACATCCGGTCATTTCATAATGTGCCAATTTCCGCGTGCGGGCTTTCGGGGATTTTTAGGAAAAATCTCACGCTTAATAATAGGATCAATCGAATCGAGCTAAAATTTTCTACAATTGCGGATATGCACGTGTAGTTAGTCCATTATGTTTTATTATGTAAACGCTAAAAAAAACTAAATATAGATTTAAATGTGGTTTTGTCGAATTCAGCATGTTATGACCGATGGTCCGAGGTCCACTCTAATAGTCGAAGTTTTAGATTCAAATCAAGTTCAAAAATGGTACCGCCATTACATCAATGCTGCAGTTATTGTAGTTATTATGTATGCAAGCGTGAAATTGTATGTATGTCTGTCCGTTGCCTGTGCAGTCTTATAACCATTGATTTATCTTCGGGTGTCTTAACATATGAGGTGCTTAACAAATTTGGGTTGTCAGGGCTTCCGAAATGGTTCATCATAGTTTTTCAAAAAGCTGAATAATAAAAATGTTGAACAATCAGGTATTTGCCCCGAAGAAATGTCCTTCAAAGAGTTAAAGGCTTTGGATAGGAAATTGGATATTTTTAAATATTTTCATTCAATTCATGAATATTATTGTCAAATTTAATCTCTTTAATTTTTTATAATTAGTTAGTAAAAAATCGATATTTCAGTTTAGTTCCATTTGAATGATTGGAAAATAGTTCTTTTACTTCTAGGTCTTTTACTTTTACATCCTGGTTAAAATGTTTTATGAATGATGCATATTTGATAAGCTGAAGCCTCGATCACGCTGTAATTGGACTAAAAGAATATAAATTGAAACTTTGTAAAAACACAGTCCTATGTATTAGGTTGTCCCATAAGTTTCTTTCGCAAATGAACACAGATCTAATCATAACAATGGTTGAAGAAACCCCGCGATATACTTTTCGCGAAATAGCTAACAAGTTAGAAATTCCACGAGCATCCCTCCATAATCATCTGATAAAATTGAGCTACATCAATCGTTCAGATGTGTGGCTTCCTCGTGAACTGACTGACTCAAATAAACTTCAGCGTATTTCAACATGCGATCTTCTTCTTCAACGACATAATAGCCAACCTTTTTTGAAGAGACTTGTCGCTGGAGATGAAAGTTGGATACTCTATGAGAATATCCAACGTAAACGGTCTTGGGCCAAGGGTACAGAAGCTTTGACTGTAGCTAAACCTGGCCTACATCCAAAAAAAAGTTTTGCTATGCATTTGGTGGGACTTGGAGGGGGTAGTTTATTATGAGCTAATTCAGCAAGGTGAAACGATAAATTCAACAAAATATTGTTTCCAACTAGACAATCTAAAGGATGCAATTGTCAGAAAACGGCCAGAATTAGCGAACAGATGAGGCAATGTTTTTCATCACGATAACACCAGGCCTCATGTGTCTTTGCTCGTCAGAAATAAATTATTATCATTTGACTGGGATGTTTTACCTCATTCTCCATACCCTTCGGACATTACCCCTTCAGACTACTATTTATTTCTTTCATTGAAAAATTCTTTAGTGGTAAAAATTTTAATTCAAAAAATGATATAAAAATGTACCTTGATCAATATTTTGCCAACAAACCTGGGAAATTTTGGCAAGAAGACACTATGAGGCTTCCGGAGAGACGGAAAAAGGTAATAGAACAGAATGGATCATATATTATTCAATAAATTTTGATGTAATACAAATTATTGTTTATATTTTTTGCTTAATATGAAAACGAAAGAAACTTATGGGACACCCTAATATATATTTATCTAATATATTTTTAAAAACTTTGTTTATTCATTAACCGTTCATCAGATTGCAATAAAACTTCGTCCGCTTATTACTAAGGATTGCGCAAGTAACATAGGCATAATCTAATATATAAAAATCAATGTTTGTTTGTTCGTATTTATTGTGCTGCCATACT
This sequence comes from Stenopsyche tienmushanensis, assembly GCA_008973525.1. Taxonomy (NCBI): domain Eukaryota; kingdom Metazoa; phylum Arthropoda; class Insecta; order Trichoptera; family Stenopsychidae; genus Stenopsyche; species Stenopsyche tienmushanensis. Next base: position 286,013 of record WACJ01000160.1, on the reverse strand, counting down.
GTTCATCCGATTGCAATAAAACTTTGTTAACTTATTGTTTATACTTGCGGGAATAACATAAGCATAGTAAAAATATTATTTCTGTACGCAGTTTGTTATGCGAGACGTTTACTTATGCGCTATGTTGGCGCATATTGGTTTGGTGGTTGCTAAGGTAAATAAAGCACTACAACCGTCGATCGTATACCCTTTTTTTAGCATAATTAAAAATGTATGAAAGCACTTCAATAAATGGAATCAAAACATATTTAAAAAAATCCTTCTTTGTGTGGCATTGCAATGCATGTATATTATAAAAGTTGTTTTCATATACTTTGATGTTGAATATTATACCAATAAACTATCAGAAGTAGGGGATCAGTAGGGGTTGCATTTTAGGGCCTAACAATAATAGGGACCTTAACTTTTGCAATTCAATATGTTAGGCAAAGCGGATTTAAAACTAACCATTAGATAGAATCAATGATATTTCATGTGTTTCGATTGGAGAAGACAATTGGAGCTGCATAATATCATTTGCAGAATTTATATGAAAGAAAAAATCGATTCATATTGACGTACGATCACAAGACCTGCATGCACATTAAGCATGATTAATTTTACAATAATATTATAATTGTTATTATAATTTCCGTTTATTACCCTAGATAATTCAAATCAAACGCATTATATATTTTATTCGCTGAAAGATCATAAATCACAAGCAATAAACATGATAATATTATAGTGCATGCGTTATTAATTATAATTATTGAAGATGGCTTGTTTTTCCATTAGCTGATTTGAATGATTTTTGTCTTATTTTTAGTGATAAACATGCATTTATCTGCAATTTATTTGTCATATAATATCATATAGAAATATAATAACTAATAACATATTTAATAAAAATATTTCAAAGACTTGAATGATGGTGAATTTTCAGGAGAGCATGGAAAGCTAAAACATTGTATATATACGAGAAGTGGATTAGTTTTTCCATGAGATATATGTGAGAAAAATTCATTGTAATTATTCAAGTTAATTTCGAAGTCTCAGATGAATAAAATCTAAATACAGTTGGATATAAAAGACATCTTTAAGAAGGTATGATCGATACAAATTAGGCCAGGATGAAAGCGCAGCTATCTTATTTGACCAATGTATGCCAAGAATGCGATCCGCCTTGCATTGCCTGTTGTCCGAAAGTATGTCAGGGTTAGATGATATGACTTTTCGGAATCCTGTATATTTATAAAATATATTAATCGCAGACATATGAAATGGGGACGCAATAAATGCGTCATTGTCTGCTCGAGTTAAGAAAGAGTCTTGATTGCTTGGTTGAACATGATTCGAATGCAACCATGAAGGTTATCCTTTTGCAATATGCACTTTGAAATTTTCCCAAAAGCTTGACAAGTCCCTAAATATCAAATAGTCGAAGACCCGATCACTCAACCACGCGCTGAATATTCTCAAGAAATCGCTATGAATCAATCCATCCAAATCATTTAATATCATCAAATATTACCACACAGAACAAATAAATGTCCGTGATCAAATTCATTCAACTTTGTCTATAGATGCGTCAAAATTTGGGGTCGTTCATGGACATCAGACGTTATTTTAAGCCATTCGACATCTGCAGCCGTCAATTTTCGTGAGCCAATGCAATTAATTTAAAACCACAACACTTAGAAAGTTTAAATTGGCATTCATACTCGGGAAATCCTAAAGTTGAATATGACGCTGATTTTTTAGTGTGACATTGACTTTTTAAGATTTTCTTTGATAAATTCAAAATCCAATCTTATTTGTATGATTCACATTCGAGTCATGTGTAAATTTAGACATTCAGTAGATTTATAATGAGTCTGCAAAATAATAGTAAATCTTATGTATTATTATGCAAATTAACATCATATCAATAATATAGCACTCAATGTATGCAAACTAATTAAATTTGATATTTTTATTTTGTCTTCGTATAAAAACCACAAGAAATCCATTAAATAACTAAACATCTAACAATACTCATCTGAATATATTATAATGACATTAAAAAGATTGTGATCTGAAATTATGTCTACATCAACGAGGTTCAAGCGGGGAAGTACCCTCTAGGAAATTTAAAATGGGTTTATAGTATTTCAGATGTCTATTGAGAATAAAGGGCGTAGTCGTAATTCAGCGATAGCAGATGCAATATGATTTACACAGTCCCAAATTATATTTTTTTTCTAAATTTCGGTTAGTGTTGATGATTTATTTCCTATTTTATCCGAAATATCTCGATACGTGCTCTTGATGAAATTAAAAAAAAAAACTGCATAACTTCGAAATCGCACAAAAAGAGGTTTGAGTGTAATTTTAGTACCCGCAAGGCGTTCTTTCGTCATGCCAGCGGTCCGAAAAAGCGGACCGATTGGACACACAGACCTTATGGCCACTCCGTCGCCTTTAGGACTTTTTGCAACATTTTAGGGGCCTTCTATGAACTGCAAAATCATTAAAGCTTATTCAGAGGCTGATTTACATAGGTGATTTGCGGCAAATGAGTTCGCGAACGAGCCTAGACTTCCCTCCCACCCATAAAAACTATATATTTATCTTATTAATCTATGCTGCTATCTTAGCTTGTTTTTTTTTAAGTTACAAAATCTAGCGAGAGCTCAGAGCGCATATGCCAATCGAAGCTGAGAATGAACAAGTCTTTGCGGACAAGGATACTAAATTCTGATTTTGCACATTGCTGTGCATTTTTGTCGAGCGGATTGGCAAGGTCCCTAATAGCGGGACCAATAAACATCTTGGGTTAACGGATGGTCTTCATGTTCCTTTGCCTCAGATATGAAGTGATGAGCCCGTGTTTCATCATGAATTAATGTAAAAACTCGGACTTATTCTTATTGCTGTGAAACATTGCCAAACACTCAATTGAAATATCAATCGCGATGCTGTTTTTTTCTAATGTGAGCAAACACGGCACCCATCTTGCGCATAGCTTTCTCAAGGTTCAAATTTTCAGTCAATATGCAATATACAGCATTTTTTGAAATGTTTGCTAGCTTGCGCTACTTACAGTCATCCAAAACCATTTTGTGGATTCTCTTCACCATTTCTGGACTGTTTACGTCAATTGATCGATCACTGGGACTGTTCGTTTTGGTAGCTCGTAATTATAGGAATATTGACATGAAATATAATAGATACGGGGTTCAATTTTTTTTAAATTGCATACTGTGTACCAAATACATATCATGGCAGCGCGTAGGTCGGATACTTTTGAGACTACGTATTTTTTTTAAATATGTACATTATAATATATTGCATTTATCAATTGAAAAACTAGGTATTTCTCTACCCTGATGCCGCTGTAATAGGGAAATCGTAATAGGAAACCACTTTTATCGAGGGCCGAATGGGTTTAGGGACTTCAAACTAAAATTCTTATTTTAGCCCATGTTAGCCTTTGAGTTTGACGCCTCTGACGTAGGCAACCATTTGGCAGCATCGATGACAAGAAGCTAAAGGCAATAAGTAATTAAACGAAATTCAATGGCTACTAGGATACTGGTAGGTATAATTTTTAAAGCCTTATAAAACTCTTCTTAACCTTTCCCTTACCATGATATGTATTTGGTACACCGTATGAAATTATGATCCCCGTATCTATTATATCATATCGATATTCGATAGTATATATTGTATACCAATATAGTTATTATATTTATCGATATAGATAGTATATCGAGATTCGATGTATTCCCATTCCCACATAATTCCCATTATTACAACATTATTATAACTCGACTCAGTTCTACTACAACTCGATCTCGTTTCATCATGCGAAAATTATTAGAGTTGAAATACAATTTTTTTGCATACCTACGATATTCATTTGATTCTTGACTTCTTTTATTTTCTTTTTTAGGTACTGACAATGCATAAGTAAAAACCATCTTCTTGTGTAACGGTTCTATTTGTGTGTATGTAATTTTATAAAATTGGACATTTCATGTGAAAAGTCTCATATTCCTATCATTCTGATGCTATTTCAAATGTAATTTCATCGTTATGAAACTGAATATCTTTGGACTTGAAAAAATCAGATTTTATTCAGGTGTCATATATGTACTTATGCATTCGATGGAGCTCAATTTTCAACCATGTTTCTTCTAAATATTTCGATATAGTCTTGAATTATGAATAGAAATTGTCTCTATGTGGAAATATTTCATTCTACAATGTGTTGTTTTCTAAAATATATCATTGATATCATATTCTACACCAGGAATTCTTAAGCATATACACTCATCCGTATAGTCCGAGGACCCCCTCTTGAACAGCATATTTTTGCGGACCCCATACCAAACCTAGGCATTTTACGTCGTAAAAATATATCGCTGGTTATTTTAATAAATGGTCGCAAAAAGGAAAATGTCACTAATCTTGTTGACATGTGTACATTATTAATTGAAAGCTTACAATCTATGTTTTCCTAATATTGAGACAAATCTGAAAATATTTTTGAAAATTTCTATTTGCAATGCAAGTGCTTAAAAATGTTAAAACATATTAAAGAAATTCCTTATCTCAAGCCCAATTAAGTCGCTTGTCTATAATGTTTATATAAAATGAGTGATAACTATATTGATTAATGTATTTTTCATTAAAGAACCTTATTTTAAAATAAACTGTTTACTGGTGGTCCAAAAAAATGAAGCACAGGGAAATAACATTCAAACCAATATAAAATTGTATCTGCTTGGCCATTGGGGTAGTGAAAATATTTATAGAGAGGCTTCGAAATTGATTTGAATTTAAGCTGGGAGCAGTCAAGCAGTTTTATAAATTAAAAACGACGTAGAATTCAATGCAATAAATATATTAATTTATGCAAATTTATATCGTTGTCCAGGGCCAAGGGTCACCTGACTGGTTTAAAAAGTCTTCCAGCAAGTGGAAGATTTATCTCATTATTGTTTTTAAAGCCTTGAGACGATGTGCAATAAACTAGATCTTCTTCGCAAATGTGGAACATCGATGTTTATGAATTCCATGCGAAAATTAGAACATAGGTTATCGCTAGTGCTGTTTGTTTCAGAGCTGAATGAGACCTTGCACGTTTTCGTATGTCATTGCCAGTGGTTTTATCGACAGTAGCGATGAACTTGGATGACCATAACAATGCGACGGCATCCGTGGTGTGACGGTGAAGTTGTGCGAAGATTGTAGTCTGAGTGTGCAAGTGACCATGACTTCGGTTTTGCTGGAAGTCACTTTACCACAGATGGACCACAGCCCAACTGTCGTCATTGCCCAACAGCGTGCTCGTATAAAAGTGTTGTTCGAAGCAGTTTCGTGGTCATTAGCGGGTCCAGCCTCGGAGGTGTTAAACGGCAGTCGGCTTTGGCAGAGCTATTATATCGGGCCTTCAATATTATGTTCATTTCAAATAAAATAAATCGAATCCGTGAATAAGTGCAGTGGATATTGCAGTTAATTACAGTGACACGTTTCTATAGTTTGGACTGAAGAATAGGAGGAGTGCTAGTATTTCATCTTACTGTCCTTCATTCAACTTCATCATTCCATAACAGGTGAATGAACAATTTATCAACCATTTTATATTCACAATTTTTAAAAAAAATAACAAATGTATACAAATATTCATTTTAAATAGAAGAAGCAGATATATTTGCTAAATAATAATTTTCTTTAGGCAAACACTATTCGCCATAGAGGTCATATATAAATGCCTGCTAAAAACTATTGCAAATAGTGGATTCTAAAATTAAATATGATGTAAAATTTCATAACCCAAATAATATGTTTTGTATATTCTGGATTTTAAATATGATCCATCAACATTAAAAACATCATCAAAATTCTAATATAATTTTATGAATAAATCTGTAAGTAATTCATCATTTCATGATGGTGGTTTGTGATGTGTGTAGTCGAGCAACAAAATTCTTCATTTCAGTATTTTATATCAAGATTATCTTTCAAGGAATCTTGATCATTTTTTTCCAATACATCTTAAAGATATTGGAACTCATAGTCATATGTAAATAGTCAATTATGTAAAAGAAAACAGAAATCATCAAGTTTCATACAAGATGATCAAGACTTTTCGGAGCAATTAATATTTTATGTTAAATGAAATGAGAAATAAACGTATTAATTGGAAATTAAATATTTTTGAAGTGAAATTTCTATAGTCGCAGCAGGACAAATTGGCCTGAACGTCACAAAAAGTGAAACTCTAACCGGCAGTTCGCTAGGAAAGAGAGGGAGAATCTTTTGTAGTGTGTAGTATGTGTACATCATAGAGACGCTACACGCATGTGCCGCGCTATCTCTAATGTCTGTGTATGTGTCTACACTTAACATAAAGTAACCACTACACCAGTATTTTATTATATATTACACAACATAAAGTGCGTTTTTATAGCTAACAATTTCTTTTAACAATGTGAAAAAAGGCAATGCATAACATAATTTTATCCTAGGAGGATAAAAGTTTTACTTCTATCAACTGGTTATATAAATCTTCACACATCGATTTTTTAAGAACTCATTACTTAAGACCAATGTTTAAGACTACCAGTATATTTAAAGTCGATATAATTCATATTCGGAGAGGTGAAACTACTTTTTCCAAGTTCACGGAAGTGATCCCACATGTTTTAGACAAGAATTATTTATGAAATTTGGCAAGAACGTGTACAATAAATGTTTTCATCATTTGACCTATAATTATTTAAAAATATTTAAACTTTTTTTATTTAATGAACAAAAAAAACCACAAAAAATGCTGTTAAAAACACACACTTTTCTTTGATCGCCCACTATTTTTTTATTTTCCAATATTTATTTTTTATTATAGGTCAAACTATGAACAATTTTATACAAAATAATAATATATTTAATATTTTTGCTGTAAATCACTTGTTCAGGACTTAGAACTTCCGTAGTGAAAAATGTCATCGCTCGCGCACTGTCATATGTGGCTCTCCCCACATGCTCTAACATACTTTGTCAATTTAAAAAAAATATTTTTATATTCAATAAAGATTACCCTAGTCCACACTATAAATATTAATATTCTATATTTAATAATTTTCGCATAAAAAAATGTTAAAAAATCGATCACTTTGACGTATGGTTGATACAATGACGTAGAATCGGCTAGCTACGCATAGGCTGAAATGAAAGAACCATCTCACAAAAAGATCGGGTTTTTCTACTCATCTGACCCATGAATTTCACGCCCATTGTATTCAGATAATTGATTTTTTCAGACCATCTCGTGGTTGAATTATAAGCATGCCGTGTATTGGGACTGTGCAGAATTTTTGCGCATCTAAGATTGGTGGCGTTAATTCACGGGCAAAATGTTATTTATTCTGGCGAAAAAAATCAAAAGATAAGGATATTCAAAGCATAATAATATAGTATTTTTTACAGAATAAAAAAAATGCCGCAGAACAACTTTTATGGCAGTTTATTATAGTGGCGAATCACTGAAAATAATAGTTCGCCATCCGCTTCCATTTCGTTGTAAATCAATGCTGTGATGCTGTCATTTTGGTTTTTTTTTTTCAATTTATAAAATGGGTTAAACGAGGATGAATTCATATCGAAAATTCAATTAACTCTTATGAAATGCCATAAGCCTCAATCTAAAGATCAAAGCAAATAAATTGTAAGCGTTTTGCTCGTTGAAGATGAAGCCAACGAACTTCTTTCGTTTATATAATTAATGAACGCTGAAAGAGCTACAGCTCTTTTATTGTTCAATATATTGTTATTTCTCCTTATACAAATCAGATTTATTTTTTTATTGTAATATTATATAAGAAAAAAACTGTTTTTTCGCATATAATATAGTCGCATTTGGATTGAATGATCTAAATCTCTAAAGTATTATAAATGGGGAATGATTTAGATCTGTTGAAGTTTGATCATCTGGTGGAGATCACATTTGCGTTCAAATTAAGCCCGAAATATTAACACTTTTGTGGCTAGTGATGCATATGCTGCATCATCACGGGTTCGATCATTGGTGGCCGCATGATGCCACATATGTATCATGATCGCGCCGATCGTTCGTAGCCAATAATGCAGCATTTACACCAGTATTCAATAAATACGGTGAATGATTTTATATATATGCTACATCAATTTGAAGAAATACGTTCAATAGTCTGATCCTTTGATGCGGCCACAATAGTGTTAATACATTTACGACTTTTATGCGACTTCACCTTGTTAAGATGTTCAAACTAATTTGTTTAGATGCCTATAATATGAATTTATTTTATGACAACAACTACAGTAAGTCCTCGACTCGCATGGTCACTCACTGCTCCAAATCATAATTTATTGAAGCCGACTTTGCAAATCATTTTGCTCAAATCGATCTATTTACAACTATATTTATGCCATCCGTATAGCGCGAGTTTGACGCCAAATTCTGCTGAATTCAATAAAAAATTAATATTCACATTGTTGTTACAGGTTCGACTGCCAATTGTCATTCATGTGAGTGTGAGCTCTTGTGATTTCGACATCAAAAAACGTATCCGGCCTTTTGAAAGCTACTGAACCATCAACCATATCATAATGTTCAGGTCAATAATATGCTGCTTGGCGATAGTTGCAACCTTTCAAGTGGTCCAATCTCAAAGTACGTTGAACATTTTTATTTTGCATGATAAATCACTAATCACTATGATGTTTTTTTTTAATCATAAAATTGCAAGCAAAACACGAACATTTGAAACAGCGTAATCTAAGTGGCTTTTGATCATTAAAATATCATCAAAGACGAACCAATTTTTTATAGGGAAAATCAAAAACTCGTATCAAACATCGATGATAATCAGATATATTCGTCTGTCGATTAATAGATATAAATATCGATAAGCGATAGAAATACAAATTATTCATGACCTTATGGCATTATGCATATTATAAAAGGTTATTGAATTCGACCATTCAAAATGTTCGCAAGGACGCTGCGTGTATTTCACGTAATGAAAATGCCATTTGACTATTGTATTTGACATTGGGTCATAATTTGATTGATCTTACATCTTGAGATTGTATTACAATTCAATTCAGCTTATGAATACAATTGTTATTGATAGAATTGTAAAAAAATCGAATTTAAATACAATTAAACCCGGTTATAACGAGCACTAGTACTTTGTATATCCTTTCAAATTGGAATGCTGCAAACAGTACCGATTTGAATGTATCTCTAAAAAGCAATTTTAGATCTCTTTAGATGTAATTCCTAATTGATATTTATATATAGATTTTTCTATTTTCCGATTAGTGAACAATTTTGATCGAAATGTATCAATTTATATTTCAAGGGATTGTTTTAATTCGTAAACGCTTAATAATGATATAAATTTTATAAAATGTGATTCATTCTGGCAAAAAATTGCCATTTATTTTTTGTTTGCTATTTCGAAATTCGCCTGTTTTGGCTCGTTACATCCGTGAAATGTTTGTTTTGAAAAGTATATTTCGCAGTATTTCCTTGTTTGATCGCTTGTTATTATTATACTAGCACCTAGTGCTATGTTGAAATGTGATGTTATGCCAAAATAAAGCACATTTTAACCATACGACTACACAACAGTGACTTAAATACTGTGAATTCTATATTTAAGTCACTTTTCAAGTAGTTAATTTCATTTTAGATGAAACAATCAGTAATGAAACATAAAAAAAACTTCTCTATATTAGGAATACATCTATGTTTGTTACGTCTATGTAGTAGACTTCTCAATTAACAAATATGGTACTGAACTAGATAACGAGAGTTATTGCGAATGATGATCATATGTCATCTAATTTTTCAATAACATTATGAATTATAAAATTCATCGATAAAGTATTCGGCAATCGAAGGTTAGAAATAGGACTTTTATAGGTCAAAATGTTATATTGAGGACAGACAGACTTCATCAATCCAAATGAATAGATTTTTCACACATTTTTTTCTACAAATCTCAATAAATTATATTGCAAAGGATCGATCGAAAATGCTGTCAGAATACCTCAAAAATTGCCTTCCAAATGGATTTTAGTTAGTCGACTTAGTATCATTTTATATCGAAAACAAGATGTATATTTACACTTGTAATTGATGAAAATACTACTAAAAAACAATCAATACTCCATTGTAAGGACTCCAAGTATGATTGCAATAAAGCATATAACAAGAAAAACGACGTTTTTCAAATGTTTAACAACAAATAGTCTTAAGAATGTATGACGCAAATCCGCCAGTCCAAACGTGTGATTTTATTAAAGTAGTGCTTAGAAAATAACAAGTTTTTTTTCAAGCAAATAGATATATCGATCTCAGAGCATCTGGGTTTTTCTTGTCGTTCAGCTCAAGCAAACAAAACCGACTTGATTTTTGTACACTGTATAATCTTCGCTCCAAGTCTTCTTCCACTGCTGCAATATCCACAAATGCTATCAAATGATTGCTTTTTTACATGGAATGATGCTATTTAAATACTGCAAATATTCTGCATCCTGCAATTATTTAATTGGACCTCAGTATGGCATAATTATCACGATAGAGGAAACATTAAGTCTATGTCGAATTTATACAAATGCTTTTATATTGAGGTTAATATAGTTTGCCGACTTATCAATCAAGTAATTTAGCAACACTAATTGGACGAAGACGAACATTTTGAAAAGTAGAAAAATCAGCTTTGTTACGCGTGTGACCTAGTCGCCGAAGACATCCTTGTGCTGAAGGATAACAAGACTTTATCTTTTAATTGCGTTTTTTCACGACTATTCACATCGATACTGATTTCTTTGCTGTTTGTTTTGTTGGGTACAGTTTTCAATTACCAGTTTCGTCCTCTGAGGCAGTGGTATCAACCACAAAGGCCGCGTTGGCCATTGCAGATATTCCAAAGACCTGCTAGATACAACGGAGGTCAGTAAGATACAAATTGGTTCTATGGATTTGTTTTGTCTTCCTGGATGAATCTTTCAACGTGTTTATAATTTAAAAAATGGAGGAGAAGGATCTTCATTGGTGTGGGCTTCTTCGTTTAATTATAAGATACATACAATAGAAATTTTGATGAAGGTGTTTGGTTGTTGTTTTTGTGTGGCTTTTTAAGTTTCTTCACTTTTTGGTTTTTATGGAGTGTGTTTTCATTCTAAAACAATTATTGATGATTTTTTTAATATTGGTATTTGATTGTTCTTTGGTCTATTCTGGTTAATTGTTGACTTTGAATTAAGTTTAATACAAACTGTATATGTTTTTCTACTTTATGGTGAATGATTTATTAGCTCTAACGTAAGAAATATTATGATCTCATCGTTTGAATTCGCAGATTTACTTGAGAAAATTGGATTTCAGAAGAAAAAAATTGACAATGGCTAAATACCCAAGCGATTAATTATTTTAAACAAGGTTACCTAAGTGTATTTGATTTAACAATTGACTATATTTCAACTAGAATATCAGATATTTTCATATGAAATGTCCGATTTTATAAGATCAGAAATAAGAATTTCGTAAATGGTTATACAAACCCAAATAATTATGGCAATTTTTAAATGTGCAAATTTGCATTATCATGCAATTGATTCAACGACTTTCGACGACTATTACGAACAGCGCAGTAGTCGGACAAATGAAGTAACCACCCCAGAAATTATGAAGAAAATCCACAAAATGGTATTGGATAATCATGTAGGCCTTTTAAAAAATTCTATACAACGCATATTGACTGAAATTTTTGACATGAGAAAGATGTGCGCAAGATGAGTGCCGCGTTTGCTCACAATGGAACGAAAAACAGCGTCGTCATGATTAATCGATTGTTTGGCGATGTTTCACAGAAATAAGAGTGAATTTTTGCATCAGACCCTGAGAACATGAGGACCCTCTAATGCAGCGGTTCCTAACCTGGAGGTAATTATTAGGGGCAAAACAGCTATAATGCTAATATTTTTTGGTATGTAGATAATAGAATGAAAGATCAGCGCCACGTGGCTGGGCACAAATTTTAACAAGACTAAAAAAGTTAGGAACCGTTGCTCTAATGACTCGACCTGTTTATTGATGACCATGCCAGTCCGCTCTACAAAAGTGCATAGCAAGGTGCAAAATCTGAATTTAATACCCGCAAAATGTCTGTAAGAACACACTCATTCTCAACTTCAAGTGAGCGGGGAAGAAATTAGCTAGATTTTATAATTTAAAACTAGCTAAGATAGCAGCATGAATTAGTAAGTTAGATAGATATATAGTTTTAGACTCGTTCGCGACCTCATTTGGCGCGAGTCAACTATGTAAGTTAGCCTCTGTAAACGTACAGATCATAGAAGGCCCCGGGTATGCATTTATCCCCGAAAAAGTCCCAAAAGAGCACGGAGTGGCCACAAGACCTGTGTGTACCAACCGGTCCGTTTTTTCGACCGCTGACATTGGACACCATACTCGAACATGTCTACAGAACGATTACGAACTCTCATTACAAAACGAAGTTGTTCGAAGAAGACTGATCGGGTGGATTATTTAAATTTTACAATATTATGCGCGCTTATGCCGGCTAGTTGTACCCGTGGCGGGCACCTGCTTTACCACCCCCTTGTTACGACTCTGCATATAATTACCATGACTTTCAGAGGATAAAGTATTGCTCGTGCGTGCTTTTTTCATATGAAAGTTTGCAAAATTTCACATTAATAAATTCCAGCTCCTATCATAATGATAGCTTAGGTCTTTTCGCAAAATTTCCACTATATAAAAGTAGAAACATAGATGATATAAACAATATTGATTTATCATTGCCCTTTGAACCATGGAAGATGAATAATATTGAAGATCCGCTTACAGTCAATGACGACACAGCAAATAATGAATGTGCGCATGCGTACATTCTGCTTTCCTAGAATCAATTGCATTGTCAACTATAGACTTGAAGATACCATCAATATTGACATTCAATGAAAATCCCCGGTAATTTACCAAATAATAAAATATTTTTTACTGGGTTAATAATTAGCAAATATATTGATATTCCACTTGCAAGTTAAATGGTTAGATAAATATTCCAACACTTCATCAGCAAACATTTGAAACACTGAGTATGGATCGACTTTTATGCTTAGCATTTCAAGTAGTATATTCAATGTCGGTTCTTGGAGTTCAAAGTGGCCCAACCAGCATATTACAAAATTTCTATTAATGTATTTAATAAAGTGCTCTTCGACTTTAATTTTTATTTAAATTCAGCTAGTCAAGTACGCAAACTGGTAAAACGTGTTACATTTGAATTAATCAGTATATTGAATTTTTTTAACCGCTATGTTGCTTAAATCATTTTTATGAAATTCCTCATCGTGGGTGTATTTAGCTTGGTCTAGAATTAAATTTATGTTTTAAAAGATCAAGATGCTGCTGATATGGTTGAATATATTGGTATTTTTGCTATTATAAATAAGCAACATTATACTGACTGACGAGCAGGATTTGGTTTAGGAAGAATTATTCTACATCTCTAAACTTAACACAATGAATCACCCGTTATCATGACGACGTTTTACTGTCACAATTAAAATAAATTACATTCATTCTAATGCTGTCCATGCGAACAATGTGATGCAAAAAGTTGTCTCCATTCATGAATTTGTAAATAAGCCTTTGCATAGGAGAACTGGCAATAAATCTTCTTCAAACGTAAAAAATACAGTTCACGGAATGACGAAGAACGCTGAAAAAATATAAAAACAGATTTAATGTATATCCTTTTTTACAGACTAATCGAGTCATTAAAAACGTGTCATACCAAGCAAAATACAGTCATCCAAAATAGTGGACATTGTTTTTATGTCAATGCTATACGATAGATGTACTTCTCGATAGCTGATACATTACGATTGTAGCTTTAAATTCTAATCATGATCGATCAACGTAGATGATGCTTAAAAGGAGGAATAACGATACATGGACATATATACTTCAATGACTAATGCAATATGCAATGTCAAGCAAAAATAATGGCAAAGGATTCAAATTTTGAAGTATAAATTGATTTTCTCGGCCTTAATTATTTAGGAGTCACAAACGTCAATGTCATATTCCTCTACAAATTTCTTAATTTGTAATTAATACAGCCATTTGGCCATATTGGCTCATATTTTCACAGCATGATTTTAATGTTTTTTGCAACTCTTACGTTTCTATTCCTTTGTATTTTTAGCATGAAATGACCTATAAAATTATGCAGAATTCCTAAATTCAAGTCCAAAGTCAAAGTACTAAGTAATATCCGTCATAAATAGACAATAATGGATATTGCCTTGATTCATTGCTGAAGATGTCATCGAATTGCTTAGCTTTAATGATTAAGAGCTTTTGAGAAACTTGTTGAAATTAAGAATTGTTGTATTTCTAACAGCTGTAATATCAGTATATATTGATGATTGATTATGCTAGTTGTGGTGTTTATACTTCTGATGATCATATTCAAGATACTCGGCTAACAAATCTGGGAAACTAATTGATGCTTATTATCAAGGCTTTAAATCGTTATTTCCCAGTGATTCATCTTTGAAAATGTCTATAACTTTAGAGTTATCATGTAGGCGACAAATATGATATAAATAATAAACTAAAAGTATAACAATTAAAACTGGAAGTATACAGTCATATAATTTATTAAACGAAAGATATTGACTTGATGCTTATTGGCTGCAAATATAGAAGTTCCAAGTTGAATACATAGGACTAGTAAACAAATTGAAATTTGGAAGTCCCATTCTGGGTACAAATAATGACTTAAAAGCTGAAATTATGGTTCATAATAATATTCAGGGCCGTAACAACAGGGTGGCAAAGCATAGAATACCGACCCGGTCGAAAGTTGCACATGCTTTTTATCTTACTTGATCATTCTACTTTACATTAATCAACACTGATTGACTTTGTCCGTTTTTATAATATATACTAAGTTGTCTAATCCCTCTTTTCTTCGTTATTGCTTAAATATTGGGCCGACCCAATCGGCATAAGCCCGCAATAAAATAAAGACAACGATATTTTCGAACCGATTGTAAAATTTAAGCAACCCATCTGATTAGTCTTCTTCGAACAACTTCGTTTGTAATGAGATCTCGTAATCGTTCTGTAGACATATTCGAGTATGGCGTCCAATGTCAGCGGTCGAAAAAACGGACCGGTTAGGACACACAGACCTTGTGGTCACTCCGTCCTCTTTTAGGGCTTTTTGTGACAAGTTTTCGGGGACCGTTTATGATCTGTACGAACAGTAAAGCCCTCTCGGATGCTAATTTACGTAGGTGGTTCGCGCCAAATGGGATAGCGAACGAGTCTAGACTTCTCCTCAACTATAAAAACTAAATATTTATCTATCTTACTAATTTAAGCTGCTATCTTAGCTATTTTAGCTTTAAGTTATAAATTCAAACTACTTTTCCCCTGCGCTCAGAGCGCAAGTGGCCACTCAAAGTTGATGATGAGCATGTCCTTACGGACATGGATATTAAATTCAGGTTTTGCACCTTTTGTTGAGCGGGCTGGCATAGTCCACGTTTCATCCTGAATTGATGCAAAAACTTGGTCTTATTGCTGTGAAACATTGCCAAATACTCGACTAAAACATCATCACGACGTTGTTTTTATTCCATTGTGAGTAAACGCGACACCCATCTTGTGCACAGCTTTCTCATGTACATAATTTCAGTCAATATGCAATGTACGACATTTTTTGAAAGGCTTATCATATCTGCTAGTTCGCGCACGCGGATCGATGATCATCCAATACCATTTTGTGGATTTTCTTCGCCATTTCATGCAGTGGTTACCTCATTTGGTCTACCACTGCGCTATTTATCTTGGCAGCTCGTACGGCCTCGTTTAAACTCTGCCATCCAACATCTTACTGTTGTAAACGAAGGAGCAGACTCCCCAAAAGTAAGGATTTAGCTCGGAATTGATTAAAAGTATTGTATCATTTAACGATAAGCATTTTTTCCATGTTTACAAATTCACTGAGAACGTTCCCTATTGATGGCTGCTAAACCAATACTAAAAAATGTTCCAAATCCGAAAAAAACGGTTTTACCGGTTTTCGGTTCAGTTCCGGTTCAAAGCCCTGCTTACTCTATTAATATAGATGTCCAAAAATACTGTTTGTTTTATAAATATGGACTATATTTTGATATTGTTAAATCATAATACTACGCACCCAAATAAATTTGATCAGTTCATGCTCTAGTTGTCAAATGATCATTGCATTTGTCGGCGATCTGACCTAGATCTTAGTTTTATGTAAAAATACCCTTATCTGTGATACAATTTGGGATCTTAATTACCCAAAAAATCAGTACTTAACAGAAAAAATCCATACTTTTTGACCAGTTTAAGCGCGAAGCGTTCCGAAAGCGAACCGTACGTTTATTCGAATCTCGTCCAAAATGACGATGGAGAAGATTTGTTTGTTGCTAAAAACTATGCAGTACATAATTGTGATCGCACATAAAAAGGCGATATGTGACGATATTTGTCCCATGAGGTGCAATTATAGACCGGTGTACGGTGGCGGTGGACATGTACCTAACCATGGTCACCATGTACCCAATCATGGCCACGGCCACGGTTATGGCCACATGTATCAACCACCGAACGACATTAATGTGGACATCGAAAGCTTGGCTAGAGCCATGGGCCTCCCCAAGGATACGTTTACGGACTTTGTTTTTAATACATCATCGGATATGCCGATGGATGATAAGCCAATGAAGACTAGGAACGAAAAGAAAAAGAAGAAGGGCGTAAGACCTCCGATTGAAAAAGAGGCTGTCCAATTTATGGATACAGGTCTGATAATAAATGCAAATTAGACGTGAATCAAATTTATATTGATTATATGATTTTTGGTATTGGTTACGTACACGCCCTTAGATTACATCGGTGCGAGTTTCAAATGTTGCCGTGTTTTTTTGCAGATTATGATGAAACATTTCGTTTTGCCTATACAGAGGATCGATGCACAAGTCCTGACGGAAGAAGAGGAGCGTGTCTCAATATAAGACGCTGCGAACCCCTTTTGGATATGTTACGGAATTTAAGATCGAATCCTGGAGCGCTTAGTTATTTGCGTGAATCCGTTTGCGGATATGACGGACAAGATCCAATAGTAATTATAATATTTAATTGCGTGTATTTTGCATATTTTACATAGAATTTGTTTGATGATATATTTTTAAATATTCAAAGGTTTGTTGCCCAGACGGTGGTAATAATTTCCAACCAACTCCTCCACCTCAACCCCAATATACGCTACCGACTTTGGATGATAATTGCGGCTTTAATAATGTGACCTTCCTCAAGCGCGTCGTCAATGGAGTTCCAGCCCAATTGGGTATTTATTATATTTTATTCAATAATTTATATAGGAAATTTATTAAAATTGCATAATAAATGTTTGATATAATTTTAAAATTATTTTGCACATATTTATTATTTATTAAACTCATATTATAAGAGAATGTTAAAATATTAAAAATACTCGTACGTCATAGGTTCATGGCCGTGGATTGGTGCTTTAGGATATAGATCAAGAAGAAATCCCGGTAAAACGTTATGGCAGTGCGGAGGAACTCTAATTACCAGCAGACATGTAATAACAGCCGCTCATTGTATTCACGGACACGAAGATGATCTGTAAGATTTAAATCGTTTAAATTTAATAAGATATCGTTTTTGACATTACTGCACCAAAATATTGCTAATATCAGCTGTCATTTCGAAATACGGTGTCAGTGTTGCCATAATAAAATAAAAATATGAGCAATGTTTAATGACAGTTAATTTAATTGAAAGATTTATTATGTTTTGCATTTTTTCGCATTGTCAGCTATGCGGAATTAAACAATTCCGCGCGTGATGTCATTTTTTGTTTGATTGTTGATTTTTACGATATACTGTATTTACGGGATAATTAATGGTAAATAAAATTGTTTGCTCGTTATTATACGTGATGTGCGAACGAGCGCGATTATTGCGAAATATAATTGCGATTCGAAATCGCAATGCCAGTAGATAGTTCCGGATGATGACAATCTTTTCCTGATTTTTATATAAATTGACAAAATATTTTTTTTAAACCCTTTTTTAAATTTAGTTTTGAAGTATTTTTATGTACAATTTACAGTTATATTGTTCGCTTGGGAGAGTTGGATTTAAGCAGAGATGACGATGGAGCTACTCCAATAGATGTAGGAATCGAAACTCAATTGAAACACGAAGAATATAACTCCAAAGATTATACTAACGATATTGGAATACTCAAATTGGTTGAAGATGTTACATTTACTCGTGAGAATATATTTTACCTATATCCATCATTTAATGTAATTCAATGTTAAATGCATACGTTTATGGCTTAATTTTATTTTTTAGAGCTTATTTGGCCAATTTGTTTGCCGACAACGCCAGATATGAGATCAGAATCGTTTGAAAGAAAACTTCCATTTATTGCTGGATGGGGGGCTCTTTCTTTCCGTAAGTATTAATGTACTCATTATTTATGTAATAAAATAGTTATCATTCGTGCCTCTGTCATGTAGGGGATGGGAATGTCGGATGTATACCCATAATCACACCCCATCCCCAACCCCTTATGCTTGCCAACTGGCGGAATCCCTGAGTCTGTTCACTATCAGTATAAGAGGTCCACTTATGCAACAAAAACATGACTGGTCCATAAATTTAATTGCGGGGCAAAGATGAGTGACCTGGCTATATAGGAAAGCACACATGGAAGCCCTGGAAAAAAGTCGATGGTATTATCGAAATGTTTACACAATCTGAGGAACTTACAGTGTAAAATATGCCAACTACATAGGCGACGGGGATACGAAAACCTTTACTAGCAACTGAGCAGCAGAAACTCCTTTTTCCTATATATTCAGATATGTTGTCAGACGATCTGCTGCAACGTTGTTTAGGCAGACATACGCAAAATAATAACAAAACTTGTTTAATAAAAGAAGTTAATGGTGCACATTCCGCAGCATCAAAAGAGGCAAGATTGACCCGAAGACTAAAGAGGTCAACTGAAGAAGACTTTCTTGTAAAATCGGAAAGTATCCTCTATGCTTCTGGTATAGCAGATTTGGTGTAGCTATTAAACTTTTCATTTTATTTGCACATAAACTTCGGTTCAACTTTAAACGCGTTTTTCTTGTAACTGCCTTTTCCAAGCTCATGGATGTGTTCCCGAACGCCCTAAATGAGTATTCCTTATAAAGTTTGGCAGGCACGTGTATAATAAACGTCTTCATCGTTTGACCTATAATTGTTTAAAAATATTCAAACCTTTTTTTTTAATTAACAAAAAACTACAAAAAAAAATGGTAAAAACACACATTTTTCTTCAATTGCTCACAATTTTTTTATGTTTTAATATTTCTTCCTAATTATAGTCTATACTATACACGATATTATAAACAGTAAAATCATGTTTATTTTTTTTGCTGCAAATCACCTGTCCAGGACTTAGGACTTCCATGGTGAAGAATGTCATCGCTTGCGCACCGACATCCGTGGCACCCCCCACTTCCACTACTATACTTTGTCAAACTTTAAAAAATATTTTTATTTTCAATAAAGTAGAAATGTTCCTCAAGAAGAAAACTGATAGACTTAAACGGCAAATTAGTCCTGTTTTTTTATGTTTTTCCCATGATTTTTCCCTTCTACATCACATCTCATAATGGTATTTGATCTAAATATGTAATATTTAATATATGATTATGAAATTAATAGAGGGCCCGACAGCGACACATCTTCAGCAGTTGCAAATTCCAGTTGTTGGTAACGAAGAATGTAAAGAAGCGTATACTAGATTTAAATCCCAAGTAATCGACCAAAGAGTTTTATGTGCTGGCTATGCGCGAGGAGGTAGAGATGCTTGCCAAGGCGATAGTGGAGGTCCACTCATGTTTCCACAAGTAAATATCGCATAATATATATACAATATAAAATGTATAATTAAAACCTTGCAACAATCTTATAATTTATTTTTTACAGTTTCCAGCGGGACGTGATAATCTTCATTATTACCTCATCGGAATAGTGTCTTATGGATTCAAATGTGCCGAACCCGGTTTTCCCGGTGTATATACGAGAATCACCGAATTCTTACCCTGGATTGAATCTCATCTTAATGTTTAACAAGCCGATTTGATCCAATGTATATGTTCTCCCAAATTTAATTTATATTTTAATAGATGTAAAAACATACATATAACAGAAAAGATGGATTAAACCAGTGGTTATATAAAATATATTTTTATAAATTATAAATGTGATGTGATGAAATTTTAAAAGATTTAATATACTGATATTTATAATTTTGTATTTATAAAGTGGTAGCTTATAAGCATTTTGTATAATTTTTTTAAAAATTACTTAAGTTTTGTTAGCGTAAGACGATAATTCAACAGTATTATTTCATTTTAACAACCGTATATTGTATTTATACATAGTTTTAAACGTATTACAAAAGCGCAATGTTATTTTGTAATGATAAATAATGGAAAAATAAATATGAAAATATTTTATAACATGATAAAAAGAGCTTTAATTTTGTTTGTATTGTATACTTGCATCATTCCTGAGTTATAAGAATTACATCTATGTTAACAACAATACAATCGATCAAATACATTAAACCATTTCATTGTTTGTAATCGCGCATGTAATTTTGAATTATAATAGGAAAAGTGGACAATTAAGAACATCGTCAAATAAGAAAACAAATGTATTTACTTGCCACATATTTTTGGTTCGACATCATTTTTACATTGAGGCGTTGTCAAATTCAAACAATAATTTCAAGATTTTCTATACACTAACAATTAGAAAAGCATTTTGGCGGGATAAATTTCAATTTAATCCTAATTTAATATGTACAAATGGAGTTATAATCCAATCAGTCTAAATTACACGAGGAACTTTAAGTTCATTCTTAGCTATTATTATCTAGGAATTGACTTAAATATCTTACATCTAATAGAAATAGCAGTTTATTATATTTAAATAAACTGCAAATATTTGTGCACCATTATGGATAATATATATATTTTATTCGCATTATCTCAAGCTAAATTCTGATGAAAGACATTAATAAACCGAATACTTAACTGGCAAAATTGTATGTAATAAGTTTTAGCTCTGACGCATTTATATTATAAATGATTGGCATATGGCACTATAAAAATGTGAATATAGATATTGTCAATATACAAAAATAAGCTCGATAAAATAGTCTGGATAAATAAAAATGATAGATATTAAATGAATTTTAATTGTTATAATATTATCCAAATTCCATTAGCGTTTATAAGTAGATCTATATTAAATTCAATGTAATGGGCCATATAAAAATCTAATTAAATTCCACTGGTGCTATATTTAAATATTAATGATGATGTTATATAAAATGTTGTTATAATTCTTAACATAAGAATCTATTTAGTTATTTCATATGAATGCTTAGAACGAGTGAATTGCACAAAATAATTTGTCAGCGGACTGATTTATTAACAATTAAAAATTATATAAGACGGAAAATATAAAAGCGTTTTTAACCAACTGAAAATGGTGACTCCATAATCATCTTAAATCTGATCAATATAAATTTCTTTTCAGTATCGGCATCGGAAAAATAATATTATATTAATTAATTGTATGATTGTTATTGCCGATAAATTTTATGTTATTATCTATATTTGTTGTTTGAAAGTTATACTTGGTCCTTATTCATAATATATTGAAATTTGGCAATGCATTTAGGAAAATCTTGTTTAAAATTGTTCATGAATTTTGCTTAAATTTATATAAAAGCCTAATAGGCATATAATCTTATTGTATTTCTTTGTTTTGTTTTTTAACAAACAACCAATTACTTTATATATATATATACTTGCTTCTCTTGCTGTACAATTTTTTTACAATTACTGTGTTTCTTTAGTATCAAGACCCACAATACAATTATTTTTCATAGGCACAGATTGAATATTTGAAAATAATATGCGAATACTAATTGTCTTCTAATGATGATCCACTTTCACGTTTAGGTAAAAGAGTTCTAGATAAAGCCAATGCAGGATTGGCGACGGCTATTATATGATCACCGCTAGCAGCTACAATTCGTACCCGTTCTTTTGTACCGTTTTCACTTTCAACTTCAGTTCTGCTATCTTCTGGGTCCTAAAATTATGATTTATTGTTAATATATTCCATATTTAATTTGAATTGTAATAAAAGTATTTTATAAAGACCTGTACTGGAGGAGAACTCGAATTACTAAAAGAGTATCGTGAATCGCCATCATCAGAATCCACTCTAGCCCACATTCCTCTGAAAATTTGATTAAAATAAATTGTTTTTATTATAAACTGGAATATTTAATAAGGATGATATTTGATTCACTTACGAAGACGTTGTGTATTGCCGTGAAGGATCTAATATGATGTCATTTTCTGCTCCACTATGTTGTTTATCCTATAATTAGAAAAATGAATGAGTAACGTTAAATCATGGATAATATAATATTCACAGTAATTGGTATGATTTATAATGTATAGTATATAAAAATAAAGAAATAAGGATAAAGCTCACCTGATTGAAGGGAAGAAAAATAAATAAATGTTATATGAAAAATAAAATATTAAACTTAAAGATATGAAATGATACAAGCTACAATAAATAAACAATTAGAAATGAAATAGTATCCTCAAGAAAATGTTCTAGGATTATTGTTGTTAATCATAATTTTTTATATATTAAAATGTTAGTAAAAAATTAATAAATAAGAGTTATACTAAGTTACAGTAATTATAAACTAGCACTAAAATTATGCTTAAATATGAAAATATTAGTAAATCTAAACTTTTATAAATTAAAGTAACCTGACTAGTTCTATATGGTAAATGTTGAATATTATATGATAACAAAATATACTATTGTCTTAATAATATATAAAAAAATAGTAATTTTTGTTATATACAATGATTTGTAAAATTTTCAAAAATAACATACTTTTAACGTAAAAGATTATTCTGGAAAAAATCACAATACTTATATGAATGTACCCAATAATTTCCATATACTAGAAAATAATATATATACAAGATATCGTAATATTTAGATTGTGGTTATTACACATGTGGATGAAATTAGTTAAATCAAAGGCCCTGGAATGCGGAAGAGTATTAAGCAAGCTATTTTTAATGCGGTCGCCTGGGGCTGACCTGGCCGGGGGCAGAATCTCCGCGCTCTATGCGGTTTCCCTGTTCGCCCCTTGCACGCTTAACGCCTCCGCTTCCACCGCTCCCACCGTCGGATTCAGATCTAGAGCGGCCACTACACGTAGAAGATATTCTGAAAGTTAATCAACAATGTTTTTTAATATTTTGTATATAAATATTTACACATTACATCCTATCCAATCAGTATACTTACTGTGAATTTCCTTTAGAATAATGAAAGCCTGAAAGTCGAACAACTTGTCTAGCTAAAGGGAACAATTCATCTCTTCTCGTTAGCAATGCCGGAACAGCTCGACACATTTGAGCGGCCGCTTCGTTTACTGAAACCTGAAATTATTGTACAAAATTGAAAAAAGGCTATCGTTGTCATGAATCAGATTATATTTTGGATCGTATAACGTCTTAAAATATTTTATATGTGTATTTCATAAACTAGCTGCTTACATAAATCATATGTAGAATTGAACCCCGAGGGTTGGTTTTATGATTCAGACGCAGTAAAATATTTTATGTTTGGATTGTTCTATGAAAATGAAATATGTTATGCGTGTAGACGGTGAAATATGAAATTATTATACCTCGTGGAGAGTCAAGGGTTTCTCGGGCTTTCTTTTGCAATCGAATCTCCCGTAGATTGCTGCATATTTTCTAATTTCCTCCATCCGTCTCGGATCGTTTTCTGGCATAACCATTACGGCTTCCAAGTCTTTACACATTTTTTTCTTGGTATTGTGAGATTTGGGTTCTAGTTGAGGTAGGTGTTTGCTCAATCTTTCAGCGGCTGATGCTAGTCTTTGGATTTGGGCGTCTAAAAGGCACGGTGTTAATTGTACCGGGGAGCAATTTACTGAAGAGGGACTAGAACCGGATGATGGTGGACATGTAGGCACTGGCAATGGAGAATATGATCTGGAATTTGTGACGGGTGGATTTGTTGTGGTCGAAGTTGGGGTAGCTGTTATTTTAGAAGTGTTATTCGTCGGATTGTGGACGGGACTCGCGTTGGGCGCTGAGGAATTCGATCCACAACTGCTTTCGGGAACACCTGGGGATGGACTGTACATGGGTCTACTATTTTCAGGACTGGCTACCGTCGTCCTTTGAAGAATGGCTGGATGAGTTGGGGTCATATTGAGTAATCTAGGACTGCACGAGAGAAAGGGGGAGCTTTCTGTTGGACAGATATTAGGCACTATTGGAATTTGAAATATTGCTGGATTAGTGACCCATTCCTGTAATGCTTTTTGGAACCTCCGCACATGTAAAGGCTTGGATGCCATTCCTACTAATGCCATTATTTCTAAAAACTCCTCTTCTCCAGCATCACAGAGTTGTTGCACATCATCGCCACCTGTTAAAATTACAAAATCAACATTTATATTATATAGTTTTGTCTTAAAATATCTGAAATTATTCTAATATATAGTGTTTTTATACCCATTTCTAGAAGTGTATCATAATAGGCGAGAAGACTAGCTCTTTGCAAAACTCTGTATAACTGAAGTTCAGCTTCATTGCCGGGAGATGCTGTGACTACCACTGAAATTCAATTTAAAAATGTTAATATCATTCAAAGTTCAAATTGTAAAAAATCCAAATAAAACAGTTTTTGTGCTCATAATATAAACATGTAAAGGATTTGACGCATTTCTATCTGTGTGTGTTATAATGGGGTACTTTTTTGTCTCCATGTTTAAATCTATTGTAGAATAAGGACAAAAGAATTTTGCATAGAAAATCTACTATGCCATCGTTTAAACGCTTTTCATTCTTAAATCGATAAACCTTTTATTTATAATTAGCCATAGCCCAGCGCGTTGCCGCCACAGAAGTAATAATTCTAAAAATATCGTTGGTTGGTTTTATTATAAATATGAACAAACATTGATTTTTATATATAAGATCTACTATAAGTTAATTGTACTATACTTATATTATTTGAGAAAGTGCAAACAATAAGTTCGCAAAGTTTTATCGCAATCGAATGAACGGTATGGCAGCGCATTAAATACGGACAAACAAACGTTGATTTTTATATATTAGACTATGCCTATGTTACTCGTGGAATCCTTAGCAATAAGTGGACGAAGTTTTATTGTAATTCGACGAACGGTATGACAGCGCATTTCGAACGAACAAAACCCAATTCATTTTTATATATTAGAAGAAGAAGGAAATTAATTGAAAACTTATTTTTGTGTATATTTAACCAAATAGTATAAGGAATTATTTTTTCTTGATTGCAGACATTAAGTATTTGCATTTTAGCATATTCAAAGTCTTAACACATTACATACGGGAAGCTATTTTTTTAAATTCTGGTTAACATCGAATTAAATTTTATTACGCGATGTTTTTTCGCATAAGTTGTCATATGAGGACTTTATTGAAATTAATTTTGCAAAATTGAGCACATTCTCAATACACAGAGTGACCAAAAATTTCAGTTATATTATAGGTCATCTATATGTAATGCTTAGATGTTAGGACTGTATAATGTTTAAACGGGACGTTTTTTCAAATGATATTTTGCCATTTTGTTTAAGTAGAAGGTAGTACAATTTCAACCATGGACAGGTATACATTGCAACAATGAGCTTTACATTATGGCAAATGGAATAATTGGGTCACATTTCTTCGAAGATGGTGTTGGAAATGCTGAGCGATACCAATCAATATTGAGTGACTTTTTATGACCACAATTAAATCATATTGATGTCTATTTCCAGCATGACAGCGTTACATGACCGTTATGGCCCTTTACTTCTTACCACATTCAGTAATTGTATACAATTTATTTGCATGGTAAAT
Source organism: Stenopsyche tienmushanensis (assembly GCA_008973525.1). Taxonomy (NCBI): domain Eukaryota; kingdom Metazoa; phylum Arthropoda; class Insecta; order Trichoptera; family Stenopsychidae; genus Stenopsyche; species Stenopsyche tienmushanensis. The sequence continues at coordinate 259,844 of WACJ01000160.1, read as the reverse complement.
CATTCATAGACAACTCTTGACCTTATCCCAAATAAGTATTTGTAGATCGCGAACGTGTGCGAAGTTTCCCCATATATAACGTGTTAATAATAAATAAAGACATATCAAATTTAATGAATCGAAAACCATATTTTAATCAACAGTTTTTAGACCAAATCTTCATCGAATTTTAAAAAAAATCCGAATGCTTCTATTTTTGCAGTTGTGTTATTGATCACACAATAGAACTGTTGAAAGATTTGAATATACATATTTTTTACAAATGCACATTTGATTTTATGAATATTTAATTATTGCTCAACGTTAAAAGCTCAATAAAAAATTCCAAAATAAAAGGTTGACAAAGCTCGATGTTTTCAAACGCCGACTATATGCAAATGCGTATTGTATTATTATGCAGATGTTGAAAAAAATCGCATTCTCCATAGAAGGTCCAGGTAAAAAAAGGCCGTTATTCCAAGGGCTGTAGCCCTCGACCGATCTTTTCATTCGTTAATACCGGTACCCTTAAAATTTGAGTCCACCAACCATGAGAAAATATTGGCTGGTATTAAAAAAAAGCTCTGGGGTAGTGGAAGAAAAAAAAGGTCGGGGGATGGAACGTTTTGCCAAACCACACCCCGATCTGTGGAAAAAAATCATTAGCATGGGGAACCGTTATTTCTTTGGCTTTAGGCGTATGTAAATTCGTCGCTTATTGTGATCATTTTTTGTAACTTTAACGAAATGCTTTCCTTTAAGATACATTTTCTTGCTAGAATAAAAAAAAAACATTATTATAACGGCTTAAAATAAATTAGTTAAAGATTCATTGTACAATTTGCATCGGTGAAAAAAAAATGTCGGTAATCCTGTTTTATTTCGGTAGGAATAGAATTTTAAAAGAATGAAAATTATCTTGTATTAGCACAGTCATATGATTCCACAAAAGCATCGTGTAAAACAAATCCGTGTTATATGGAGGAATACGATCGAACGCAATTAAATTGACATTACATCATCAAGTTTTAATTTTGCCTCTTAAAAAGTTACTAAACGGGATATAAACATGTGTCAATCTTGAAAACTCAATAATATTTGTGGGATAGATCCGGACGTCGCGTTTGTGGGGCGAACATGTTGATGGCGATTATTTTACACCCCGCATTCAATGGCCGAAAGGATCATAATATCATTCTGAGATTGATTTGGAGTTGGTCCTGAGAGAAATGAACCATGTTAGATTTTAAGTGTCAAAAATGAAAATGAACAGCGTTTTTATAGAAAATATTTTATCATATTTATATGGAAATTTATCAAGCATTGTGTTTCAAAATTTAAAAAAATACATAACTACATGTGGAATAATCGGTGAAGTGAAAAAGTGAAGATGCGTTCCATTAATTTTAAAAACCGCATAACTTTGAAACAGATTTATAAAATATATCCAAAATCGCATAAAAAAAGTTAATAAAAAACAGGAAAACAATTAAAAAAATACATTTTTGGTAACATTTAAATGAAGTCTCGCATCATTGATAAAATTTTAAGGATGTCAAATGCCAAATCCACTAGATGAATACTAATTATTTTAAATACAAACTTTAATTGCTGTATGATAATTTTCGTTGCGATTTTCGATATGACTCAAAATCGCTCTCTTCTTCAAAGGAAATAGTATACCCAGTGTCAGTATCATCATTGTTCTGTGTAAATTTTCTCTTTCCAACAATATAATTCATAATTAGTAAAGATGTCTCTATAGTCCCTAACTTAAAAAAGAAATAAATCACAAAATGGCTACTGTTAATCAGTCGTCATTTTTTGGCCTTATTTGTCATAGTTTTATTTTTTTTTTAAAGTTAAAAAATAAATTTTGACAAATCTGGTAGGAATAATAAAACGCGTTTAAATATTTCATTATGGTAGGACTGGCCAAGTTGTCGCGTCACTAAAATAGCTATAACTCATTGGACTCAATTGGACATTTTTTTGGAGAATATATTTTTAAACATCAAAACATTGGAAAAAATGCAAAAAAAAAAAACTAAATCAATTTTTTCAAATTTCTAAACTAGAATAAAGGGCGTGGTCGTATAGTGATAACAGATGCAATATGATTTACACAGTCCCAAATTATTTTTTTCCCCTGTGTTGATGATTTATTTAATATTTTATCCAAAATATCTCTATAAGTACTCTTTATGAAATAAAAAAATGCTTTAAAAAAACCGCATAACTTCAAATTCGTACAAAAAGAGGTTCGAGTGTATGTGTCTCATCGAAAACATATTAATTTTTTTTAATACATGTTATAATCGCGTTATATCAAAAACGTCTTGTATGAAACCGTGTTTCATGAGACCCATGGGTATATGTATTTTTTAATTTTTTTTATTGTAATAATTGAAAGTGCATTTTTTATAATGTTTTTTATTATATTTATATGCATTCTAACCAATTTGTCTCCTGTAATGCAAAATACTTCATATTATCACGATTCGGCTTGTGCGAAAAATACTGAGCAGCGTGTTTTTTTGATTTTAATTAAATTTATCAATATGTCTAGGATACACGAACAATATTTAATATCGAAAAACCTCTTTAAAATATAGTTATTTTTTTAAATTTCAAAAAATAGTGAGGGTTGTTGCCAATTGTCTATTGTGAATTGTTCATGAGAAACATTTCAAAACGAGTTTTATCCCATCCTCAGCATTAAACTTATAATGATCTCATATCCTCTGCGCGTTTTTCTTCAGTTTTTTTATTTCTCGAAAATACTTTTTTATACGCTTCTCACGTCTCCCTTATACAAATCTACATACATTACCCATAACAAAATAGCCTCTCATTATGCCCCTTGCCGTACGTGCAACAAGTATAAAATTGAAACCATAAGACTTTACACGGAAAAAAAGTATAAACAATAATGATCGTCGGCAAAAAACGGGGCATTCATCAAAAAAATGCCTCGTAGTAAAAAAACAAAAGGAGTGATACGAAAAAAGGATGAGCTCGCAGGAATTTGAATATGAAACTAGGGGGATTGTTTGGACAGCGGGGTTAACTAACCCACCTGTGTTTTTTCACAGACAGGTAACAGAGAGCTCCGATCTAAAAAATGCCTCAAGAAAAAACTAATTATGAATACTACTCTATCGGGCGAGACTCGTTTTGCTGTCGTAAAAAATAGTGAGAAAATGTACCAAAAAAACAATGAACATTATAGGGTGTACGTGGAGATATTTTTTACTTTGATTTATCGTCGCTGCATGGACAGGACGAGAGCAAACGTGGGAACTGAATATTTAAACTACAATTATTGCTAATTTTTACCATTGTTTCAAATTTGGATATGTATTAAAAATAACAATCCAAATTTATTCAAAAATTAACAAGACGATCATCTATAATTCTATGTTATTTATTCGACTCCTTTTCAAGATCGGCTATAGGCTTTCATCACTGCTAATCTCTTCAAATTTTGGAATTCTTTAATACTTGTAAATAAACAATTGCCTACTTTCACTGCCTACTTACTTGTCGATCGAAGCAAAAAATCATGGAATGATCGATATATTTCCGATGAAGCTTAATCAATTATTTTTAAATGTTCATAATTTTTTAAGTTATTTTTATTCAACAACAATAACCAAATGTATGTTTTTGTGATTGCAGTCTTCTCCGCGACATGTATAAATCATTGTAAAAATGCCAATCTTCAATTGAAAAACTATCGCGTAATAGTAAAATCGTTATGGGAAACCGCGCACATCGAAGGCAGGAATGGAATGGGTTGAAATAGGGCTCGCAAAAAAATTCACATATAAGCATATGTGAATTTGATGATAAAAACATTTGCTATAATTATACACTTGAGCCTCGTATAACACGGTTATACGGTTCTACAAAAATGTCAAGTAATAGAAATTCTTAATATTTCTTGTTCAAAGGGATGTATTATAGACGTAGTGTTTGGTGGTTTATAAATATATCATCAGAATAAGTCATCATGGCCAGCATAATTGGGTCATGGCGATCCATGCGTGTACCAAATAAAACATGTAAATTCATTTTTAATATTACATGTTGTATATAACCGTGTTGTATAAAACCGTGTTGTATAAACCAGTGTTGTATAAAACCGTGTTGTATAAAACCGTGTTATGCGAGGCCCGTGTGTATATAAAAACAATAAGCCAAGCAGCAATTTATCTTAATGGACCGAAAGGTGTATATCGACAAACGTTTTGTAAGGCATTGTCGGATTGTCCAATTTGTCGGACTATAGAGTACTGCCCCCAACCCTTTGTAATCCGGAACTTTTGGACAGGAATACTTGTAATCTAAAAAAATTAAAAACCTATTACTGTTAACAAACGTATTACAAACAACGTAACGTACAAACAGACAGACATTACATTCAGTTTTGTATTTATATAGATTTACGATTGTCTGGATAAAGAGATGCTGGAAGTAACGATCAAATTAGTACGTTCGACACTACGTGGACAGATTAAATATTAGATAAATGCAAAATTTGGTTTTGAAATAAAATAGATGTGCGCAAAAAGGGTGCGCTCCTGTGAATAGCGATTGTCATTGAGATTACCTGTTGCGGCGCTAATTTGTTTTTAACACGCTATTCACCGGGCGGGTGCATTTGTGCGGCGCTTTGTCCCGATGCAAATAGCGCCGCAATGTTTGATCACACGATGCGTATGCGCGACCACACCTACAAAACATACAAATTGCAGTTCTTGCATTGTTGATGCGAGCCTCTTTATGAATAATTAGTCCATGCGAAACAAACGTCTCCACATTACCCGACCTAATTCCGGAGGCGTTCTCCTCGAGGCTCATCTTCGCCGAATAATTTGAATTTAATGAGCCTCATTGCCACCGTGAGACGATGGCAATATGAGATTCGGAAACTTCTACCGTGTCATCATCAACCGACGTTAAAAAAAATCTTTAGTAATAGTGCCAAATGGTTTTTATGCAATAATATTTATGACGTTCTTTCTTGTTTCCATATCCAATACAATTTGTTATTATTTCAGGTCTTATTGGCACGAATAGGTAAACGATTTTTTGCTTTTTGACTGATCTTGTCCCATAAAAGCTCAAGTCTGAGAATTGTGGGGGTCATTTTTCTGCATTAAAAAATTGTAGAATTTTTGTAACTCCCGTACATTTTTAAAAAATCCCCAGTCATTTCGTCTCTAAAACAATTCCACCCTATTACATTTTTACCTCTATATTTAATTGAAGGCACTGAACACACTTCTCAAGCACGTTCCGATTTTGTTTGGCGAACAAAAACTTCAAATATGGATCAAGGAACGTTTCTACCTTGTTGGTTAAAAAAATTTTTTTTTTTCTTCTTCATGTATTGAAACGAACCAATGTTTAAGAATACGTTCAGTAAATTTCAAGGTGATATAAATGAAAATCTCAAAGTTATAGGCCGACGAGGAGAAACTGTGCTTCACGAAGCTCACGTTTTTCTCGAAACCACTTTTTCCAAACTCATGGAAGTACTCCCACACGCCCTAGATGAGTATTCTTTATGAAATTTATCAGACATTTGTATAATAAACGTCTTCATCATATAGACTACAATTATCCAAAAATATTCAAAAGTGTTTATTTAATGAACAAAAAACTACAAAAATCGTTGATAAAAACATGAACTTTTCTTTGATCGCTCACTATTTTTTTACTTTACAATATTTCTTCTTAATTATAGTTTAAGCTATACAAAACATTATAGTAAGTAATAATATATTTAATTTTTTTGCTATAAATCATCTGTTCAGGACTTAAGACTTCCATGGTGAAGAGTGTCATCGCTCGTGTACTAACATACGTGGCTCCCCTCACTCCCACTACCATACTTTGTCATTTCGCATAAAAAAATGTTAAAAAACCGATCACTTTTAGGATCAACGAAGTTAAAACGTCCCTTAATCAATTTTTTTCTTAATCAAGTTAGCATCCATCCAATTGCATCATTAGCATCCAATTGAAGAACTGTTAGACGTTGATTTCTTTTGGATGATAATAAAATGAAATTATCAGCATTATGTGCTTTGGTCGGTCCGTTCTTTTTCTGTCTTACAAAGTCTAATGCTTAATAGAAATCTTCATATTTTAAGCGAACGTCTTGATTGAATGGCCTTTATTTGGCGAAAAAATATTTAATGTTAATTTATAAAAAAACTAGCTAATATTTAGTGCTTTGCTGCCGCAGAAGTAATAATTCCAAAAATATCGTTTGAAATTTGAAAGAGTTATCTTGTTTAATATGATAGAAAGAATGATATTTTTTTCCGATATTGAATGCATTTATTCATAAGGGAAAAGTATAAATGATATTTATTTAATTATAAATATGATCAAACATACAAACATTGATTTTTATATATAAGATCTACTGTAAATTAATTGTACTAAACCTATATTATTTGATAAAGTGCAAACAATAAGTTGGCAAAGTTTTATCGCAATTGAATGGATGGTATGATAGCGCATTAAATACGGACAAACAAATATTAATTTTTATATATTAGACTATGTCTATGTTACTAGCAAAATTCTTAGCAATAAATGGACGATGTTTTATTGCAATCCGATGAACGGTATGGCAGCGCATTTCGAACGAACAAAGCCCAATTCATTTTTTATGTCTCTAATATCAATTTATTTTGGTGCAAAATGCAATCAAATCAAGAATTTGCAATATTGTGGGTTATTTAAAATATAGAACACAAAATAATTTAATAACTTAAAATATGATATCATAAGAAATGTATCATTGATCAAATCCGATTTTTTAAAATTCAGAATGATTATTATAACTTCGCAAATGTATTCTTTCATACAAATTGAAGATAAAGCGATTGTGTAATATTTTTTGTTCTTCGAGTTTGCAAAGGTCCATGAGAACAATCCGCTGCTTACGGGATTTTTATGGGACATTTTTTTAAGCTTTCGCTCTCATAATTAAGTGAATGATTATTCTATTTTTTTTGTCTAATTTATGCAACAAGATTCGCAACGTCCATTGAATACCAAAGACATCCTCGAAAGTAAGGTCGCCTATATTTTGCATAAATTAACAAGGGTTGCAACTCGGCGAAAGCGACAAAAAATTCGACCCTATTGATTCTTCTCACACTTACGGCGCCCAGAAAAGGAGACTGCTTTGCATACCATCATTCTTTTTGTCTTTTTTTGCGGGTAGAGTTAATCCCGATTACGCATGCATATGAGTGGATCTTCTGCATTGTCTACTATGAAAGTTGCTGCATAATTACGCTTACTTAGAGCTCCTTTCTGATTCCCTGTGCAGTCATTATAAAAAAATCATCTCCTTTTGAATAATGCCCAAGGGCTCACCTTTTTTGCGTTGATTATTGCATTTTTTTTTAGTTTCCTTACATGGGAAAGTGATGGTGCGAACGCCGAATAGAGGATCGCATTGTTTTTTTCTGGTGCGCCCGCAAATTTGCATATACTCTTGCTTTTTATGTTTGAGAATTTTGTTTTTTCTAACCCGTCCTAAATCTAGTATTTTGGTGGGAAGCAGATACGTGATTGCACATATAATTAATACAACAAAGCCTTTTTTTCATCCCTGTTCCTTTTTCTTATAATGAATATAGAAATTCCTTAGCGTCCATATATTATTAAATTTTATAGCACAGTGAAAAAAACATTATTGTTTACAAAAAGACGTTGAGAATTATTGGATCGTACTACATTACAAAAAATAAGCTCATCAATCAAAGGGTTAAACACGGTGAAAATTTCCTAAAGAAGTTCTATTCGTGATAATAATAATGATTTTACTACTATGGACTTTTTAGGATCCATACAAATTCGAAATTGGGAAGAATCTCCTTTTCAGACATTCATCTTTCCAGTTCGACGATTTTAAAATCATACAAAAGGGTAATAGAAGATAATGTCCTTATCATTGTGTAATCTTTCGGTCACCGTTTTCAATCTCTACCAGTTCAGGTATCGCCATACTACTTTTAATCTTTTATCCTATGATTAAAAAGCAATACTCACATAAAGCAGGTGCTAAATTGATATGCAATTAAAATAATATAACATCGGTAACCACATCGAATGGAGATGATACAAACAAATCAATAATTGACTTGTAATATAGATATAAAAGGGATCGAACGTAAAGGGGTGAGAAGGGTCACTACCCTCTTATTCCAGGTAAATTGTATTATGCGTGACGCTATCCGCATACATTTTAGAATAAAACTGTACTATAAAAAATTTCAATATTCCTTGTAAATATACATTTTTTTCACTTTGATAAAATCAAATTAATTGCGCATATTTTAAAACTATTTTGACTCGAACAAAAATTGGTACTTAAAAAAATGAAATATTAGTATTATTAAAAAACAGGAATGTATGCAATACTTTATGTCATTTGCATCAGCTACACTTAAGAAAGAAGATGCATTGCTGTATATTGTAGTAAAGGCTTTAAAAGGGGAAGAAGGTAGCACATAAAGGGTTATATGGAGAAGATTTTTTTTCATGTGGACTTTTTAGTTAACCACACTGCAACGCAGGTGGTTGTATCCCTGGGCCGCAATGGTCGATGTAACGCATTAAAATATAATTTAATGTAAGGGATAATATCTTAGTCTAGCGTGTCTTTGTTCAGTACAAAATCTAATACATAAAAATTAATCTAGCTTTGTTCGTATGTAATGCGCTGCCATACTGTTCATTAGATTGCAATAGAACTTCATCTACGTATTGTTAAAGATTATGCAAGTAATATAGACATAATATAATAAATAAAAATCAATGTTTGTTTGTCCGTATTTAATGCGCTGCCATACCGTTTATTCGATTGCGATAAAACTTTATAAACTTATTATTCACACTTGCGGAAATAACATAAGCATAATAAAAATATTGTATGGATGCATCATGTTCGGGAGACGGGGAGAGCTCGCGCTACATGTGACCTAAAGCAATGAACCACGTATTGCGTTTCTTTTCAAATAATTATTAAGCGCTTATGGCATTTTAACGCATGCCGGATATTCGCTTATTAAAAATAAATATAGTATTACAAATTTGTATCGATCAGTGTAAGTATTGTGCCAATATGTGCACCATGCTGAGCCTCGTGACACATACGATGTATCACGATTTTCGTCAACCAAAACAAACTCTTTCAATAGAGCTCAAGAAGAAGGGGAAAAAAAGATTCAAAGACAATAAATATGTCAGTGATTCGATGATACTTTTGGCATTTATAAAAATATATCTTGATTTAATATTAATTAATTGATTGATTTGAAAATAATAATTCGTTTTTAACTCTTGAAGAAGTAAGACACTTTGTTGTGTCCGAGTTCCAGTGATTCAAAAAGAGTATTCTTACACGTTGAGCTCGGAGATGACAGTATCTTGCATATATCGTACGATTTTATGTATCGTTAACCCAAATTTAACCCAAGTTTAAGCAAATAAATAATCGAATATTGTGTGCTATCGATAGTGTTTATTTATTTATCTACACGTTTCATACATGCTGCGCGGTCCTGACAGATAAATGGATTTATACGGATGATAAGTGGCGGACATGCAAATATAACATCTAAATTTATGATGATTTAAAGTTAATTTACTTTAAATCATCTTGAATCATTTTTTTTTAATGATTAATTTTGGACGTAATACTAACTATAATAATTATTTATTTTATATAGAAAAGTTACAGTCTGCCAAACTGAGAAAGATTTGTAGGAATTATTACGCAAATAATGTTGTTGTCTCCCGTATTATTAGACAAGTTTCGAAGTATCTATAAAAGCCCAAACATCAAAAATACATCGACACATTTTAAAAATAAATGTGGATTAAATGCGGCCCTGCAAATATTCTCACTTGAGAGTACAACAAACCAGGAAGAAGAATAACCCATCTTCCGCGTTTTATTGCTCAAAAAAACGAGTAAAGGGTTGAAATATAGTGTTCCCCGTTTTTATTACCGAGCGAGGGGAATTCAAAATGGATATTTATCGAACCCATGCCTAGGGGTGAATATTGCGACCCCGCATATTCTAATGGGGCCGGCGACTTACGACCCTTCGGTGCGCTGCGAAATATCTCATTTCATGAAATAGTCGTGGGTCATTCACAGCAAAACAAATATCCTACTCCAGTCCAAAACACGAAGATCCTTAACATTTTACGTCTTTTATAGACTTTCAGATTTTCATGGAGCGTTATTTTAATTTAACTCTCACAGAATTGTCTTCGAAAAAGGTTGGGAGTCGCTCCGGTCGGAAGAACAAATAAACACATTTATATATCACCTTGCTAGGGTCCAAGCATAATAACGTTGATTTCTATCATTTAAAATAAAAGGGGTAGATCCTATCAGTCATATGGCAACAGTGGGTATTAAACGCATTTATTTTTGATGATCATACTTAGGAAAAAATTAATGATTTGGTGTATAATAATAGATCCTCAAGCAATTGGTCCGAATGATTTTATGGCGTTTAAAAGACTTTTGTCGAATGTGACATCTGTCATGTTTTTGAATATGATTTTCTATAAAGACATTCCTGTCGAATGTTAGTTTATTATGAATTGAACGAATTGAATTTCTTTTCCTAGCATCTTTCCAAAAGTATGTTTATCGACCCTGTTAAAGGGCCATCCCATGTAATTGGTTAAAAATCGTTTTTTTTTTATAAATATAGTGTAGAATATGTGGGTAAAGTGATTTTTCGATATTCGAAGTTGTTTGGAAATTACAACGTTGAACAGATGTGAAATACCGCATATACTTTAATGATAGCGATAGCAAAACATTTGGTGGTATTATGAAAAGCGAACCATACGGTAAAAATTATTCAGTAGTGAAAAAAGAATGTCGAAGAAGATGAGAGTTCGTAATCGTTCTGTAGACACGTTCGGGTATGGCGCTTCGATCGCGAGGCGTTCTTTCGTCATGTCAGCGATCCGAAAAAGCGGACCAGTTGGATACACAGACCTTCTGGCCACTCCGTCCTCTTTTAGGATTTTTTGCGACATTTTCGGGGTCCTTCTATGAGCTGCACGATCATGAAATCCCCCTCAGAGGCTAACTTACATAAGTGACTCGCGGTAAATGAGTTCGCGAACGAACCTAAACTTCCTCTCACCCATAAAACTATATATCTTAGGTAGTTTTTTTTCATTTTAAGTACACACTTTTTTGTTTAATTGTGAGCAAACGCGGCACCCATCTTGCGCACAGCATTCTCAAGTCGAAATTTTTAGTCAATATGCAATGTACAGCATTTTTTTAAAGGCCTACCATGTTTGCTAGATCGCACACTTACAGTCGACAGTCATCCAAAACCATTTTGTTGATTTTTTTTACCATTTCTGGGGTGGTTACTTCATTTGGTCGATCACTGCGCTGTTCGTCTTGACAGCTCGTACAACCTCGTCTAATATTTCCTTTACTATGATGTATTTACTACAATCCGAATCTGTTACGGGGTTCAGAATTTTTCAAAATTTCATATGGTGTACCAAATACATATCATGGTAGCGCGCAGGTGTTTTTTATTTAGTATTTTCTTTAAAACAACAACCGTTATTTTCGTATGTTTTTTAAAAATATACATTATAATAATATTTAATATATTGCATTTATAATTGTATTATTTAAATTTTGAACTTGGGGGGACAAGTTAGATACTTGCAACGGGGGCTTCACACCCTCGTTATGGTTTTGCTCCGGAATGCTCCGGACTCCGGAAGAAAAATAATAAAGGAATAAGTTGAAAAGGTGTTGGAAAACTTACTGATAAGCTCATTAATGAGATCACTAAATATTGCGGTTTAGCTATTCGCCGACAAGCAAATTTGATGGAAAAAACGTAGGAAAAATTTTGGACAACTTTCTACCAAAAAGTTTCTTCAAACGCAAATCTTCAACATCAAAATTGTCCAGCAGGTGAAGAAAATTGGTACAAATGGCGAAAGGTTTCTACCACGATAAACCACCTCTGACTGCAGAAGTTCACGATATCTCATGATAATTCTGATTCATCAAGTCGTTTTTTTTTCATATTGAAGAAGTTGTGAAAAAACACCAAAACTCACGAAAAAATGTTCAACAAGATGCCAAAAATTTACAATTCACAAATTAAAACGCCGTTTCATCGCAAAACATTTTTTTTTTGAAGATGCATGGCTGAGTTGCCTTATACTTCAGCAATGAGCAACGATTTCGGGTTGAAAAAATTATAAAGTGTGCTTAGAATATAAATAAATATGTCGTAAAAAGTTCGCAGTTGTATGTTTAATTAGTTCGCTAAAAAAATCCCAAAAAAAATACCCAAAAAGAGCCTTCACATGGGATGACCCCCTCAAGAGTTCGATGACCCAATACCATCGGAAACGTGATCCTCAAGGATGGATATGATAATATCGGCCGACATGGAATATTCCAGACTGGTCACTGCATTCAAATTCATCTTTTGGATTGCTGGCACAAAAAACGCATCCTATATAAAAAAGTAGGAAGGGTTCTCCCCAAACACAAAGGTGTACATGCCCTACCATGGGAACGTACATGGTCAGTTCGGTTATTATTTATCTTATATAATGTTCGGGTGATTTTTTGTGTATCAAAAAAAGCCGATTACGCTAGACAATCTTTGTATTTTATTTGCTTCCACTTTGATGAAGGGATGAATTTCCATACGGCTGACGGGCTGTGGGAAGTCAAGGCGGATGGACACTACACGGACATGGTGTAATAAAATCGAAAGGGGTAGATTTTTTGTCCATCCCGTCCGTATGCCCAAATCACCGTTTAAAACATTTTTTTCAATAAGACTAAGCGATGTGCGTTGACAATTTTTATCTCTTCCAGGAAATCAATACACGTATTTATCCTCAAATAAATTACGCTTGACCGGTGATATTTCCTTATAGTAGATCGAATGTTAACAAATTGCATCTAGTTGTGTTTAGGCGAATCACTTAACCGCCAGCGACTCACCGATGAGTCGCTAATATTTTTTTAAAAATACAAATTGAAAGATTTTAAAAAATACAAAATTAATCACTCAGAGCTGAATCAGAACGCAAAAATATTTTTATTATCAAATATCCTGATTGATCACATGTATCCTTGATCCACTTATTCCAGTACATAATTGATAACTCATCATCAGCTAATTTAACCCTTTCAAACCGGAGAACACACACGCTATGCTCTAGTGTAAATCTACTTTTCACATATACATGACCCATATTTGAGTGACGTTTTTTCTTCGTCCAATAGAATTAAAATAAAATATAATATTATGTCACGTAGTAAGTTTTTTTTTATTTAAGTGATTTAGGATGATTAGGACAATATATTAACCCCTTCGAACCGGAGAGCAGATATGCTACGCTTTAATGTAAATCCACTTTTCTGTCAGCTCCGTCGCAGCACGTAATAAGCTTGATGATGAACCAGGTTCAATAAATGAACCTTAACACTGTTGATAGCACATCCATTAATGTGTTGCGAAAATAAAAGGACAGGGTTACCGTGCAAGCCTGCCAGTTTACTTCTGAAGGAGTAGAGCAGAGTAGGAGTAATGATATTAGGCTAATGACACCACTCCAGAACATTCAAGCAGGAATAACAAAATTGGTCAACGATAAGAATGATGCAAGTATTTTAATTATCAAAACAAACGCCTGCTCTCTAGACAACACCAACACGAAAGAGCTTATCCGGCGATTTCAGTTAATTGTACCTAAATTTTATGACGGTTATAAGTCTCACGGTTTACAGTCCGATAGGGTTAATATCAATCGCAAATTATACGTAGCTTGACTTTTTGATGATTGGAATATCTTTTAAACAAAGACTTGTAGATAAAAATTGTAAGCGAAAGCAATAAATCCGTGGCTAAAAATTGAAAACTTGCACAAATGAAATAATGCATCGATTTTTAGTATATTGTTCATGTTTACTTGAAGGAAGATCGAATATTGTGTGCTATCGACAGTGTTATTAATTTATATACAAGCTTCATACACGCTGAGACGATCCTGAAAGATAAGTGGATTTGTACGGATGACAAGTGGCGGACATGCAAATGTAGCATCTAAGTTTATGATGATTTAAAATTAGCTCACTATTCAAAGGGGTAATTTAAGCAATTGCCATATAAAAATAAAGATAGGCATATTTCTTAACTAGATCTGTATTAACTGTTATTCACACTAGCTATTTAAAATTCTAGTTTAACAGGGACACGAGGAACATTCAAGACCGATAAAAATCGCATTTGAATAGTCCGATTGTTATCAGATCCATCAGACAACTAGTATAATTTTATTATCCTCGTAATAACATCCTCCGAATACAATAAAATGCTGCTCGTTCCCCATTTTCAATGATGATTCGTTTTTAATTAATACAAATGGCCCAAAGACGACGTCTCGTTCAGCATATGTCTCACGTCCGCACAGCGTTTCATTGTGGCCATTACACCGAAAGAGGGATGACACAGTAGAAAAATAATGCCTCGTAAAAAAATCTCATAGAAGAAAAACACAAAGTATTTTTATGCGTTGGCGATGCAAGAAAAAACGTTCGGGTGTTCATTCAAATTAATTGAAAGTTGCCTTAAAAATCCATTAAGGTTTTTGTCGAAGGGTTAAGACGTCGTAAAAAAGGCTAGTGTGCATCGAAAAAAATTATACACCTCAATGGAATGAGTCCACATACACAGTGGTCGCGGATGAATAAGCCGACTCGAAAAAAAGATGAGCTTGATGGACGTTAAATGATAATGTTCGCTTATATTCTAACAATTCAATGCAAGGAAAGGACACGGCGGGGGTGCTACCAACCATCGACGCGCGAACTAGATGCATATTTATAAGCAAAAATGAGACATTCCAAATATGCCTATATAAACATTATGCATTTTGGATATACAGTTAGCATTCGCATTTATATTTTCAGGTATGTATAAAAGATTCGCCAGATTTTTAATCAGACTAATTGAAAGAATTGTACCTATGTCAGCCTCCAAAATAAGATTAAAAAATATTTTCCAAAGTATTATATGTCTTTGGCTTGAATAGGGACGTGATAAGGGGGTGTCAAAGCAGACACCCGCCACGGGCACAACTGGGTTTGGAGCGTAAAACGTAGTATAATGACCCAGTCGAGAGTTGCACATGGTTTTTATTTTACTTGACCATTGTATTTTACGTGAATTAACACTGATTGATTATGTCCGTTTTATAATATATACTAATTTGTTTAATTCCTCTTTTCTTTGTTATCGCTCAAACATTGGGCAGACCCAGCCGCCATAAGTCCGCAATGAGTGATCGCGATCATTCTTCTTCGGACAACTTCGTTTTATAATGAGAGTTCGTAATCGCTCTGTGTGTTCGGGTATGGCGTCCGATCGCGAGATGTTTGTTCGTCATATCAGCGGTTCGAAAAGCGGACCGGATGGACACACAGACTTTGTACAGCTCTGCTTAATGGAAGGTCCCCTAATTTAATTTATAAGCCTGCATATTTATATTATTATAATTTATTTATTTATTTAAAAATATTGGACCGATAAATAATCTTTATTGTAATAATATGTTTATTTACATATGTCTAAAGGCGATTAATAATAAATAATTCCCCGTAGATAGTTTGTTAATAAATTAGCTAGCTAATATTTGAGCTCGATGGATATGGAAAAGATCACTATTGCGTCAAATTAAATATCTCCTAATATTTATGAACAATAGATTTTCAACAAGTATACTCTAATTGTTTGTTTATAAAAAAAAATATGGATATTAAGACGTTTAATAAAGTCGGACTGGACTGTCTGTGGAGATTACCCATATCCTATTACAGGTATGGCAAAATCAAAAGTAGATTATAAAAATGCTTCATCTCATTTTTTATCCATACAAATATTCAGTCAGTCCAAAAATTCATGCGCATTTTTGAATAAAATTTGAATATTTTTTTGGGGGATTTGGGGAAATATCCAGGGAGTAAGCAGGATGTAGCAAAAGCTCCCAATTAAATTTACTTGTTCATGCAGTATGCGGTCTAGCGTTATCATGATGAAACTTCCAAGTTTAAATGACAAAGTAAATATCTGTATTATTGGTTTGATTTTGTTCTAACAAACGTTGACGTTATGATAAATAATCCATTTTTCATCACCTGTTACCAAACGGTCAAAACATGGCTCACTTTCGAAGTACAATAAAAGGGAAGTGCAGATGTTTATTCGTTGCTGGCAATTGGATTCAGATAACTCATGCGGTACCCACTTTCCAATCTTGGATACTTTCCCAATCTCCTTAAACGACGAAAGACTGTTCCATGAGATGAATCCATCCTTTCTGCGATCACAAGATTTTAAGAACATCGTTTCATTTTCTATGGGTACTAATATGCATCCAATGTTTACGAAAAATTGGTGACAGACTGACTTATACATTAGTCAAACGATAACAAATTTCGCAAGGTTCGAAATCCTAATATTAAATTGTGTTTTATTAACACTATTTAAAAAATGCGCACGAACTTTAGGACTGACCTGATAAATATATTTTCGCCACATATAAGCCCTTAAATATTATTAGTCAGAGGCTAATATAAAAAGGGTGCCGCATCCCTGAATGCGCCACCTCTAACAAGAAAGTGAATGATGCGGAAGGATATAAGGCGAAAGTGTGGTTAATTTAATTATATTTAAGTAACGAACATTGAAAAACACAATCATTAATATCAGTCACGTTGTATATAAATGTACCACCTGTTTTGATATTATAGACTATGTGGTCGTTCTTATTATTTGTTATTATTCAAACTAAGGGCTGCATTTATAAGCATCGAATGTGATGTAAAATATTGTTCAAATGTATGAATTGATGCAATTTTTAACTCTTTTAGGGGTGAGCGCGAAATTGCGACACGTGACGCTCGCACGAAAATTATTATGCGTTCGGATTTTCGCCTAATTGATAATTTTGTCATCGATTTTCAACCATTTTCGTGCTAAAATTTAAAAAGCGCTGCAATATAATTTATTTCAAATACTGTACATGCGTTTATCATGTGAGCATTTAAATAGGTGAAGGGTTGAGTAGTCGTAGGGTAGCATGTGAGCCATGTTTTGTTAGGAAATGTTCGGAACTAGTGAAGGTAATTGCCACAAATCGTAATAATAAGGAACAACTGTCTGGACAGATGTTCGACGTGAGCTGGACCTCATCACGTAACATGCGGCAGCCTTCAATACAACCCTGAATTGATTTGTTTTATTGGGAGCCAAACAACTAACGCTTCTTCGATCATTACGGACATGATTACGGATTTTTATGTATCGGCTATAAACAGTTGTTTGGGATTTAAATGAACTGTATTATAAGAAGAAAAAAACATGATTTAAAGACAGACTTTATATTCATAAAACGTGTTGAATTTGAATAGCAATACAATACAAAATCGCCATTTTGTTAGTTGATTGAGCAAAATTTTAACCAAATGAATATATCAATTGTTATGCTTAAAACTTTTCTTTAACTTGTGCAATAAGAACAAATAATATTTTCATGTGCATATAGTAAATAAATAAAAAAATGTCAATGCAACTGAAATAGTACAGTGGCCCTAGAGCATCAGCAAGGCAAAATTTCACCCCCTAAACAAATAATAATTTATGCACGAACATTTTTATGTGTGGGTACGATTACACATACGGATACTATTGTGTTTCATATAATAAAACTACCCCTTCCGAAATGCTTGCCAAAACTAGTTTTTTGATTGGACAAAATCAGCGAGGGTACGACCCCACGGACGAAACCCATGGATAAAAAATATACCAAACTACAGGGGGAATTCATAGCTCATCGATTGAAAGTGTATGGGTGTATTGTTGGAACGCTATAGCTATGTATAGATCCATGATGATTTGAACAGGGATCATCAAATATGTGCCATATGTAAAAACATTCAGCAATGAACAATAGAAACGTTCTATGAAGATGAAAGCTCTTGATGAAAAATTCTATTGTGATTCCATTAACTAAATTTTTTAAACATATTATTAATGGATATTTCTGATGAAATTGAGGTAGTCCGTGAGCACAAATATATGCATAATGTCTAGCGATCCTAATAGGGCAATTTCAACATAATGATCAGTCTCATAAAAAGGCCACTCAGACGAAGAGAAAAAGAGTCTAAAATATTTTATAGTTCATCTCTAAGCACAAAACCCTTTTAAATACACACTGAGATTTTATGCACGTAGAAAACATTTAACAAATCATTGTTAGATTGTAAACATTTTATTGTTAAAAATGTCTTTCTTATCGGGCTTGGGGGTGATTTTTTTAAGGGTGGAGGAGCATTATTCGCATATATCTGTTTTATGTGAAACAATAGTGCATGAGACATGGACTGCTGTTTAAGCGATACAAAGGCGATTCGTGAAGTAATATTATAACAACAAAATCGTTATGCTTTATCATTTTATTCATAATTTTTGAGACTTGTATAAATATTATAAAAATATCTCATACCTACAAGACTGAAACTATGTTGTAGCTGTTTATAATAAATATTATATGTATTTAATATCGCAATGCTCTGAAAGTTCCAATACTTCATTCAAATTCCCGCACTAAAAATTTAGCCACGTCTATCGAAGCCCTAGCCACTTTGTATCGAAAGTAAATTATGTTTATTTAACAAAAATTAATATAAACCACTTGTATATTAAAAAAGCAGATTTGTTTATTTTAATTTAATGCCGGTATGTACAGTTATTAGGTTTGTATAAATGGGTGCAAAATTTCGATCGCTGCTTCCTGTACTATATTTATATTCATTTCATTAAGAAAATCATATAAGCCTTGTTTGATTTTTTTTCAATTCACTTTTCATACAACAGAATTGTTAGCTAAAAGATGAAGCGGTGTTTGTATAATATATAAAAAGTTCTGCTAGTTGCTCTATACTACGTATAGATATAGAAGAGGTAGTGCAGCACATGCGCGTAGCGTTTCTATGTATGTATGTGTGTGCGACAGAGAGAGTAGAAATTATTCTCACTCTTTTTCCGATGCCAATGCAATTAACTAAAATCGCTATCATTGGATAGCTATTAGGCTCTTTCAACAAAGATAATATGACTTTCATTCGTGTTGTCTTGAGAGCAGGCGTTTGTTTTGATAATTAAGGTATTTGCATCATTCTTATCGTTGACCAATTTTGCTATTCCCCTTGACTGATCTGGAGTGGCGTTATTAGCTGAATATCATCATTCCTTTGCAAAATCTACTCCTTCTTGCTGGCTTGCACAGTAACCCTGTCCCTTTTATTTTCGCAACACATTTCAAATATTCACTTTTCAAATACATCCATCATCTAGATCCAGGTTCGATCCATCGTCCGGCCCTTGTGGTATTTATTCGATTGGGAGTATTCGTTTTCAAGAACAGGCCTCATTTAAATCGGGTATATTTGGCTGACGTGCCGTCCCTGTTTTGCCGCATACCCGTTCGTTTTTGAAGGGAGTCGCAAAAAACCAGCAGCAAGTCTGCAGACCCGAGGAGTTGTTTTTTCTGCACTCTTCGTTAAGTTAGACGTTTGATTGCATGCCGGATGCCCACACACTCGATTCTACCGACCCATACCAGAACCTTGCCCCTTGCTTGCTCATCATCACTCCACATCCGAACATCGCTTTTCTTCATTTTATCGCCTGGATTTGATTGATTCGACAATTCTATTAATTTTATTGCAGATTTAATAGATTGTTTATTAAGTTCGATTAGAATTGTCTTATTTGATCGATTGTATTTGCATAGAATCGCATATGAAAATCAACTACAGTCAAAAGCTCAGCTGCGTCAATGAAAAACTTAATGCATTTAACTGCCAATATTCTATTCCAGATTTAAATTGATTTTCGAAGTAGCTGTTTTCAGATTGTATGAATATTTCGCAATCATTTAAACGCGCCATTTCCATACAAATGTATTTCGGTTTCTCAAATTCGACCGCTTTTTTGGATCGCAGTCTCGAACGAGGGAGTCGATCTGAATTACAAAGGCAACGAACGTTTCCCATCTTTTCACAATACGATCGCTTTTTATAGCGAGGCCTAGCGGAATGAAGTGAATGTCAATTCTTTAAAATAAAAATGTATATGGCCGCGTAAAAAAGTCGGAATGCAACCACTGTGCTACAGCGCCACCAACCCTCCTCCACCTGTAAAATGCACGGCGATATTAAATGGTGGCGAGTTTTTAGGGCATACATTGAATTTTGAATGAGACCCCAAGAAAGGGTCCAGCTCGGACCCTTCCCGGCTGCAGGCCTCAGAGTTTTGACTGGCCGATTTTTTGCAACCTAGCTCGAAAAAAATGGCATAATAGCGGCGGGAATCCACATTGTTCCGAACGAGTCAGGGTCTGCTGAGGCGCTGCGTGCATGCTAATTATTATTTTTTGTCATACACCAACAATTCTGTATAAATTTTCGACCGTCGAAAATATTTCTCAAGCACATATCCAATGCCCTTTTAAAATCATTTTTTAAAAAAACCTAAAATACTATGGATCTTTATTAAATTCTATGTACATCAAAGAGCAGCGTAATTGAATTAATTTCCATCAAGAAACCAATAAGAACGCTCACTGCACCAACTATATTCATACATTGTATGAATGAATGCTCAACACGTACAATGTATTAATAACATCATCAAGTATACATAATTTACATAAAATACTTATAGTAACAAGGTATATATGTAAATATGTAAAAAATATGAATTTTTATACTACTGTTATGGTGATAAATTATTTGGCAGTGGGCAGATCATGTGACAAAATGACTGGAACAAATAAGGAGGATTGTAATTAGAAAAATGTCTCATAATTTCAGAACCTTTACTATTTAGCATGAATTCATTTAATTAAGGCTATTTTTACCAAATCAATTGAACAATTATTTTAAATTCAAAATTTCTGGTTTAGAAATTTGATGGGGCGGAGTGGGGTGACATTGTTTCCTAAGAGTCTAAGGGCGCAACAGAGAAAAAAATGAAATGAAATCAATATACACTCAGGTTTTTATGCGATTGATACGTTCCACAGGGAGCCGCATATAAAAAATTCGCACAAAAAAAGACTTTATAACTATGTACATATATGGAAAACTGAGGGATAAGTTCTATTATTTTTAAATACCGCATAACTTCAAATCAATGTGATAGATTGTATCAAAAATCGCGTAAAATTTCATCATCCTTTAATTTTTTTACGCAGTTCGTGATATTGAGACATGTAATTCTTAACCTTTCCTTCATCATGATGTATTTACTACGACTTTAATAATGGGGATATCAAGCTGAAATATAATATAATAGATATGTTCAGAATTCTTCAAAATTTAAAATGGTGTACCAAATACATATCATAGTAGAGCGTGGGTGTCTTCATCTTTAATTCAAATTACAAGTGCTTTTGTTATTTTTTCCAATAAAAAATCTCTTGAATGCGATGTAAACTTTGAACTTAATTTTGTGCCATTGATGATTGATTTTCTGATGGCGACTTCATTTTTCTTTATTGCTCGTATGGTCGATTCCCTCCGGTTGAGAATTTTGCTTATTTGGATAGGATTTCGTCCATTCGCCAAGTAATCCAAAATTGCCAGTTTCTTATCAGGAGACTGGCAATTTTGCCCTATATTCTAGTGTTAATTTTAGACTTTTTTAATGCGCATTCGCACAAAAAAAGCATTTTTCTCTTTAGAAAGATGATGGATTGATTCCATTATTTTTGAAAACCGCATAACTTCAAAATCGCATAAAAAAGATCCGCATAAAACAGACCCAAGTGTAACGCATATTTAAATCCATACATGGATTGAACAAGGAAAAGTTATCTTTATTCTCATAAATAATAACGAAACATAACAAAATAACGAAATAATAACGGCAATAACGAAAAAAAATGTTTTATTATTCTTCTTAATAGAATAAAAGTACATATATTTAAGTAAGTTTTCATCGTGTAATATCTTCCTTTGAAATTAGAACATGAATCTATTAACCCTTTGAGTAGTGAGATAATTTTAAATCGTCATAAACTTAGATGCTATATTCGTATGTCCGCCACTTATCTATCAAGACCGCGCAGCGTGTATAAAGCTTGTACATAAATAAATAAACACTGTCGATAGCACACAATATTCGGTCATTTCTTCAAGTAAACATGAACTCTTATTTTCTTTTCACTCTCTGTTTCTGTTTTTTTTTCTGAGCTTAATGTGTAAGAATGCT
The DNA here is from genome assembly GCA_008973525.1 of Stenopsyche tienmushanensis. Lineage (NCBI taxonomy): Eukaryota > Metazoa > Arthropoda > Insecta > Trichoptera > Stenopsychidae > Stenopsyche > Stenopsyche tienmushanensis. Next base: position 237,456 of record WACJ01000160.1, on the reverse strand, counting down.
CTTTCTGAATCACTGGAATTCGGACACAACTCTGTGTCTTACCTCTCTGAGAGATTAATAGATATGGCATGGAAATAAATACAAATCGATCTAAAATAAATCAAGAATATCGATTGGAAATAAAGATCTTACAAATTTATTTGACGTCCAGGATTAAGCCCGCTATACAAAAACTTAGTAAAAAGGCTTCAACTTTGAAAACCATAAAATTACAAGCAAACTACATAACATCGAAACTATTCCAAGTGGAATTATAAAAATATACAAATTGAAAATCAATATGTGGGGTATTTCCAGAAGTCTATCGTGATGATGTTATTGCTGATATTTATAAGAATTTTTGAGACTTGTACATAAATAATTTATAGATGTTTCATACCCACAAGACTGAAATTATGTTGTAGCTGTTAATAATAAATATTATATCTACTAAATATTGCAATGCTTTGAAATGCTTCATTCAAATTCCCGCGCTACAAATTTAGCCACGTCTATCGAAGCCCTGGGCATCTTGTATCGAAAGTAGACGACGTTTATTCAACAATAATTAACTTAAACTCTTTGTAGACGAAAAAGCAGCTTTGTACATTTTCATTCAAAATTCATTCAAAATATTGACATTTTATACGTGAATTTCCATAAAACTTATTCGATCGTCCCAATAGCTTCAATCATATTCATAATTTAAAATATCTTGATGAAAGCCCATATAAAATAAATTGGTACCAATTATGTTTTAAATCTGCTAGTTTTACAAAAGTTTTCTTGCACATTTCCATCCCATTTAGGTCTTAACACACGACGACAATTAATTCGCTCGTACGAATACATTATACGAAATGGCTGAAGGCAAACGGCTGATAGAATGTCCATAAGCTCGCGAACAAATTTAATTGATGTAAAAACGACAAATATTTGCATACGATTAAAATGCAATGTATGATCACCTTGTTCAATCTTGGACAATTATCATCTAACAGATGTCCTGAGCTCAATGCAGACATTGAACGGCTCAGATGCGACGATGAATAGGCCGTGGTGTAATTTGTGTTTACAAAATGAAGATGCATGTGGAAAAAGTTAAAAAAAAAAAAAAACAAATAAAACGAGTACGGTAGTGTTTCTGGTCGGACAAAAGGCAGCTGCTTCCTTTTGTAGTTCGTCATATATCTGATGCGTCGGATCGAATCCTAAACAAAAGGGGCGCCCCATTTGGACGAAACAATCGCCTAGATGATTTGCATATTACTTAAGAAATGGATGCACAGACCGGGATGCAGTTTTTTTGAACGGGACCGGTGAGCTGTGAAAAGATGCACACCGGAATGTAGTCCAATGGCACATATGAGCATGCCGAAAACTGAACATGAACTAAAGATCCTGTCATCAAAATAGCTGAAGATTTGTTGTTGATTATTAAAAAAATGCATCAATGCAATCAAAATGGCATGCATTTAATTATTATAAAGACGCAATTGTACACGTTAGGCTATTATTATATCAATTTTCAGAAGAAAAAAACCGCTAAACCGCTTTCTTGTGTTTTAATCGATATTTTTGGATATAAATATTTTATTAGTGTGATTTTATCAAAATTATTCCATTGTAACTGTGAAATTATTGATAACTACTCGGTTATGTTTGATTAAACGTCAGTTCAAATCCAAAATTGGGCGAAATTTGATATGTAACTCTGAATTGAAAGAAGGCATCAATCATTTGGAAAGATGAGTGACCATGAAAATGCAAGGATCAATTCGGAAATGCTTTCCGAATATCTATTTGTCATTTTATGGATCATATATTAACACATTACAGTCCGGGTGTTCAGCGCTAAACATCGTAAGAAATTCATGAAACACTGCTTCTTTCGTAAAATTGATATAAATCTTAAACCAGCTAATAGATTGAAATGAAATTTCAATGGTGTTTACAAAAAAACAGTTTACTGCATCGATATATTTAAGCATATCACTGCTTTTCAATATGTGATGCATGTATCAGCGCAATAAAATGCAAAAAGTGGTTATTTTTGACGTGAATTGTATGTATGGGCATTGATTAAATGACACATAAACACACCAACAAAACAACACAAAGACAAAATTCACGATTTGCTATATTTTTCCGATGGATGAAATTTTCATATATTGGATGCGCAAATTAGTTCGGTTCGTTTTTTGCGGTCAAAAACAAAATGAATTGATGGTTACCACTTTTTCCCACCTCTCAAGCAATTTTCTAGTACACAACGCCCCTTTGGTCCCACCAAATACACAGGATCATCTTCGAATCATAAATATTCGGCTTTGGTGTTGATGCTGATGCAAAAATTGATCGGGTCTAGCCTAGTGTTTTTCTTCTCGGGAAGAATCTATATCTCATTCCCAGTCACAATCTGATGAAAAAAGACCAAGTGTTCGCAGGTGAAAAATCGCCTTGCACCGTTTCTCGGTTTCTGCTCATTAGGCACCCATTTGCCTTGTTTTTTAATCATTTTCATGAATTTAAATCGTACAGAAACTCTTCTTGCGTTTGACTCGGATCTTCATCATTGTTTGTCTTCGATTTTTTTAGCTGTCCAGAATGAAGCTTGTCTTCAACGCTAAAATCACCAGTCTTGAAATGTCAAAAATTTTTTTTTATGACTTATTATTATTGACAGATGTCTAACCTCTCTGAAACTATCGAAATGAGCTATCACTATGAAACAATCATAACAGTCAGAGCTATCTTTTAAAAACGGACCGAACTAGTTTGCACTCCTAATATTTTATAGGATTAAAATATCGGCACATGTATGTACTATCATTCTTAGAAAGATGTTTAAATTTATATCAAGTTCGTATGACATTTTATTCAAGCTAAAGTTACGTCATTCTCATCATGCATAAACGCGGGCACGGACTGTAAAGTGTTAATGTAATTCACGTGGAATGATGTAGAATTGTACTTTTCTAGTGTGGTTGGAATTTATTCCATTATTTATTATCATCTTTAATAATTTATATTACACCACTCATATCTCATAAAAATATCTGCCACCATAAAGTGTGAAATTTTATTTAATTAATAGAATAATATTTGCAAAAAAATCACAATATCATGCATTTAAGTTATTACATCATAAATAATTTACACACTTGTTCGAAGAACTATGATTTTAATTGTAACAATATGTGGTAATGAGGGAATGATCAAAATGTTCTTGGGTTTATTACATTTTTTTATGGTTTGTGTGGTTTTTAATGTGATCATCCACCACAACCCTCTGTAGATAAATTTGTATCGAAACAAATAAATCGAAATACTTGTTCATCAATAGCCATATACCTATTTACAGTATTAAAAAATTTGTAAGAAAGGTTAGGTATGCTGATAACAATCATAATGATTTACTGAAAATATATTTTGGTATGAATGCATTCTCGACTTGCATCATTTAGTATGGTGGTTCCATTTAACACACTGTGCTCTACAGGTTTTCTTGATTAAGAAACCAATTTGTTATCGATATGCCAACAACGTTTATCGCAATGAAAATATAAATAAGATCCATGGGGATTTTTTAGCATCACCATATAAGTCTACACGTTGTAAGCCCTCTGGGCATCATTCAGCAGATCGTGGAAAAACTGCAGATTAGGAACGATACTATATTCTAGGATAGCGGCCGACTAATCGCGTCGAATAAATAATTTGTATTCTGGTCAATTAATTAATTGAGCCGCAGCAGCAGGTGCTGGTCGGCCCAAACGATATGCCAAAGAACTTGTGCATATTTTTTTGCCCCCGCAATAATTGATGTACGCCGGTATCTAAGTGCACGTATGCAATAAATATGACCAATGGACCGTTTTCATGCAAGCTGCGGATTGCATAACAGAAAATTCCGCATGGTTGTAAGTAAGCGGTTGCCGCAGTGGTATGATGTAGTTTTTACTTCACGGAAAAAGATGTCGTTTTTATATCGCAATGCCAGTATTGGGTAGACGCTCGAAGGTACTCCGGCCAGGGGCTTCCAACTCGGAATACTTTAAGCCCGCCAACAAAACAAAGATTCGAAAGAGAACAGCTTCCTTTCAATGCAACTGCGAGCTCCTAGCTGTACGAAAAGAAATGCAACTTTCTTGAATCAGATAAAAGCATTTGATAATAGAGAGAAATCATTTCGGAATCTTAAAGATAGAAAATGAAACCATTTTAATCATAGCTTTTATTGAAATGTACTATTAATACATTAAAACTTTATATAACATTTTATAATGATTCTGTATCATAATCATATTTATTGTCACTTTTGCCATTGTGTGTCGTTAGAGTGTATTCGTTCATAAATTCAAATCCATATTGTAGATATTTTATTTTCGGTATTAACAAATTTGGGAGATCTATTGTATGTGTATATACGTAGTATAAAGCAACTAATGTACCAGTGGCAAACCTATTTTATTATATATTACACAACACACAGCGCAATCTTTTAGCCAATAATATCCGTTAACAAATCGAAAAAAGCAATGCATAAAATCAACTTTTCTTGGCAGCCAAAAGATTTCACTTATACGCATTTTCTTAAAAATCTCATTAATAAAAGTTCTATAATATTCAAAATATCATCTATGATATTATTTCTGGGGGTATGGAAGATGTTGATGTAGATCAGGACTGTCAAACTTAAATAAACTAGTCAACATTAAGCTGTCAGGGAGCATCGACATACATGTATGTCCGAATTCTCATGTCCCAAAAAGAGCACTCTTGCACATTGAAGCTCGGAGACAGACAGAGAAAGAGAGAACTTAGCGCAGTTCGGGAGACTAAGACGGATAGCTTCCTCACATGCATCGCATGATTGTATAGATCGTTAAGCCCAAATTTATCGACTTATAATGATTTCGATTTCAAGTGTGTTATTTGTTTACGCAAAGAAACGACCGAATATTGTGTGTTATCGAGAGTGTTTGTTTATTTAACTGCTTGCCGTTCTTCTCTGCGTGTTTAATGAGTCTTTGTACAATTATCATTTCCTTCATCGATTTTAAATTTGCTCGCTCCTCAACAGGTTAAAGAAACATCACACTTGGGAGTGATGAGGATCATGTCTTATTCAATTCAGTCCTTTATATTCAACATGTCTTCATCGAAACCGAATTGTAATAAAAATAAACGATAAATCGCTGATGAGTATCGAAATTTCCAAGAAAAGTGGGAATTGGAATATTTTTGCTGTGAAATAATCTGCTTAATAAGTTATAATGCTATTAATGTGTATAAATATGATCATTACGAAGGATATGAAACAAGAAAAGTTAAAAGAGCTCAAGTTGATTATTTAAAGCTGCACATGTTCTTTATTTTGAAACATTTTCAAGCAATAACATTGTCTTGAAATACATTCGCAGAACGAATGACTGATTTAGCCGCCAATTTAAGTGATCAAATCAAAGCAAAATCATCCAATTTTATGAAAGGAAAAAAGTCTCCAGCCAGATCCAGAAAGTTTTGAAAGAGATGCCCTGCGTCAAGTAGATGGTGGTTGAAATATTATTAATTGAAAATCTGGGTCTTTTTTGTGCCTCAAATTTATATATGAAGATAAACCTACATTTTTATGAAAATTTGCATTTTTTTGCGACCCCCCTAAACTTATTTTTTTTTAATTTGGCCCATGTTAGTCTTTAAGTTTGGGTCTGATGTAAGATTATTTTATTATTTTGAAACTTTGCTTAAATGATGTTTTACGCACATGCAGCGCGCTGTCTCTAATGTGTATACACATACTTCTGACACCAGTGTAACGTTGAGGTGGGGGCGCTCTCGGGAGTCCCTGGGCGGCTCCCTACCCTATGTGCTCGTTGGGATGGCCGCGCTAGCGCATGTGTCCGTTCTTCTATTGACGAATGGATGAGGATAGACGGGCTTCAAATAGAAATACTCGCTTCTCTAAATAACTATTTATTCCACACGAGAGAGATAAAGAGAGAAAGAAATTTGGCTGCAGGAGGGACGACCTCTCGCAGCCAAGACTAATCGACGACTCTCCCGACTCCCGCTTCCTGCGCGTCACTACCCAACCGGCAACGGTGCATGCGCAAGAAGCGATCCGTCGGTATGCAGGTGCAATGTCTTTGTAGGGCCACAAGAGATGGCGCTGTTAAAATAACACACTGCACATAAGAGAGACGAAAGATATCGCTGTTGATTTGGCAAATTAAATTTGATCCGATTAACAGCGCTACTACGTGGGGTTAGTAAATCGCCCACGCGTGCCTCTTTTTATATATTACACAAACACAGCGTTATCTTTCGGCTAATCATTTATATTGTGTGAAAATCTAAATGGAGAAAAAGACAAGTACAGAGCGAATAAATCGCCAAGAAATATACCGACAAATCCCTTGGAAAAAAGTAGAATATCGAACAAAGGAAAGGGAAAAAAAATCATAAAGATCGTTAATAAATAGAAAAAAGAAATGCATATCAACTTTTTGCTGTCTAGCTCAACAGTTTTTATTCTTCAAGCGTTCCCATAGAAACACATACTAAGGCGTTAATTAATGACATAATTCCATGGTAGAATTATAATACTTAGACGATGTGGGTGGCAATAGGAAAGTGAAGATGAAGGGTGGCGATGCGTCCGCGGCGCGTGCATTCAGCGGGTATGTGTTATTTGTGTGCAAGGCTCCGTCTGGTCTGCGGACTGCAATAAAAAGTGCAGCAGAGCGGGTGATAAAGAAAATAAAACATGGCTGCCGCCGCTTTCTTTTTTGCAGAGTTGCATCGTGAGCGCTTTTTTCGGGCGCGAAATGCTACCAACCCAGCGAGAGCCATCTACCCCTTTCGCCAACATAAATATTGTTTATTGTTATTGCCGCTTCTTATGGGATAGATAACCCCTCTTCTCTTCCAGAGCGCTCCCCGTCTCCAGCGCTATGCGAATTCCGGCCCGTAAAACTAGCATCAAATATATTTTCGCCGGATGCCTTTATGGGCTCGTGTGTAATATGTAAGACCTTTAACAACTTTTATTACTGAGATGCTTTCGCAGCGACGTAATTATAATTTTAAACACAGAGTGGCCGCATGCCGTCATCATCATCATCATCATCACCTTTAATAAATTCAATACCTATTTAGTCGGTTTTTAGACCTATTACACAAACTACCTTCTATTAGCAAATTCTGTGCTCATTGGACGGTCGATCTTTTAATTGGGTCTCAGCAATTCGTGATAAATTTTCTTCGCATATCTCACGAAACAAACAGCACGACTGTCTGCAGAACAATGCTACTAATGGTTGTTGTTCAAGTTTCCACAAATTTATTTCTTTCAAAGGATAATTATTGACTCGACTCAAAAAAATAATTGCAAACATCCAACAAACAACGAAGGTGCTGTGGCCATCCTCATTGTATTATATTAGCACCATTCTTAATTGACGCTGGCGTTTTTTATTATAGAGAAAGTGCATCGGGATATGCCATATAAGGGTCAGAACTTATCCGACATAACTCACACGGAAAAAAATTCATATAATTTAAGTTATTACATGAATTGCAATAAAAGTTCGCATGACATTTAAAATATCATGATGAAACCGACAATGATTGCAGCTTTAACAGAGGAAGTGGTATTTTACAACAGCTTCATATAATAAAGATATTTCCGTACAGTAGTAGTGTTATAATAGACAAAAGTCATTCGAAAGCCCTACATTATACACAGGATTCTGGATTTCTACTGCATAATAATGGTGGAGGTATTACAATAATACGTGGTTTGGTTTTTTTGACAGCTTTGTTTCTTTGAGAACAGACTTTGCAATCTTTCCTAACTCCCGTTCAATGCTTATAGGGATAAAAAATTAGTAGTCTTCTGCCACGACTGTCAAGTTCAAACTAGTGCCGAACATGCAGTCCTCCATAATCAGTAGATATTACACACCATAAGATTATATAGAAGAGCGTAGGAACCCGCTTCAAAGATAAACAGCTATTGCCGCGCATTGAATTTTACATCAAACCGAATGGTGAGTGAGAGTCACCTCTCGAGTGCAGAGGACAAAAATGTTTTTATATGGCATCCAGTATTCATGTATCATCCATTCGACTTGCGATATACACTGCCAATCAGCTTGATGTACAGGATCATTCAATAAGAACGCTCTACTTTTTTTTTATAATAGCGGCCATTTTGTTAAAGTAAATTTTGATTTATTTATTGTAAATTATTTAGTAGTATATGGCAAATTATTTTAAAAGATTATAGCATTGAACAACGTGTGCAAATGATCAAATTAATTGTGTGATTTTTATCCTCACCACAATCGTCCTGCCGAGTCGTCTATTCGACATTTGGTAGTTAAATTTAGGCCAAACAATTAAATAAATAATCAGCCAACACTCGTTCATCATCGAAACGCAAAGTCTGCTGAAAACATCGCTGCTGTGCGTTAGAGTGTACGGGAAAATTTGAGGCAGTCAATTTCTTGTCGTTCACAGGAACTTAGCCTTTCTGCGGCTTAACTTGCTGAACTTTACGTCAGAATTTCATGTGTTCGTTCATTGGGCTCTGGAGTAATTGGAAATTGATCCGAATTTCGCCAAAAATTAATCTTAAACGATAAGGCCCATTTTTGGATGAATGGATGTGTGAACAAGCAAAGTGGTCGGATTATCGAAAAATCATCGAAATTGATCCTCCCGAACATTTACCACTAGGGAATCCAATCCCGGGATCCCGGACAGTTTTAGGTGCTCATGAATCCCGGGATTAGTAAACTTAGTACCGAAAAATTCGGGATTGAAATTTTTATCTAACAGAAATCGTACACCTCATCAGCACATAAAGGCTACTAAATCGAGATATTTCCGCCGAAATCTGGACGCTTGGAAACAGTGGCGTAAGTACTAATTGGCAAGCTTAGACGACGCGTAGGGACAGTAACTGTTTAATCATATAAACAGTACATATATGTTTTTCAAATTGTTATATTAACCGTTCCCTACCGGTGATGTATTTACTACACCTCGACTCTAATAATGGGAATATCGATATGAAATGTAATAGATACGGGGTTCAGAATTTTTGTATTTCTCCGTAATATAATTACGAATCGCATAAAAGTATTATAGTATATAAGTATTTATCTGCAGCGACAGAAATAAATAATTTGTCGGGAAATCGGGAATTTTTATTGAATTGTCCATTGTGAAAGTAACGAAGAATAAATATTTTTTGTTTGATTTCGATTTGGAAATAGTCTACGTATCTAACCATAATAGCAAATTTTATAGTAACATAATCCAGTATTTATAGAGCCCGAATGATTTATGACAACTGGTATTGTAGAAACTATCTGACGGATAGTTGCGATGGAAAAACTTACATCCAGAGAAATTAATAAGTTTTTTTTTTTTTTTTTTTTTTTTTTTTTTTTTTTTTTTTTTTTTTTTTTTTTTTTTTTTTTTTTTTTTGAACAATCTATCCTTTGGGGGACATTCAGTTCTTATTATGACGTTTCTGTCTCGTGTAGGTCCCCATTCGTTAATGAGGACCTAATGTTCATTCATTTGAATCTTTTGTCCAGGTCATGAACCAAATATCTTTTCAGCCTGCGCGTTCCGGAGTTTTGGCTAATCAGCTCTTCAACAAGGCGGTTGGGGTGTGTGTTTAACCTTCTTTTGTACTTCTGGCTATGGCTTTCGATCTCCTGCCTCACTGTTGGTATGCTCAATATGCTGTGTATTGTTTCGTTTGTAACGTACCATGGAATGTTGCCTATGGTACGTAGCACTTTAGATTGAAAGCGTTGGAGAATTTCTATATTGGAGTTCGATGCGGTTCCCCAGAGCTGTATCCCATATGTCCAGATTGGTTTTAGTATACTTTTGTATATTAGTGTTTTATTTATTAGGGACAGTTCCGATTTTCGGCCCATTAGCCAATACAGCATTCTCATTTTGATTTCCAGTTGCTTTTTCTTCTTTTTTATGTGCGTCTTCCATGTTAGACGTCTGTCTAGGTGCATACCGAGATATTTAACTGCATCTGCCTGTGGCAGTGCGCAATCATTCAGTGAGACAGGTGGACACGTTTCTCGTCTATTAGTGAAAGTGACATGCGTAGATTTACTTTCATTGGCCTTTATACGCCATTTCTTGAGCCATTTCTGTATATTGTTGAGGTCATGTTGGAGCAGTTGAGACGCTATTGCCGGGTCGTTGTGCGAGGTTAGAAGAGCTGTGTCGTCCGCGAAGGTGGCCGTTGTCGTGGTGTCCGTTGTCGGAATGTCGGCTGTGTATATAAGATATAAAACTGGGCCAAGTACGCTGCCTTGTGGGACGCCGGATTTTATGTCGTGGAGCGTGGTGGCTTCATCTTCGTATTTGACGTAGAATGTTCTGCTGGTCAGGTATGATTTGAATATGGAAAAGTAGTTTGTGGGCAGTTGTTTTCCGATTTTATATAGCAATCCCGGATGCCACACTTTGTCAAAAGCCTGAGTTACGTCCAGGAATGCTGCCGAACAATATTTTCTGTCTTCTAAGTCCTTGTGTATTCTGTTGAAGATCCTGTGTATTTGTTCCACAGTCGCATGTTGTTGACGAAATCCAAATTGATGATTGGGTATTAGATTGTTTTCCTCGATCAATGGCTTGAGTCTCTTCAGTAGTAGTTTTTCAAAAAGTTTGGAAATTATTGGGAGTAAACTGATGGGTCTGTATGATTTGACGTCATGTATATCCTTGCCGGGCTTGGGGATTAGAATAATCTTAGCCACTTTCCATTGCGGGGGGAAATAGCCCATTTTTAGTACCGCATTGAATGTTTGTACCAAGAACTTAAATCCTTTAGTAGGGAGTTCCTTTACCATTCTTCCCGTAATGAGATCGTAGCCAGACGATTTTTTAATGTCGACCTTTGCTATGACTGATCTGACTTCTCGCTTTGTGAATTTTTTGATGCAAATGGTTGTTTTTTTTGTAATTAATTAATAAGTTAAAAATTAATTAAACAGATGCAATTAAGTTAATTATTGACCTTTCTTGTAGATGATTGAGACATGCGATAAAGCAACCGTAAAAATAACCATGCTATGTAATAAAATATAGAAACACACTCACAGGTTTTCATGCAAAAAGTTGTCTTGTAAAGTTCTCCGCAAATATTGCCATATTCTACTGTCTGAATTGTAAAGAGCTATAAATCACCTGTAATTATTACTATTTACCAACTATCTGACCAACATATGAAAGAAACTGTTCATAAGGTAATTCAAGTTTATGATACTGCATGTAGGGGGAAACCTAATACTCTCAAACGTTCGTCGGAGCGTCTCAAAGTGCATGTCGATTGTGTGATAACAATTGTTCCATCAGTTCATCAAGGATGATCGTTTTAAATTTATAACTATGCAATTACACACAATATGTTAAATAGACGATGCCCGCAATAGATTAGGGTGGCCCGCATCGACTGCTATAATAGCACATCGTTCTTATCTTTATTTTCAAAATGTGAAGAATTTTCATTAGTGTTTCATCACCGTTCTTTTCCACAGAGGGTTGATTATATAGGTCGATCGAATCGCTCATTTCGTTCGATAATGTAATATTCATTGCGTTTGGAAATGAAGAACGCGATGCACACTAAGCAATCTTCAATAAGATCAATACCATATGTCTGTGTAAGCAAACACCATAAAAATATCGTGGAAAAGTATTTTGCTTTTTATTGAAACACTCACAAAAACGAGTCAATTATGAACGTGTAGTTTTATCTTAATCTATATCGTCGAACAATGTATGTGTGCAGTGCATACGACGTCGAGGGGTTGCCAACATTTTCGCGCCAAATTGCAAGCCAAAGAATAAATTTCAACAGAATCTACTTTGCCTTTATTACCGACCGTAACTTGAAGGCTTCCACTGCGATAAACCGTCATTTGAGACGAGAAAAACGTCTTAGTTCATACATCACAAGTGCAATTTCAATAAAAATATATTTGAATACGAACATTTTAGAAAACGAATGGCGAGCAATTTGATATTTTTTTAAAATTTAAATAGCTAAGGTACTAACAAAACCCATTTTTTAACAAAATCATTTTTTATCGTTTTGATCAAATATATATGTATATTTCACCAGACCAAGTGTTACTATTTTAACCCGTCATAACATGGCTACTCGCTGCTCTAAAACTTTCATGAGATCTTACACTCTTTGAATCATAAATTTGTTTCGATTTTAGTATTGACGGTGACGCTGTTATTCGTTTTAGGCGCCATTATTATGTTTTGACATGAGTAATGAGCTAATTTTAAATCATCATAAACTTAGATGCTATATTTGCATGTCCGCCTCTAAAAATCTACTTATCTATCAGGTCGCAGCGTGTATGAAGTTTGTACATAAATTAATGAGCACTATCGAAAGCATACAATATTCGGTTATTTCTTTGCGTAAATATAAATAATACTGAAATTGATTCATTTTATCATTCACACATCATTATTAGTCGATAAATTTGGGTTAACGATCTATACAATCGTACGTTGTACGCAAGATACTCTCTCCGTCTCTGTTTCTATCCAAACTCAACGTACGTCTGAATCATTGGAATTTTGACACAAAATTGTGTCTTACCTCTTTAAGGGGTTAATATAGTTCTGCGTCGAACGGTTTTTTTATCATATAGGTTTTCGTTCCGGTTCAGTTCCAAACATTTATATCGGTACGGTATGATTTTCATACCGGAAAAAGTAATGATTTTTGCGGTTTTCATTTCAGCTCCGGGTGATTATTGATTTAAATTTAATTTATAGCTTAATTTAGAACATTTTATATCTTCTTTTGTAATAAGCATTCTAATAGTTTGTTCGTATGTAATGCGCTGCCATGCGATTCATCAGATTGCAATAAATCTTCTTTCACTTATTGATAACGATTGTGCAAGTAACATTGACATAATTTAATATATAAAAATCAATATTTGTTTGTACATATTTAATGCGCTGCCATACCGTTCATCCGATTGCAATAAAACTTTGTCAACTTATTGTTTATATTTGCAACAATAACATAGGTATAGTAAAATTATTATTTATGTACGCAGTTTGTTGTGCGAGACATTTAGCGCATGCACTATGTTGGCGCATATTGGTCTGGTGGTTGCTAACCGAACCGAAAAAATGATATTTTTGAATTGGTTCAATTCCTTTGAATTTGATCTACTTGAAACTTGCATTTATGAAGATGCGAAAATGAAATAAGGAGAACTTAAAGTTACATACCGTAGCAAATGTTTTAATTAATTAAATCAGTAAATGGTTGTGAGCCAATGTGTAACTTGTTGAGGACTAATGAATTCGTTTAAGCACGCTAAACATAAAACCTCTTTTATTTTCCGAATGGGCGGGGACGTCAACACGAAGGGTCGAAATTAATTAATATAGAAAAATTACATTAAAAACCCCTCTTTCTATTTGTCAAAGATACACGATATACAAAACGGTCGTGAGTCATTCGTTAATATTCAAATTGTGGCGTCGAAACTAATTCCAAAGTCGGCGTTTCGTACAATTTCCAAATTTCCAACCCTTCCCTGGTGCATTTTTGACGGAAAAATTTTACGCTCTGCGAATGCGTGCCATCGCTAAAAAAAAAAAAACGAAAAGCACTCCATGTATGACGAAGAATTGAATTCGCATGTTCCCACCGGTGTTTTTGACTTAGTTGCCCGTGTGTCTGAAGAAATGGCAAAAAAATACCATCGGTGGTGTCGTGATCTGATAATAATACGCGATGCATTCGAAGGTTGCTAATTGGATCTTATTAGTGAAAATGAACACATTTCTTGGCCGTTAAACTTCACAAAGCAGGCGCGAACGACATATAAATTCAAAGAAAATTCATACGTTGAAATTCTCATCGTTATTTGAAGTGTTAACGATCAACGTGTTTGTATATTTTATAAATACAAGTCGATGTATTCGCTCAGTGTTCGACTCACCGGTGAGTCGCTATATATTTTCGTGGAAAAATAAATGATTTTTAATACCTAAAAATAATTATTTTATGGCTATTATTCCTTTTCAATGGATCTTGGTGTTTCCATTTGTTGCCCAATGAATGATCTTTGCTACGTAAATTTATCTATTTTATTGTAAAAATTGTTCTTATTAGTATTACTGGTAAATTGATACAATTATATAATAATATTAATAAAAATATTAAATGTTGTGACAACCCTGAACAAGAAATGATCAAAATCCCTAAATAATCCATAATCATACATGCATATGCTAGGATACATAAGTCGCTTTTATACAATAAAATATATCATTCATATATTTTTTTCGCAATTTATAAAATTGCTAGTGGTCAGAAAATTAAAGATACTTTAGATTCATGGGGAAAATCCGCGAAAATTAGTGTATGAATGAATATACTCACAGGTGCCGTTGGCATTTCTTCCCAAGATCTTGGAGCTACCGTTGTGCGTGTCCAGGGGCGCGTGCTCGGGGGCCGCGCCCCTCGGACTACGCGGAGCCTCCATGCGGACGCCCGCGTGACACATCCACTCACTATACTCTCTACACTGCACCTTACGAGCCCCCTCAATTTGGATACGATCGATTCCTTTAAAAATAAAACGATTCATATTAGTTCGAGAGCGAGACCAAATCCTCCGGCGATTCGACGCTCAAATTCGGAAAATTGTTCGCAAATCGCGAAAAATTTGAAAATCGCGCTCGTTTTAAAAATCAATAAATCCGCTAATGTTTTCGAATTTATAAATAATATTGCGGCCCGTGGTCTTACAGTGTTTGAGATTCACTGTTGCATGCGGCTCATAAATAAAGTGAACGTGCGAGTACGTCGAAGTGGCGTCCCGACGCCGTCTTATTTGAAACGAGCGGGAAAAGCTTCCCGTAGTCGCCACCAGAGCGCGACGGCCTCCACTATGAGTGTACGACGCGGCGCTCCGCGTGCAACTGACGGGGTGCTCGAGTGTGTACCCCACCCTAAGCGCGGGGACACTCCTTCCGCCCAACTACCCCCACCCCACACTCCAACCACTGCAGCCGGATATTGCGCAATATTTCCCATTGGAAAACTTTAGCTCGACCTGACCTACGTTCCATAACTGCATAGCAATCACTTTTCGAGGTCGATTAATCTAAATGCACACTTTTAATAGCTTCGATTAAAAATACATATTTTTGAAATATATTCTATAACAATACATATTGAAAGTACAAATTAGTACGGTCCGTTTTTTGTGGTCATAAAAGTATTTATTTTAGAATTTAGCTACTATTTTTCCCCACCTCTCAGGCAATGTTCGAATTCCATCTCGAAAAATGTCTCATCTTTTGAGGAGATCCAAGTTAGGAGCCAATTTTTGATTTCTGCGAAAGAAGTGAAACGATGAGCTGCCAAATCATGCTGCATCTGTCGGAACAACCAGAACAAATCAGAAAGAACAATATTCTGATAATACAGCGCAGTAAAATATACCATCTGAGCATTTCCAAATATTTTTTTGCGGCTTTTGCGATCTGAGGCCGAGCGTTGTCACGCAGAAGATTAACTCTGTCTTGTTTTTGTTCTGTAGACATATTTATGTATGGCATCCGATCGCGAGGCGCTCATTCGTCATATCAGCGGTCCGAAAAGTGGACTGATTGGACATACAAACTTTGTGTACACTCCGTCCTCTTTTAGGGTTTTTTTGTGGCATTTTCTATGATCTGTACAATTACGGAAGCTATGTAACGTCTAGAACACTTTCTATCATAGTATTTTTTTTACAACAGTAACCACCACCATACGTTAGGTCGGTACCAAAAGTACTTTGGGACTATATTTATATATTATTTTAAAACATGCATTATAAAAGTAATTAACATACGGCTCTGATTACAACGGTTGACCAGGCTTAGTGTAGTATTTTTTTTTTCTTGGGGTTATTTTAGAGTATCTATTTCTCATCCCTAATCTGATGTAAGAATCCCTTTCTTTGTTGCCTTTGAATCAACTGAAAAATCACATTTCAGGCACCCAAGGATTTATCAGTTGGAGCATTGTCATTATAAATTTCCACAAGCATTTGATGCGCTTCAGCTACACTTTTCTTCCAATTTTGTTAAAACCTCTCGCAAATTCAGCTTAGTTAACACAAAATTTAATATGTGTTGAATCACAGTAAAAAATAAGGTTTTTGTATGAAACTCAAAGCGAACAACAACTGAATATTATTGACAGATGTCTAACCTCTCCGAAGCCAACAAAATCAGCTATCTCTATGAAACATACATAACAGTCGGAGCTATCTTTTGAAAACGGACCGTACTAATTCGTATTCCTAATACAAATAAAATGCCTATCTATCAAATTTTTGCACAATACGAGGACTATTCAAACATTACCAATCAAATGAAATTTTAAGGAATCTTTAGGTACAGTTCAGTGATATTAAGTAAGGCCCAAGTGTTTGATTGAACCCAAAAGTTTCATGAAGATCTGAAAGTCAAGAAATAGTCTGCTGGAAAAGTGATGACTATTGTATTTTGGGACTATGGGATCCCATTTGACTACCATGTGTTTGGTCCATTGAAAGACGCATTAGAAGGGCAACGAATTCAAGACAACGCTGCGGTCGAACAATATGTGCGCAACTGGTTTTCGGAACAAACGCCTTATTTCTTCAGTGCCGGGATAAAGAAGCTTCCTATCCAACGGAATAAATATATTTCTAATGAAAGGAACTATGTAGAAAAATAAGTTACTCTATTTGTATTTTATATATTACTTCAGAGAAATCGAGGGTTGGGATATTTTAAAACGTGATTAACATTTCTAATTGAAATAAACGTTCTTCGAATTTATCTTGCTATAATCCCATTGATTAGTGAGCTATTTTTTTTTCAGCATATACAATGAAAAATTAAACACTTGAAAAACTCTAGTTGCAATTCAATTTTGAGTCTTCCCTATAAGAATTTTCAGAATTTTTTTACAAATTTTCTCAAAATATGCATACAATGTGTTTTTCAGAATTATCTTCTTGTTTTTTTTTTCAAGAAATATATGTAACCAGGTCATTTGAATAAAAATAAATAACTTTGTGATATTTCGAAAAAAAATTTGTAAAAACACTATAAAATGTAAACAACTTGAAATAATATTTATAAAAAAAGGATATATGTATAGCGAAATATGCACGGAAAAATTTAGAAAATTTAGCAAACACTTCGAACAGTATAAAATATCTTATGGACAGCGCGAAAAAAATGATGAGTTTTAGAATACTAGAAAAAATGCTCTAGCAAAATATATAAGATATTGACTCAAATCTTATTGGTCGGAAGTTTGGGAGTCCTCGTCTAAATTATTTATCTCCATCAAACCGGATGAACAAAAAATAAAGATTACGGGATAATGAGGCAATTTACAATCGCAGTTGCTATATTTCTTTCTACCCGTCTTAATTTTGTATCTTACTTTAAATGGCTGGCAATGGCTTATGAAAATTCATCCTGGAAAGTTGTAAAATCTTTGTTAGGTCTGTTCAATTTTGAAAAAAAAAATGTAGAAAGATATACTTTGTTATCGTCTTCATTCTCTGGTTAGAGGAAGTTCAAGTTCATTCATAAAAACTTATATAAAAACGGGTACATAAATGTAAGACACAAATAGTAGCAGATTTATCTATAGGCGCAGAAGGCCTCAAAAATATTGTCATCCCTTGGCCTAAGCGTCCACCCCTGTAGTAACCTGCATATAATTTCAAACATTTTACATGTTATATTTTAACAATGAATGTTAGCCAAAATTGTATGCCAAATTTATGTGGTTAGCGAGAAATGTCGAGCTCCTCAAAATAACCACCAAGCATTGTCTTCACCTCTTTTTTGTTGGCATTTTTTTGTTTCCGAGAGATTTTTTAAATTTTGGAAAATATATATCCTAGGGGGATTAATCTGGTGAATTGAGTGCATGAATTGAGAGCATTTCGAAATTCAACTCATTGATTTTAAATAGTTTTGACTATTCCTTTATCTTAAGTGTGACGAGATGAATCCATGTTTCAGCCATAATTATGAATCAATGCAAAAACTCGTCTTTATTGCTGTGAAACATCGCCAAACACTCGTTTGAAACATCCTCATGACGCTGTTTTTGTTCCATTGCAAGCAAATGCGGCACCCATCTTGCGCACAGCTTTCTCGTGTCCAATTTTTCAGTCAATATGCAATGTACAGCACTTTTTGAAATACCTACCATGTCTGCTAGTTAGCTTACTTTCAGTCGACGGTCATCCAATACAATTTTGTGGATTTTTTTCACCATTTCTGTCGTGTAGAATTTACCTCGACTTTGATATTCAAATAAGAGTATGACCAATTTTTTCCATGTTTACAAATTCACCGAGCACGTTCACTATTGATGGTTGCCAAATAAATACTAAAGAATGTAGCGTCTTCAAACTTTAAACTTAAGCTTTATAAGATAAGTATATTCTACCATAGTATTTTCTTTTAAACAACAACCGCTAGACTTCTTTCATAATACAAATTTTATGATGCAATCAATTCCATCAATGTTATCCACATATTTTTATTCAAATATTGGCGCGAATTAATCAAAAATAACACTATAAATGTTAAAGTTCATTTAAATTCGAAAAAAATGTATTTCCAAACTAAGAATTTATTCCAGTTTGCAATATATTCATATTCTGATAGGATGCCAAATAGGAATAAACAATCCCATTGCCCACGTTTGTGTATCGGAATTGAATGTGTAAGATTCTAAAATTCCCATTCGACTGTACTATCAAGCAGGATTCCAAATTGGAAAAGAAAATCCACTAGGACTTACTAAACAATCATTACGATTTTTCACTTGCGACACGTCCGTACACAAAAAATAGACGTGATGTGCCAAGTCGAGAAGTCATGGAAACCAGACTAACGAGTGTTTATACGCGCGGAAAAAACTCTAGCTAAAGTTCCCACAATCTTCAGCAATCGTATGGCCGTACATCCACGGTGGCACAATATGGACAACGATCCTTCTTTGGAAACCAGGAAAACGTCGTTAACATTAGCCCGATGACGATGTATGTCGACATCGGGACTAAAAAATAAGTAATGGCGTCGAAAAGTGCTCGCGAAATCCAACAAGAAACTCGATATTGCATGCATTGTTTCTTGAAATAAAAACGGACGACTGATATCCCGTTTAGTGCATGGGGGGATGTATTCCTCGTCGCCGATACTTATTGCAAATTATATAATTACAACATAACTAGTTAATTAATATATCTTTATACGGTGCCATAACCGTCATCGAATGTAAGCGATCTCCATAGGGATAAACGATTTTAGTGCAGTGATTTTCAATTGTCTTTCACGTGTAGTTGATTTAAGATAAGATTATTTGAATAAATATTACTAAAATTCAATTCAGATAATTTTGATTAACTGATATGCATCCTATAATAATTAATACGATATCCATGTTTGTTTTTACGCCATTTTAATTTGAACAGTTTTACGCGGAACGTATCTATTGTGCAAATCGAAAACATTTAGTCTTCATGTTATACAGAGTGCGGCAGGGAAACTTCCTTATTTGAAACACGCACCCTGAAGCAACAGTTATTTCAAGATAAGTGGGATGACACTCATTTAAAATAGCAATACCTAACGTATGACTGTTGTGTGCATTATCCAGAATAGGTATCATTGGGCCATGTTTTTTGAACCAAAACGTTCAGACAGTTAAGATTAATTCTATTCGTAATGTCCACATGATTTGGGAGCTTTTTTTTTTAAACAAAACTTGAATAAAAAATTTTGGGGGATGTTTGGTTGGCACATGAGAACACTTCTCCGGACTTATAGAATAAATAAAAACTTTAAACGTCTCTCTATAACACGGAAAAAAATATTAAACTGTATCTCCTATTCTATTTGTGTTATCATTTTATAAATAAGATATAAAGATAAGATAAGAAATAAGAAGTTTCCCTGCTGCTCCTGTATATGTTCATAATACGAATATATTTATGTATTGAATTTCATACAGTATTAAAAAACACGAGCCAATCATGACCTGAACAGATCTTCATTTACTTATGATCACTCGCTGCTCTAAATCATTGGTGCTGCTTGTTTGATTTTGTAGGGTTTCAGATCATTTTTAATTTTATTCATATTTAAGAATAGAATGCTTCATATAGCTTGTAAAAATGTAGCAAAAAGATAATTAATAAAAAATAAGCGCGTTGTTATAAACGATTTAACTGAAATTGATAACACTTTTTCTGATGGACGCCATAAAATAGCATAAATATTTATTTGCATATAATTTTGATTTTAAATAATAAATATGTATGCATAACTACTGAAAAAATATATAGCCCCACAAAGTGTCTAATCAGATGTGTGTTTAATAAGCACAAAGATTAAATACCCAATGTTGTTAGACTGAAATTATTGTGTTGTTTGATAATTACAAATATTAAATCTTTGCAATGTATTCGATTGGAAGCTGAATCCTTGTGGATAAAAGATGCAGAAAATGATTATCTTCGTCATCTCAATTCCATCATGGTTTGATATAGATAATAAAAGAAAGCTAAAAGTTCAAACCAGCTTCATCGAGATGATTTTTTTTATTCTGCATTAGAAATTTCTCAATGAAACTCACAATGTTACTTTGCTTTGTGCCACATTTTACTACTATTACAGTATGATATAGTAAATGCTAGATGTATTTAATTAACTCATTTTTTTAAATTCTAAAAGAAAAAAATCTCTACTGATATTTAGTTGACATAACAATCAGTATGGCTGTGTCAATTCAGTAGAAATATTTGTCGATTTGCAAAATTGTCAGAAAAGGAAGATTCATTTTTGCGGCAATAAGTTTCCCCTATGCAAGGCGCATGCGCCATGCTCTTACATGGGGGCACAAAAAGTGGTTCTGTTGTAGACCGGCGTGCCGCGCCACCGTCCTCATCGTCGGTTTTTTTCAGGGTTCTCATGGCCTCCGAGACGGACCGGCTTTTTTACAGCACTCAAATGCCTCCCTGTCGACCGACGAGACTCATATTATTAATAAAGCTCGACTTACTTTAACATTTCAGTGCGCCGACCGGTTAAACGCTTCCATATATTCACATGTAGCCATTTTCACGCCGAATTTTCAAGATTATTAATCGCCAAAATACCATACTTTCTTATACATCATAACAAGTACACAAGTACAAGCACACATCATATGAGTTATGACAGCAAGTCAATTTTGTTGCATAACTTCTAATTCCCGAAAATAAACTTGTGTAGTTTAAGATTGTCCCGGGTCCATTAATTTATAATGAATTATTTCCCGCATATCCCACCATAAGTTATTTGAATTTAAATAATTATTTAAAAAAACACAAAAGAATCAATATTTTTTAATTTTTTTTATACAATAAATCACGCTGCTTTTAGACAATCCTTGATATATTTTAGAAATGAATGCATAAATAAACGCGTAAGAATAAATCGAAACTAAAATTCTCGTTTTAAAAAGGTCAGAGACTGCATAAACTTTCACAAAGCGCAACGTCAGTTTTTATGATCGATTGGAAGTGTCACACCAAATGCTTAAAATTGATAAATTCTTAATATTATAAACCATTTTACTTTTTGATGGCCAAACAAAATTTTTTTCATATAAAATGTATGCATTATTAAAATGAATCAGATTCACCATGAGAAGTCGATAGCATTTTAAAGAAGAGCATTTGATTTTTAACATTTTTTTGCGGAAAAGTTATACTATTTTAGTCCATGCGCGCCATTCATCGCATGCGGGAGACTGATATCGCTTTACTGTTTATTTCTATGCGTTCATATTTTTGGGCGACATGAATACAAATCTAACATTTTTGATCGAAATCCTATGCTCACGTTTTGTGAGCATTAACTGACCCCGCATATAATGTGTTAAATACGTCAATTTGACATTTGAATGAAAAGACGATCGCAACGATTTTACGTTAGAACAAAAGCCGTCAAATCGTGCTTTTCATCAGTGGATATATTTGCTTTTTTTGTATAACGATATATATGTAAAATGTAATCATTTAAATCGCGTTTATTTTTCGTCGTATTTATTAAAAAATTAATTTAAAAAATTGATAAATATAAAAAAAACAATTTATTCGTAATATATGAAATATTAGATTTAAACGCATTAAATTTCATTTTAAAATATCATCTTCAATCTAAATTAACTATTTTTCATCATTAACAAATTAATTTCAGTAATTTATTTATTTTAATAAATTTATTTATAGTGAGTAAAATAAAAACGAAAAAATAATATTTATCCACTTTGGGAAAATAAATTATTATTTATAGCAATTATTTTATATTCAATATATATATGAGATATTTATTATCGATAAAAAATACTTATTTAAATTTTTAACGGTGAAAATTCTATTTGTTACTTGGTCGGGGTATTTTTGCACCACCCGAGAGTCCGTTATGGCAAGCACAATTCAACTGTCGTGTCACGTGACCGTTGCTAACCAATAGAAACTCGCTGGTGGAGCGCGTTTGAAAGTGGTCGTCATAACGGTCGAGCTGCCTGTTGTGGTGTTTTACTGCCGCAGCCATGGCAAGCTTGAGTAATTCTAGAAAGGAGAAAAACCAAAATATCCAGGTCTTTGCTCGACTCAGGTAATACATATCCTGTTGAATGCATATATATAAACGCTTGAATCGCTTGAATCATCCCGTCTGACAACGAATGACACATGAAATAGATTGTAACGTTTTTTCTAATCTGATGAAAAAGTTTCGACTATTGTCTTTTAAATCGTTCATAAACATTTAGTTTTAATTGGGATTTATAGTAAATAATTTTAAATTCTACATTAAAGGTTGATTCTATTAACAAACTCATTCAAATAAATTTACAGGCCAATAAATGCCAGAGAACGCGATCTTAAATCTATTGGAATAGTGGAAGTGAGTGGAAGCAAAGAAATCATCGTTAAACAAGTTGCATTAGATAATAAATTAACTAAAAGGTTTACATTCGATAGAGTATTTGGTCCCAACTCCAAACAGGTAATTTATTGAATGCTTTGTTTTATTTGTTAAATATGCTTATTAATAATTAATAAATTATTATTATTTGTAAAAATGTAATATTATAGGTCGATGTATACCAAGAGGTTGTTAGTCCTCTCATTGAAGAGGTGTTGGCTGGATATAATTGCACAGTTTTCGCTTATGGACAAACTGGCACGGGTAAAACCCACACGATGGTCGGAGAAAGTTCGGGGGATGGTGATATTCCATGGCAGAATGTAACACTTTAATTATGCTAAAAAAGTATTTGTTGTTAAATTTAGTCTATATGATGAGCTCATAAATATTTTTACGTTTAGGATCCTATGTCTGGAATTATACCGCGTTCACTTAGTCAGCTCTTTGACGAACTTCGCATTACCAATTCTGAATATACAGTTCGTGTCTCATATTTAGAATTGTATAATGAAGAACTGTTTGATTTGTTATCTTCGTCAGAAGACAATTCGAAGCTTCGTATATATGAAGACGTAACGAGAAAGGGTTCAAACATTGTCAACGGCTTGGAAGAAATGACAGTTTATAATAAAAATGAAGTGTACAAAATAATGGAAAAAGGTCAAGAAAAACGAAGAATTGCATCCACATTGATGAACGCCCAATCCAGGTATTGATAGTGAATTTGCAAATATTTAATTGGAAATAATGTGATATGCTTATATCGTGCATTTTTATTTTAGTCGTTCACATACAGTTTTTACCATTGTTGTACATATGAAAGAAAATAGTCCCGAGGGTGAAGAATTAATGAAAATTGGAAAATTAAATTTGGTTGATTTGGCAGGAAGCGAAAACATTTCGAAAGCTGGTAGTGATAATCCAGCAAGAAAAGAGCGCGCGCGTGAATGCGTTAATATTAATCAATCTTTATTAACATTAGGACGCGTAATTACAGCTTTAGTAGAAAGACATCCACACATACCTTACAGGTAAATATTTTTTTTATTTATGGAAAGATACATATACAGTGGAACCTCGGGTTACGAGATTAATTCTACATGTTCATGACCTCATGATTTCGGAGTCAGAAGTCTCATCCCAGAGGGGTCCGAAAATTTTTCTTAATATTTTTCTCTCAAACCTAGTAACGAAGTACCAATTACCGCGTTGAATCCTGGAGGTTATTTCGTTTTTAATTAAATTCTTCTCCGTGAGGAAGGATCCAAGGTATTTGAACTTTTGGAGCCTTTTTTAAAAGCCCCTTATACAATTTCTTGAAGTTAGAGAAAACTTGCTGATCCATGGGCTGCAGGATAGGAGTTGTGTTGGGTGGAAGGAAGACCATTTTTATAAAACTAAACTCCTCCAACATATCCTGAATTCTCTCGGTGTGGGCAGGAGCATTATCCATAATTAGCATGACTTTCAGAGGAAGATTATTATCCAGCAGGTATTTTTTTATCTCAAGACCAGCAGCAGAGTCTATCCATTCAGTAAACAGTTTTTCGCCTGTTTATGTCCTGCTGTTTGAACTCCACATAACAGACAGCCTGTCCTTTGCACCTCTTGAATGCTGAACAGGACTCGCTCGTGCGACTCGTAATCCGAGATTCCACTGTATTGTATTTAACAAGAGAGAATTTAAATGTATTTATTTTTAATTAGGGAATCTAAACTCACGCGTCTTTTACAAGAATCTCTTGGTGGTCGAACAAAAACATCTATTATAGCAACTATATCACCTGGACATCGTGATGTTGAAGAGACTCTGAGCACGCTTGAATATGCTCATCGAGCTCGTAATATTCAAAATAAACCGGAGATAAATCAGAAAATGACCAAAAAAGCTGTCCTTAAGGAATATTCTGAGGAAATTGATCGGTTAAAGAGAGATTTGCAAGCTAGCCGAGAAAGAAATGGTAAATTTAATTTTTCTTTTGTCATTCACTCATTAACTTTCTCATTTTTCGTTTTGAAATTCAACATTTAATCATTATTTTAGGTATTTATTTGGCAAATGAGACTTATGCCGAAATGACATTGAAGATTGAAGATCAAGAAAAAGAAATCCAAGAACAAATTCTTTTTATTAAAGCGATGAAAGAGGAGAAAGATAAAGTTGAAGGATTGTTCAGTGAAATATCTGATAACTTAAAAGAAACTGAAAATCAACTCAATATAACTAATCAAACGTTAAATCAGACTAAAGTTGCGCTCAGTGATAAAAATCAAGTAATTTATTTTTGTATTCTTGAAATATTTCATTAACCTTTTCATTACGATGCTACGTATTTAGTACGCCATATGACATTGTAAAACCCCATTCAATAATATATATATCAATATAGATAATATATATGTATCGATATAGATAGTTTATCGAGATTCAATGTAGTAAATACACCATAGTAAAGGAAAGGTTAAAATCAATATTAACATTGTGATATTTTATATAGGAATTATTAGTAACCAAGAATGAAGTAGAAGAACAAAAATACCTGGTGCATAAACAGGTGGAAACTGAAAAGATACTAATGGAACAAGCAAAAACTCTTATAGATGTCGCTGACATAACAAAAAAAGATGTAGAACTACTACACAGCACTGTAGAAAAGAAAAGGTATTATATCTATTGTACTTTATGTATTTAATTAAATTTGTGAGAATTTTGTTTATGGGACTCAGAGAATAACTTTCAATATCAAACGTATGCTTATATAGAGACGCTCGAAATTTATTGCATTGTTAACCTGTTGAGGAGCGAGTAAATTTAAAATCGATGAAGTCGTTGATGTCATAATCACTTTATGCCGATTACTTTCTGTCAGCTCCTAATCAGCATAAGACAATCTTCAATTGTAAATGAACACTTGATAGTGAATACAAGACCACATCATTTCTTTACATAAACAATGCACAAAAAATCGATTCATTTGCTCCTCCTTTAGAAGGAAATGATAATTGAACAAAGACTCATTCAACACGCAGTGAAGAACGGCAAGCAGTTAAATAAACAAACACTCTCGATAACACACAATATTCGGTCGTTTCTTTGCATAAACAAATAACACACTTGAAATCGAAATAATTATCAAGTCGATAAATTTGGGCTTAACGATCTATACAATCATGCGATGCATGTGAGGAAGCTATCCGTCTCAGTTTCCCGAACTGCGCTAAGTTCTTTCTTTCTCTGTCTGTCTCCGAGCTTCAATGTGCAATGTTTTTGGGACATGAGAATTTGGACATACATGTATGTCGATGCTCCCCAACAGCTTAAAGCAACATCTTTGCTCAACATCAAAATCAGTGCTCTATTTGAGGAATGTTCCGCGATTTATATCCTCGTCACAATTGTCCTACGGAGTTGATTATTCGATCTTTGGTGGTCAAATTCGAATCAATCGGTTTGATAAATAATCAGCCAATACCCACACGTTACCAAAACGCAAGGTCTGGTGAAATCATCTCTTAAATCTCAGATCTATGCGTATAAACTACAAATAATTGATGCCCTAAAAGTCAACATAAAGAACCCCATCCAGCAAATTCAGTTAGATTTATACAACGATGGCAAAGTTGTGCCGTAAAGGTATCCACCCCTGCATGTCTAAACATTCTCAATATATTTTTTTATAAAAAAATTGGAAATGTTCAGACTTACTATTCGACAAAAAATTCCATTCTAAAGAATCTTAACTGTTATAAAATTTAGGTATAATTAACTGAAATTGCTGTCGTTGGATAAGCTATTAAGCTCTTTCAACAAAGATAAGACAATTTTCGTTTGTGTTGTCTTGAAAGCAGGCGTTTGTTTTGATAATTAAGATATTCGCATCATTCTTATCGTTGATCAATTTTGTTATCCCCCCTTGACTGATCTGGAGTGGCGTTATTAGCCGAGTATCACCACTCCTTTGCAAAATCTACTCCATTAGAAGTAAACTGGCAGGCTTGCACAGTAACCCTGTCCTTTTATTTTCGCAACACATTAATAGGCAAAAATAGTTGAAAAACAGAATTCAGATGCCATGCAATTTGAACATTAAGAAATATTCCGGAGAATTTGTACGAAAATAAGAGTACAGTATAATTAATTATGTTTTCTTTTAATTA
The DNA here is from genome assembly GCA_008973525.1 of Stenopsyche tienmushanensis. Lineage (NCBI taxonomy): Eukaryota > Metazoa > Arthropoda > Insecta > Trichoptera > Stenopsychidae > Stenopsyche > Stenopsyche tienmushanensis. The sequence goes on along the minus strand of WACJ01000160.1, from coordinate 210,222 downwards.
TTTTAGAGCATTAGAATATAATAACTTGAATGTTGCTAAGACATTTGGAGATCATTCTCAAAGTCATAGAACTCACATCAAAGATCACGTTAATGAGTTCTCGAAATCCCACCTGGAACACCTTTCAAAACTTCAAGAAAATCTAAGTATGTTATTGAAATATTTGTTTTTTTTTTATAAAAAAGAAATGATTATATGTAATCTATAATGCAAATATTTTATTTCTTAGATCAACACGACAATGATCATATGAATAATCAGATAGCTTCGAAACAAATTATTAACGAAATGTGTGAGAAAATCAAAGAAATGTTCACTGTTACAAATAATGCTAAAGAAGTGTCAATTAAACAAATATCCGAGTGTACCGAAAATAACTTTTTGATCATGCAAAATGTAAATGAATCTAGTTATGTTAATGTAAATGACAAAATCAATAAACTATTGGCTTTATTAGTAAGACTTAATGATGCACGAGAGCAAGATAGATTATCTGTTGAGCAAATGAAGTTACAAGTTCGCCAATGGGTTAGTAATCCATTTAGTTATATTATCATGTCTTGAATAATCTCACCAGTATTATTAAATTTAATATCGTGATTTAAATTTTAGAAAGATACATCGAAAGCTAAAATTCTAAGCTTACGTCATGTAAATTCTGAATGGTGGAATGATATTAACAATCACATGAAACATTTAGAGGAGCAATTTGAAGTCAATACTAATACTCATTTACAAGACAATCAAGCATTATTGGAATTGCGCAAAGAATATGATGATGTAAGAGATTTTCATTTATTTTGTCTCTAAAAATGTACTGCGAATATAACTTCTATCAATTTTAATTTTTAGGAAATAAGTTCAGATGTAGCTAAACTGAGAGAAATGATCGTATCATTGGAGGAAAAACAAATAAAACATAAAAATATTTACAGTGATATGCAACAGAAACATCGATCTTCTATGGTACTTTCAAAAGAGTTGTATGCTAATACACTTTTACATGGAAAAGAAACTTTAAGCTCTAAAATACAGGGCGTAAATAATATAGTCGATATGCTTGATGAAGTAAATAAGACATCAGTCAAAGATATAACGACTTTAGTCGAAGATTACGATAAAATTATCGACATAGGAAAAATCATAAACAGTGATTTTAAGGTGAATATTTGTCATTTGTATATTTAATTGCTTATAAAATATTGAATGTTTTATTAAATGTATTAAATACTTTTAGGATTCCCTCGATGACTTTGCAAAATCAAATACAGAATATTGGGCGGATAGTTTGAACAAAACGAAGGATGCTAAAAATAATATTAAACAAACTCAAGAAAAATGTATTATTCATCACCATGCTACATTTAATGTGATTATTTTTAATTTTACTCTTATTTGAAGTTATTGTCATATGATAACAGATGTGTAATAATTCTCGTGTGAATATTTTGTAGGAATTTCTTAATAGGTATCACAGTGAAACATGTAATATTTTAAATCCAATCGAGGATACAATCCAAAATATTACGAAGAACGCGGGAGAAATTGAACGAGAATTTCATCATCTCAAAACTTCAATGGGCGATTTTCATACGAAGCTTCAAAGTGATCTCGTGATAAATGATGATTTAGAAATGAAATTCTTGACAGAGGATTATAAGCTGTATTCTCCAACTGGTATTAACATGCAGATTTATTGGTTTTTTTGGAAATATGTTGTTGATTTGAAATTCATCTATATAATTATCTATTTAGGCAAAACTCCAATTAGAAGAGAATATCTCTATCCAAGAAATATAAAAAATACATCACCGCATGAAAGAATTTTAATGAGATTACGGAATTCAAGAAACAAAAAGTTTGTTGAATCGTCTCCACTTCAGGTTAAAATTTTATTATTTATTCATTATAATATTTTGATTGACAGAATTCCATAACACATCACTCAATAAGTTTTTAGGATGTTATTAAATCTAAAAATAGTTAATAGTTACTGAGACTAAGATCCGGAAAATATAGTTGACGGGGAATAAATTAAAGGTGCAATTTGTGACTTGTGACACGGAGTATTGTCTTGGTGTAAAAGCGCTTTTTTTTCTCTTCATTTAGGATTGTTTTTTCGCAAATTCTCCCATCATACGCACCAATAATTCCATATGATATTTGCTATTAATGGTATTTCCTTACTCAAGGTAACCGATGAATAAAATACTGTGCGCATCCCAAAATACAGATCGAAACCTTATCAACTGACTTGCGTTTTTGGTCGCTTTGAGCGGCTTTCGACGGTTACTGTTCACTCAGCTAACTACCGATTTGACTCTGGAGTGTAATGATAGATATATGTTTCATCCATTATCATGTACCGCATGAAACAATCATTTTCATTGAACTGAAACAACTTCAAATAGCGCCCTGAATTGTCGACGCGTTGTTTTTGATTGAGTATGAGCAAATGCAGTTCTCATACACAAATGTTGATGTAAAATGGTAAATATGCTGCCTTCTGATATATTTAAGATTAGCTTTTTCACGCTTCAATCTACGATCAGCCAAAATTGAAACAAGGGGGTGGCAAAGTAGGCGTCCGCCACGGATGCAACTGGGCTTGGGGCGCAAAACGTAGAATATCAATCCGGTCGAATGAACAGTGATTGACTCTATCCATTTTTATCCTCTCTCTCTTTTCTCCGTTTACCGCTTAAACATTGGGCGGACCCAAAAATTTAACAAAACATCAGATCAGTCTACTTCAGACAATTTCGACATGTTTGAGTATGGTGTCCAATCGTGAGGCACTCATTTGTCGTGTCAGTGGTCTGAAAAGCGGACCAGTTGAACACACGGCCCTCGTGGCCACTCCGTGCTCTTTTAGGGCTTTTTCGGGGATAAATGCATACCCGGGGCCTTCTATGATCTCCATGATCATGAAAGTTCTCTCAAAAGCTAACTTACATGGGTGACTCGCGGCAAATGAGGTTGCGAGCGAGTTTAGACCTCCCCCTCCCCCCATACATAAAAACTATGTATTTATCTATCTTACTAATTTATGCTGCTATCTTAGCTAGTTTTTTAGTTTTAAGCTACAAAATCTAGCGAGAACTCAAAGCGCAAGTGGCCACTCGAAATTGAGAATAAGCGTGTCCTTTCGGACATGGATATTAAACGGATGTGATGGACCTATTTTTCATCCTGAATTAATGCAAATTTGACCTTATTGCTGTGAAACATCGCCAAACACCCGATTGAAACATCATCACAATGCTGCTTTTGTTCTATTGTGAGCAACCGAGGCACCCATCTTGCACACAGCTTTCTCATGTCAGCATTTTTGAAAGGCTTACCATATCTGCTAGCTCGTGCACTTACAGTCGACAGTCATCCAAAACCATTTTGTGGATTTTCTTCACCATTTCTGGGATGTTTAGCACATTTGGTCGACCCCTGCGCTCGTACGGCCTCGTCCGTCATTTCCTTTACCATTATGTATTTACTACAATTCGACTCTAATATGATATGAAATATAATAGATAGGCTCAGAATTTTTCAAAATTTCATATGGTGTACCAAATACATATCATGGTAGCGAAATTTTGACACGTATTTATCAATAGTGTTGTCAGCCTTATGTCATCCTACAAACTTATTTAGTGATGCGTTAAGTCAATAGAATTTATGTTAATTCATTATTTTAATTGCAGATTGATCATGTGATTGATTTGGATCAAACAATAGAAATGACGCCATTGAAAAGGACAGTAGAAAATTCTCAGAGCGAAACCAATCATATAATGAACGGAATGATCACGCCTATAATATTGGACAGTCCTGATGTGGTTTTTACTGAACCAAAACCTGTTCATAATTCTTCTCTTCAAAATAATTCCACAACAACTTCCCCTCCGAACGATGATATTTACGATGCTAACGATTTCAAGGTAAATTCCATACACGCCGCAGTTTTTATAGAAAGTGCAAAAATATTCTGTTTTAATATGATTGTTTATTATTTTTTCAGCAATCTAAAGAAAACCTCAATATTTCATCCAACGATAAAAAAGAAACATTATCTAAACTACGACAGCCTTCTTCCGTAAAAAAGATATTGGGTAGTAAAAACTGATTTTAAGGTTCCGCGTCAATCGAACTTATCTCATGTAAATATTGTACTGTTTATAGTATTATCTTATTTGACTTTGAAGCGACCCAAAATAAAGCGCCTTTATTACGAAGGTCTATGATGAATACGTTTAATTAAATTATATTTATTAAATGATGCACTGCTCGATAGTAAATGGTGAGGCTTTATGAAAGAATATGTACTACATCCGAAGTAATCTTTTTAATCAAGTATAGATTTAATAGAAAATTTTAATTGCTCATTTCTTATTTAAACATTACATATTAAGTCATTAGACTGTATAGTGCTATGCAATATGGCGTTCCGTAATTAAATAAGAATTTTCATTGTTAAATAAGTTTAGCTGCATAAAGGCTGATTTCAAACTTGATGCCGATGTGAATCTTAATATTTTTTTAAACTTAATGCTTTGGCAGTTTGACTGCAATTTCATATATGAATACAACACTATCGTAAATCTCTACCAATAAATGTTTAAGAGCAAGCATTAATATGAAATCACTGTATTTAGATATTTTATATTTTGTTCTTAGAAGCATTTTTTTATACATTAAATGTATGATTGTGGCTTGTCTATGTTTCATTTTTTGCACTGGTCTGATTATCATTTTTTTTTTAAACATTTGGATGAATGGCTTTGTTTAATTGAATAATATATTTTATTGTTATAATTAGCTACACTATTATGGCTTTGCGTTCTAATTTGTTTTGTCCTTGCGTGATAATCATTTGAACACAATTATAGAAATTTAATACTTATTTTATTAATGTATGTAATTTTTGAATTGAAGGAAATATTAGTATTTATGTACTTTTAGAATGTTTTATTTTAAGTTTAAAACAGCACAATAGCAGGCTCTGTGTTATATAACAAAAAATAGCCAGGATGTTCATTTAGTTTCCCTTTAATATGATGAGACATTTCTGCTATCAGATCATAGGTTGGCAAACATTTTTTTGGAAGGTCGTTAGCAAGCTTGAAGGAATTTACATGGGTAAGTTTATTTATAAAGCAACAAAAACATAAGCTTACATTTTTTTGGACCTGTTACCTGGAATAAAAACCATCAGCAGTAGTTTGCCGACCCCTACCTTAGATTTTAGTAGGAGCATAATAATTATAGCGACGCTGTATAATAGAGCATAACTCTATTATATAAATTTTATAATGAGTACATTTATTTAAGGATACTTGAAAACTATTTCATATGCATTTTATAGTAATAAATTCAATTTATGTAAATTTTATATGGCAGTTATTATTAATTTATATACCACACCCTTGTATAGCATGGAAAAAACTTACATTTGGGACAGCGTTAATTATTAAAGTATACGTAATAAATGATTATTTGATTTGCTTCAATTCAATGGCAACGAATACTTTATATGTTCTAAAATTTAAGATACGAATAAAACACCTCTTAATGCGGGGGGTACGCTTTAATAAGTTCTAAATAAGACGGCATTAAACGAGGTCATCTTAATATGACTGATCATAAATTATCCCAGCCAGATGGGCGGAAAGTGCATGAACCACATCCTGTATGCAGATGACAAGGCGCTGAGAGCGCTATTAGACATCTACATAGATTATACCATCACGCACAAACTGACTTTCAATAAATCTAAGTCAGTGTTGATGGTATTTTGATATGGGAATGCTCCGGATTATTTCCCATCCGTATACATCGAGGGAAGACAGCTCAAGATAGTACGAGAGTTGAAATATCTCAGACATCTCATCGATGACGAACTCAGAGATGATGCCGATATATAGATAGGCAAAGAAGAGCTATCTACTTTCGAGAAAACATGTTGGCGAGACGCTTTTACAAATGCAGTGATGCTGTCAAGCGTCAGCTTTTCCTAATATACTGTACGTCCCTTTACACGGGAGAGATTTGGACACGCTTTCAACAGAGCAGCATATGACAGCTCCGGGTGCAACATAACGCATGTTATAGAGCACTATTCGGGGTGTCCAGGAGTTGCAGTGCATCGGGAACATTCCCCAACTCAAAGTGCTACTTCGTAGAGCTGCAGCTGCTATGAAGTGTTGCGTTTCTCGTTAGGGAACGCCTTGGTTAGAGCATCCTTGATCGACCTCACCTCTATTCTCACCTCGGCCTCTTCAATATCCATTCACAGGAAGGGGTTACATCCATCTCGTCTCTATCATATATTCACTTCCTCATTCGCTGGAAAGAGTCCAGTCTGGAGTGCAGAGTCCAGTCCCTCCTTTCCTCGCTAGGGCGTTGCCAGTATAGGGTGAAGACATGCGTGACGCTTAAGTTCATCTCGGATTCACTCCTTCACCAACCGAAGATGTTTCCCCGTCCTCATACAACTTACCTGAGTGAATTCAATATAGAAGTTAACGAAAGATAATGCTATTAATGTTGCAAAGTGAAGTTCTTCATATGCCTCTCCTCAAGGCCGTATATTTGGTGTTCTTCTTGTCCTTATTCTGTTCTTAAGCTTAATAAGTAAATAGTCTTATTTGGATATTTTTAATAAATAAATTTCTCCGATTGCCACTCATATTCCCGACTTTATCCTTAAACCATCCTTTAATAAAGATCTTCGTTCTCTTTATTACATAGTCTGTCTTCAATTAGATTGAATTGAATGAAGTTTCATCATTAATTCCTCCCAATTTGTCTTGTTTGAGTTTAAGAAGTAATTTTAAGATTGGATGTCTTGCGATTCGATGATGATTCATCTAACGGTTTTTTCTGAGGCATATTAAGCGTAAATGTTTTATTTCAACATTTCTTAAAGGATCAATATGATTAATATTTAGAATGCGATTATTTTGTATGTATTTTATTTTGAAAGTTACATTAAAACCTACAGATCGAGTGCTTACAGAAATATATATTTATAATAAAACATATGTGCATAATTAAATTGATAAAATGATTAAAATAGGGCGTATTTACAAAAATAAATAAACTCCGGACAATAACTACTACTAAAATATAATTACAATTTTAATGAAGTACTATAAAACAATGATTATAATTTTTGCAAATCGTGTTTTGAAAATACCTATGTACATTAATTAATTGACAATGTTGAGAAATATTAACGAGCTTTGCTGATGTGTACTTATTTTATATTTTAAATTAATGAAATGTAAAAATTTGTGCATTTTCGATCTATTGTTTAATATAAATATGTTATAAATAATGTAAAAATATTAATCATTAAAAGTATGATTATAGTCTTTCATTGAGCTGCAACATGATGTATTATTTTGTCATTTAATTGTAAAAAGCAATACATATTTATATTGTGTAATGCTGTTAAAAATGACACTCTATACTTATATTTACTTATTTCAAACTTGATCACACTTTATTCTATTCGTTTACTATTAAAAGGCATTTATAAGACTTAATTAATGTATCTAATTCTTGTTTTCTAATTTTTTACTTTGTGATTTATGCAACGAGCTTTTGAATATCAAGGAACGGTTGTAAATTTAATAAGTTTAATTTTGAAATAACTCATATGATTTAATATCTATTGCTATATGCTATTATTAATGTATAAATTTGGTGTTACATATTTTAAACGGAATTCTTCGTTTTAAAGTTGAACAGTAAGAGGGAATATAATTCAAATATCCGGTAGATTTATGAAGTCTTATAGAAAATAAACATTTTTTATCCTAAACGATATCCGTATACTTTCTTCATTTGTTCAACTTACAATTTAAATTAATAAATTACTAAATCTAAAAATCGTACGTAAAACTAATTAATATTATAAACAGAATTCTTATATACACAATAAGGAATGGTAGTACCTTTACCAGACAATTTTCATTTTTGAATGTATACGTTTTCAATGTCTATAATTGGCTTCCTATAGATTGTTTACACTGATAATTTGATTTATCCAGCCGATAAACGATGACACTTTAACGTACACTCCGGGTACGTCGACTCGGCCGCATCCAAAGCCCCACGATACCAAACCTGCTAATTCGTAAAATCCGTCATCTTGGCAAACTAATGGCCCTCCTCCGTCACCCTGTAAGCAATCAATTAAATTTATATATGGCTAAACATTTCTTTATGATTTTACGTATTCACATCACTTTTAAAATAATTAATACCTGGCACGCATCGTTTCCTTCTTCGCCGCCAGCACAAAAACTGCTAGCAGGCAATATAAATATTTTTTCCGTCACTGCATTCACTTTTCTAATGCACTCCGCATCGCTTACAATAGGTATTTCAGCCTCGCGCACTCTCAACGGTATTGGACCGGCTATAACAATATGAAATTAATTCGCATGTTATATAACGTGTTATTATCTCCAAATTTAACACAATAAATTGATATACCTTCGCCCATATATCCATATCCAGTGACCGTACACCGCTTTCCGGCCGCGTGGCTGACTCCTCTCGCAGGAAGGCACACCAAACACACGCCGTCCTTAAGTTCTGCTTGTCCGTGCAATTTCAACAAAGCAATATCGTTATCCAAGGTTTGACTATTGTGATTGTGATGGATGTACGTAGTGGCCACGCGTAATGTTTGCGCACCGGGCGATCCGTATTTCCTTGTCAGATCATGATCTCCGACTCTAACGTATATGGCGTCACCAGAACGAACGATGCTGTAAAAACAACAAATTTAAATCACCCTATAAATCAAACACACATATGTATTTTATTAATAAACTTACTTTGTCACGCAATGAGCTGCAGTTAGAACCCATTGGGTGCCTATGAGTGCGGCTCCGCATAGATATTGATTCAACGAATTGATAAGCGCGACTTGCCAACACCATTCGCCGTGATCGCCATCTTCGCCGCCGACGACGCGACTTGTTCTTCTTTTGCTATTGGGTTTTAAATATTCCCACGTTTCGTTATTCGGATTTGATAATTTTATTTTTTCCAAGTCCTTTGCCGATATAAACTCTCTTGAAGATCGCGACGTGCCTTTTACGCCGCAGACGTATTTGCTATAAACGGGAGCTCTCAGCGTCGTCGATAAAGATCCCGATTGTTGATCTATCAAAGCTGTTCATAAACGACGCGTTATTTAACGTAATTATTATTTGATGGCGGATTTAAATGTATTTCACTTACGCATTGTGGTTGTTAGATGTATGATTGGCGTCGTAGCGTACGACGGTAACGGAATCGGAGAGTTATTGCTGTCGTTTCTGGATGCTATTAATTGATCGTTTTGATTTTGTTTACTGCCTATGATTTCTTGTATTCTTGATTTTGGAGCACAGCATTGTGTGCCCGTTTTGCGGCATTTGAACAAATCGGTCATTTCTGCGTTTCCTACATAAGCGAAATAACGGCATCAATCACGTTTGCTTGGTGATTTAATAGAATACGTACGTATATAAATACTTACTGAAGCATGTGAATGATAAATATGATACGATACAAGAGCCGGGGCATTCTTCTCTCAAATCCGTAGGGGCAGCTTTTGTAGTGGTAGTCGGTGCAGGCGTTGTCGTTGTTCGTTGGGTAGGCGGGGGAGCTCTTGTATTATCGCAGCATATACTTCCTCGATTACAATTTGATGTATGCGGCACTAATATCGATGGTCGCTCACAAAATGCCGCCATGATGCTCAATAGACAAAATCCGGGACATCTCGGTGCGGGTGGCTGTTCATAATAATGATACTAATTTTATAATTTGTTATAAACTGTATTTTGTCATGTGTGAGTGTTTCGTTTGTGAATAAATTAAAAGCGTATTTATTAAAATGTATGATTGGTTACTACTAAATGTTACCAGCCAAGAATGGTGAAAACATATTGTAATATCATACAGGAGTTGTAGGTCTCGGAGTAGTAGTAGTACGTGGTGGTGGTGACATGGGCTCGTTGACACTGTTGGTAATACAACAATTTGTATCTCTGGGGCAGGACGTGTCCGAGTCTAATTCTTCGCAGAACAGAGAAAAAAATCCACTGACGCATTCACCGGCACATTCCTTTTCTACTCCGGAGGACGTGTCCGGCTGTTTTGGTTTGGGTGCTGGTGTTGTGATTCTCTATAAATAACAATAACATATAATAATACAATGATTAATCATTTTAAAAAATATAACGTTTATTAATTCAATTACCACAACTGATGTAGTCATCATCGGTCTCGGGGTGGATTTAGAAATATTAGTAATTTTCCCATTTCCATTGTTCGGAATAATCAAATTGTCTGGAGGTTTATCGCCGTACGTATCACGAGACACACAACATCTCAAACCATTTTTACAGAGATCACTTGCTGCTAGATAAGCATCACAATACTCGGCAATTCTATCGGCTATACATTCGCCGGGACATGTTTTAACTAAGAAATAAAACAAATTTGAATATTTAATAGATTTAACTATTATTAATTACATGTACATAATAAAAATTAAGCAATAGGAGCTTGGGTTTTAAATATACACCACTAATCAATGAAATATGATCTATTTGAAACGATTACCGTTAAGATACTTGATATACATATTGAACCATTGATTAGTAGATAAAATTAATCGTTGATTAACGGCATTATTATTAGTAAAATTATTATATTCCCCGCCACCTATTAAAATAATGACTTTGTCTCAATATACATTAAAATTGTATTTCATCATTGTTCGATTAACAAAATGATTTGATTATTGAGTCAACGCGTTTAGATTTTAATGAAATATTTTCGATAACCATTTCCATATCAAACGCACAAATTTTCTCTGAAATCAATCAATCAACCATTTAAACCATCGAAAATATTTCATTCAACGTTTTCATCATGCCAATGCTAGTACCTAATAATTACCACTGTCTTTCTTGTTGTTCTGTTTTATTTGGTGTGGTTTCTCCGACGCCGTTAATTTAGCCGGCGCAGTTGTCACCGTAGCCTCACTATACATATTCGACGACGTTTCAATGCTAGTTTTTGTCGGTTGTATGGACGGTTTCTTCGTAATTGGATCATTTGCCGCTGCAATTAAAACATCGAATAGATACAATTCAAAGATATTTAATCAACGGTGTTTATTTCATCGTTTAATTTACCGGTGGCCGAATCGATGCAGCATTTCATGGACGGATTGGGACATTGGACGTGTTCTAGGACATCGTAGCATATGAGCGTGGCCAGGGAATGTACGCACATCCCCGGACAATCTTTGGCGTCTAGCGTTGAATCGAGGGAATCCAACAATCCTATAAAAGACAAATTGAATACAATATAGGTCATCGTAGAGTGGAAAACGCAAATCGTTCGGTGCAGTCATTGTACTCAAACTTATTTGTATGCGCGCTATAAATTGAGAACACTTTAATTAAAAGAAAGTCCGCCTATCATATGAAATATTCATGCGTTCATTTGACGCTGCTCAATGCGAGCATACGTTGAGGTGACATCCTTAATTTGCAAATTTGTTAGAATATCCAAGTGAAAACTGATACACTTTCTTTCCTTAATATGCGTTAACTATCATTATGACTTTTTACTAGATTGAAATATTTTGGCTAATGGTCGAGGAATAAAATAATATTTAGTTAAATATATATATTTTGGCTTCATTTTAATTTTAATCTAATTAATGTAATTGGTCCATATCATTACTATAACATAAAAATGCATCGAATTATTTGTATCGAATCATATTAAACTATATTATGCTTATATTCTTATATTAAGTCCTCCGTTGATGGAATCTCTTTCAGATGTTAAATTGTATTTTTCATTATATATTCAATGTTGATCTTTAGATTTGGATTTGGAAGCTTGTTCTTTTGTATAGCAACGGAGATGTCATGCTGATCTGACGTTGAAAAAATATACTGTTATTTTTAAGGCTCAATCAAATCAATTTACACATGTCTCTGGTCATGTTTATGGCGGTTATAAAGATTTTTGTCGCGTGTGCCCCACCAGGGTCCATGATAATAACTGTACAGCAAAGGCGTGATCGCAAGACCATCAGCCTAGTGATGTAACGTTATGTACAGTTTATTTTATTCATGTAACATTATGAATGAACAGTGGTCACATAACATGGTAGGAATGTCGCTTATGTTCTTTTTATAGGTCGCAAGTCTTTCCTTTTGGAATCCAAACGTAACTGTTTTACAAATTCTTAAGCGATTACCAGCAAACGCTAGGGAATTCTTACAGAGAAAAACGGCGATGACGTTGGTCTTCTTTGGAAGAACTTTCTTCCGGTGGCATCCTATGAGGTCTTGGACTTTTGCGGATATCCTTCGAATCTAATATTTTTTGTCGTAATGATAAGGTTTTTGAGAATTCACAGCTATCTTTCAAAGAGAATTACGACATAACTAACTTGCAAAATATATAAATAAGAACAGCGAAAGAAAGATCCATTGTTTTCAAGCAAATGGTGTCAGGTCTGGAGACCGTGCGAGTCACGATATAGGACACGTCCCCAGACAAATAAATCCGGTGGTGTCAGGTCTGGAGACCGTGCGAGCCACGGAACAGAGCACTTCCCTAGTCAAAAAAATCCAGTGGTGTCAGATCTGGAGATCGTGCAAGCCACGGAATAGGGCTGCCAAAATAATAAATTTACACAATAGAGGTGCCCACAATAAAAAGTATTTTCTTAATTCTGACACTGGCAAACTAGTACCCCTAAGTTTAACAACTTATTGAATGATTTATATGACATGTAGAATATCGTTAGAAAGGGCAGGGTCATAACAATACCGTCACGGGCTCAATTGAGTTGGGGTGCAATACGCACCATTTGACTTGAGAGTTGCACATGGCTTTTATTTTACTTGACCATTCTACTTTACATAAATCAACACTGATTGACTCTGTCCGTTTTTATACCCACCCGATCAGTCTTCTTCGGACAACTTTGTTTTGTATGGCGCTCATTCGATGTATCAGCGGTCCGAAAAGCGGACCAATTGAACACACAGACCTTGTGGCCACTCCATCCTCCTTTTAGGGCTTTTTGCGATATTTCTATAATCTGTATTATCACGGAGGCTAACTTACATAGGTAGCTCGCATCAAATGAGGTTACGAATGAGTCTAGACTTCCCCCTACCCGTGAGAACTTTATATTTATCAATCTTACTAATTTATGTTGCTGTCTTACCCTTTTTTTTAGTTTTAAGTTACAAGATCTAGCTAATTTTTTCCCCTGCGCTCACGTAGCCACTCGAAGTTGAGAATTAACGTATCCTTGCGAACATGGATATTAATTTTGGGTTTTGCACTTTTGTGTGATGTGAAGTGATGGATCCATGTTTCCAGAGCGTAACTAGGGTACGTAAGCGCCCGAGGCAAGTATCTAACTTCCGCGCCCCATCCATCATAGAAAATGTCGCAAAAAGTCCTAAAAGAGGACGGAATGGCGACAAGATCTGTGTGTTTAATCGGTCCGCGTTTCGGATCGCTGATATGACGAATGAGGATCTCGCGATTGGATGTCATACCTGAACATTACAGAGCGATTACAAACTCTCATTATGAAACGAAGTTGTCTGAAGAAGACGAAGCCCTGCATGTTTCATCCTGAATTAATGCAAAAACTCGGCCTTATTGCTGTGAAACATCGCCAAGCATTCGATTGAAACATCATCTCGACGCTGTTTTTGTTACATTGTGCATTTTTGTGAGCAAACATGGCACCCATCTTGTGCACAGCTTTCTCATGTCCAAATTTTCGTTAGTCAATATGCGTGGTACAGCATTTTTGAAAGGCCATCCAATACCGTTTTGTGGATTTTCTTCGCCATTTCTGGGATGGTTACTTTATTTTGTCGATCACTGCGCTGTTTGTCTTGGAAGTTCGTATGGCTTCATTTAAACTCTGCCTTTAAACATATTACTATTGTAAACGAAACAGCAGAATCTAAAAATCGGATTTGATATTAGTTGGACTGAGACTTTTCAAATAACCAATTTTTTCCATGTTTACAAATTCACCGAGGACGTTCACCATACATACATATAAAAACAAGTTAAGAACAACCCCCAATAGCCGAAAAAGCATTCGATGAAGCGCGTAGATAGCATATTTTTATATCGTCGTACTGTGTCTATGGGTCACCATGTCTCAGTAAATATCTCGATAGGACATACGATTTAAAAACCGGTATCACAAAAATGGGACACAGAAAATAGTTGTATTATGAGTCAAGGCTTTATTCGAATTCATTAAGAATGTACGTCGCTTTGTGGTGTGATTCAACGGGAAATAATCCGATAACAATTTCTTTTCGGAAGAAATTTCATCCGAAAAAACCCTATTAACAATTCGCGTCCATTCATAGCTTGAATCTCGAATATCCTCGCGATCGAATATGCATTAAATGCGTGCTTAAATAACACTCATTGCGCGCTTCCGCCGTCGAAGATTGTACATGCGGAGTGGAAAAAATAAGTTTTCTATTATCAAAAAAGAAAAAAAATCACTCGCTTGACATGATTTGGGGTCAAACAAACGTTAGCCATGGACAACTTGAATGCTAACTAACTAGTAACTCCAATTAGATAATTATGGATATAGCGCATCTATCGTGGTTCTTGTAACTGTAAGAGCTCTTCCGTAGTATTCCATCGCACATAAAAGATGAATTCATTAACCAATCTGGTATTAATAGGCACCTTTTAATTTCGAGAAAGTGGGCTCAAGATCGCGAACTTCAACCATCGCGCTTGAAAGCCCAACATCTTCAAAGCGTGATGAATTTTAACACATTACGTGCGGGAAGCTATTGTTTATTTGTTTGCCGAATTTACGGTGTCTTTTGGTTGACGACAGCTAAAATATTAATATGCGATGTCTTTCTTACGTTAATTGTGTTCTTTTAACAGCAAGCTAGTACTTAAATGATCTACTATTCGATGCTACTTTTACAAATCTTGGCTTGCTTGTCACTCGCTATCTCTTACATAGTTGATACTACCCAATAATACGTAGCGTGATGAGCCTTACCGGTTCGGAGCCAAGAAGCTTTAGGAACAGAACAAGGATAAGAAGGAAAAGAGGTGCTGGAATATTAACACTCCGGAAAGCCCTCCAGAGGAAAACTGCTCAGTCTTTACAAACCTCCCACACTCCCTATCGAGACAGTCACGAAAACGCACATCGATACGTTCATTCAGGAGTTCCACTGGGTGAACGTTCTAAATTAAACTCGGAGGTTATGCTAACTTCAATATCGAGCGAATGAGGAGGTGAACGTATGATACAGACGAGATGGATGTAACCCCTTCCTGTGAATGGATATTGAAGAGGCCCATAGTTCTGCAGTGGACTGTTTGCGGCCGCACTATGATGATGATGTTACCCGGTGTACACGAGGACAGTTTTCAAACTAGTAGAGCAAGAAGCTAGTGCCAATTAGCCAGCAATTCTAGCTCTGTGAAAATAGAACTAGCCACAAAAATATCTTAGCTTAAAAACGGAACTAGAGATACCAGCATTTGCTAACTAGCCTCGTGTGCACCGGGCATTACTGTGTTAGAGCGCGTTCCGTCAGTGTATAAATTAAATTTGCATGCCAAACCTTTATGATTCAATGTGAATCATCAACAGGTTTATTATATTTATAAATTAAAAAATATCCTGAGAATTGTATCCCGGATCCTATAAGCCCAAATAAACAATTGTGGGCCATAAATTACGAAGCAAATGAGTGCAAAAAGGCAGAGCCGTAACAAGGGCGTGGCAAAGCAGGCGCCCGCCACGGGCGCAAAACGTAGAATACCATTTAACTTTACATGAACCAACACTGATTGACTTTATTCGTTTTATAATATCACTCGATCAGTCTTCTTCAGACAACTTCGTTTCATAATGAGAGCTTGTAATCAGCGGTCCGAAAAGCGGACCGATTGGGCATACAAACCTTGTGGCCACTCCGTCCTCTTTTAGTACTTTTGCGGCATTTTCTATGATCTATACAATTACGGAAGCTACATAGCGTCTAGACACTTTCTATCATAGTATTTTTAAAACAGTAAGCGTTATCTACAAGTTTGGTCGGGTACTTTTGGGACTATCTTTGTATATTATTTTAAAACAAGGGGGGATGTTAGATACTTGCCACGGGCGCTTCATACCCTTGTGTTCTGTTTAAATACTCTGTTAAAAAGTGTGTCTCCCTATTTAATCCTTTGGGTAGTAAGCTAATTTAAAATCATCAAAATCTCGAATGCTATATTTGCTTGTCCGCCATTTATCGTCATACAAATCTATTTATCTGTCAGGACCGCAGCAGCGTGTATATATAAATAAATACTGTTGATAGCACACTGGAAATCGATTAATTATATCATTGACATATCATTATTAATCGATAAATTTAGGTTAACGATACATACAATCGTACGATGTATGCAAGATATTATTTCCGTCTCTGTCTGTTTCCTAGCTGCTTTTTCTGAATCGCTGGAATTCGCTCGCAAATAAGCGACAATACTACCGTACAGGTTAAAGCCCTTCCAAGAAAGTAATCAATCAACTAACAAGATGCTAATAAAACAAAAAACATGCCTTTCGGATGAGTGTTATAAATCGGCTCAAACTTTAATATCATAATCATAAAAAAATCAAATATGTTAAATAACATGTTACAATTATCTTGTGAAATACGTATTCTGTAAATGTTAGACCTAATTTAAATTAGTATGAAATCTTTTAAAAATGTACTGATGGCAGAATACTCGTGCCCGTATGTAATGTGTTAAATATTCCATATTTACATACACATGATGCCTTGATGGAAAATTACAATTCTGGTTATAAAATATGGATGACAAGTGTTTTTTATGCTTGTTCCTTTTACTACAGACGTTGGCAACCATCATTTGGGTCGATAAAGTCATCCAAATTTATCCAGTAATGCACATTTCAAGCACAAAAAAGGGATCGATTGCTGCAAATATTATGAGTTTATTGTAGCAAATCTATGATTCGATATATCATTTATCTTGGATTCCATCCTGCATCATGGAACAGCAGATGCGAAGATAAAATCAAAAGAATTGTTTCCATTCTGGAAGAAGCATATATCCGAATTATTGACAGTCTAATATCGATGATCGCTAAGAATTAATCTGAACGAAGACTACTCGTATAACCGACATTTGCGGCATATAAAGCTACTTTTTGCGACAGAAGCACACTCGAAAAATCTTCAGATCTTCAGCATCTATCGGATCGTTTAACCGTTAATTTATCAGACTTGAAATCGGCGTTTTATAAACCGTTGTAATGTCTCAAGGCTGTCCAACTTTTCTTTGATGATGTCTCACAATGTGTCAGTTAATTTATTTATCTGGATGCCATCATTGCAAGCAGAATTTGGAAAACGAGCTTATCGCATGCATCGAAAGATTGGCATCAATGTTCGGACGCCCCAGAAGAAGAGTGTTGGAGAATAATATAATACGCTAATATTCCAATATGGGTTTGTGTCTTTAGCATGATAATACATGGTTATCACCAGGACTACGGATCGTTATTATTTTGGTTTTCGTTCCGGAAAATAACGGTTTTCGGTTCAGTTCTGGTTCGAATTCCTGGTTACAATCGCAAATAATAGCGTTTCAATGTTTTCCACCAAATATTTCTACATCTGGACATCAAATTGTTGGATAAGAAACTCTCTCTAAGAAAGTCTCTGTTTCTCTCCAAACTGGAATTCGGACATAACCCTGTATTTTACCTCTTTAACGAGTTAAATAAGCTATCACACTTCTTTCGAGTTTTTAGTGAAGTTCGTCTAAGGTGCTATGCTTCATGCTCAATAGTCTATGATTGAATTTGATATTCAAGCAATCCTACAGGCACTAAAATACTACAAAGATGAAGATGCATTTGATTTTTTTAAAATGGCACATATTGTTTAAAAACATAATTAACTATGAGTATATTGCATGATAAAATGGAATGGCTTTGAAGACACGGAAGAAAGCTCGCATTGTTGTTCATCAAGCCTTTATTCAAAATGTGTTATGACATTTCTTTCATGGATGCTATCTTCGGCGACCATCAGTATTTCCGATGACTGTTCTCTTTGGAAATGACACCATTCTTAAGTCATCGAGTGATATTCATCAGACTGCGACGCTTCCTGCATTGTTCCGCAACGACATTTCCTTAATTGTGTTAACTGGATGGGTGCGTGTTCTTCTAAAAATATTTTACGCCCATGCTTTCGTTGCTTCGATTCATGATTAAATCTAAATTCTGCTGAAAATCACCACAGTTTCATCCCATTGTTTGTTTGAATATTCATTCGAAAATGTGTAACATCACATTCTTTCCGAGCCAAAATCAAACCGTTTGGTCCCATTCAAACGTGTCGTCAATTGAATTAGTACCTTCAATGCCAACAGACTACTTTCAACGTGTAAATTATTACTCCAAATTTTCACATAGACGGAAGCTCCAAATTACATACGCAAATTTCTTCGTGCATTCTTCAAATTAAAACACAAAAAGCGATCGATAAGTGATCCGTTCGTTTATGGTTGGCCACGCCTGTTTACATCGCGAAATGAGCGTGTACCAGAAAAAAGTCACGTAATAACTGTAATTTATAATACAGACGATGATTCTTTTTTTGCGGAATGGTACTTCGTGAATTGCCGGCTTATGGCCGCAAATATTATTTTTTTAAAAGTAGCACAATATTATTCAAACGACTTTTTGTGAATCATTCGCAGTCGTGGCCATCATTGCCGATATTTCGCTCGAGATGATGACAAAAAAGTCGACGCCGACTTTCGCGGTCATTTTTGTGAATGTATCTTGGTTTCATTCTCGTTCGAATCGCTATTATACGAAGAAGATCCACAGCATCGTTCCTTATGTAAAAAGTTGCCTCGAGATGTTCTGTAGGGTTTTCTAGGTTATAGCGTCAATTCGCTGTGTCTCATACGCTTACATCATCATAGATAACACGCTTTGATTACCGATAAAAGACCATCTTCATTAATATTCTTAAGCACCGATTCCGCTTCAGATTCATCTCGAAATGGATTATGCTAATCGTGTTGCTTTGCATGTCAATAGATGACCTGAGATAACTATGCTAAAGCTGCAAAATTCATTTTTATACAAAATACCAATAAACATAAATCTATCAGAAGTCATTTCTGAACAGCAATGTTATTTATATTTATATTTTATCAAGACGATAGCATCTTTATAAATGAATCCATTTATCAGCATCACATTACAGATATTATACCAAAGACGGTCCAGACTATTTTATGATTAAAAACTCAGCTCTGAGGGAGTTTGCATGATCATACAGATCAAAGAAAATGCCGCAAAAAGCCCTAAAAGAGGACGGAGTGGCCACAAGGTATATGTGTCCAATCGGTCAGCTTTTCGGACCACTGATACTACGAATGAGCGCCTCGCGATCGGACGCCATATCAGAAAATATCTACAGAACGATTACGAACTTTCATTACAAAACAAAGTTGTCCGAAGAAGACTGATCGGGTGGGTTGTTTAAATTGTAAAACCGATCGAAAATATTGTTGTATTTATTTGATTGCGGGCTTATGGCGGCTGGGTTGACCCAATGTTTAAGCGATAACGAAAAAAAGAGTGATTAGACAACTTAGTATGTATTATAAAAACGGACAATCAGCGTTGATTCATGTAAAGTAGAATGGTCAAGTAAAATAAAAATCATGTGTAACTCTCGATTGCGTTTTGCGCCCCAAGCCCAGTTGCGCCCGTGGCGGGTGCCTGGTTTGCCATCCCCTTTTTACGAAAACATAAACGACAGAAGACGCAATTAGATTTATAAATACAGCAGACCCGCGGTAATCCGGCGCCAATCTAATCCGGCGCCCCCTGTAGTCCGACATCCCAATACAAGTATAGTATAATACGTCAAGCAAGTTCTTTAAGTAAGTAGTAAAATTTTCATGAAATTTAGACATCCAAACATGGAAGAAGCTTTGTATAAGTACTTTTTTCGGGAAAAAAAATCAGATATAAACCTATTTCTGAGCATACATTGGCCATGAAATCAAAGTTGTTTTACAAGAAATAACCAAAAATAAATATTTGTAGTTAGCGAGGGATAGATAAAACATTTCAAAAATCGTCATGGAATACGTTTGATGACGGTAACATTTTTTTTTAACTGCTTTTATGACCTTGATTATATAATATTAAACCTTGTATTGTTCATGCATATCTCATATTTTTAAATTTTTTTTTTTGATGACAAGTATTCCTTTCCAAAAAGTTCCGGACTACAAGGGGTCGGCGACGGTACTCTATAGTCCGACAATTTCTTTTTTAAAAAATCCTACGAACTTATTGAGTGATGTGTTATCATTAATATCATCATCATCATTAACAAACGCAATCCATTCAAGCCCTGGGGGCTTCTATCATTCATGAGAAAGGATCACATTCACATTTCATTCATTTTAATTATTGCATCAATGACATTCTTTCGGCTAGGATATATTGGAGCATTCCCACAGAAACCTAAACGATATTTTTTGATGATAGTTTGAATTATATGAATACATTTTGAATTAAATCAAACAGTGGAAACGTTTAATGATGATCTTTCATCTTGATTGCCAAATTTTGTGATGTCTTATCCAGAATCAATCCTCATCGATTATGGGTTTGCCGCGTTACATCAAATTGGCGTTGAATGAGATCGCATACAATGGAATCTATTGAATGTTTAAATTCCAATATCGATTGCATCGTAATGCACATTTATCTATGAACTTTGTGCATATTCAATATTTATTATGTCGATAATAATAATATAATAAAACGAGGTTGATCATTAAATTATGTCGTTTTATAGATGCATTTTTATTCGTATCGATGAATCAGATGATGGTTCCAGACTTCTCCATCGTGCCCTACTTAGGTCTTATCCGATACCGCAAAAACTTTCTAATTTCTACTGATTAAACTATTTATCCTTAACGTCATTTTCTAATTTCAACGTCGCAGACGCCCGTTTTTGATTCATGCTTTTTTTTTCGAAAAAAGAAATCGCATGTCTCATCGGCGAGATTCTCAGTCACAGTGCATCGCAGTGTATCCGTGAAAGTTTAGACTAAATTGCGAATCGATATGTTCCCATGTGATTAATGAATAATTAGCAATGCACAATTTACTTTCATTAAAAGCATGCGTTGAATGTGAAACTATTTCATGCCGATTCGCCCCCCCCCCCCCATTTTGTCCAAACTTGTTTAAAAACGAAGAATGCTCACCTGATAAAAAGCTCCCGGCGAACGAGTCATCTTGCGCCCTGGACAGCCAGGGTGTCGTCAGGAACATAAAAATAACTATAATTCGCGCACTCATCTTGGACGATGGAAGTCACTCAAAATCACAGAATAAGTCACTCGTCGATCGAATTGTCTGTTTGCTGCCTCGGGGGTCAATGGATAATCATTATGGCTCGATCATCACAATAGCGGCGATGATGATTTGGATCGCTGTCCAGATTTAACACTTGCGCTTCAAACCTCCAGAACAATTCACATGAGATTTGACCTTTATAAAATAATGCATTTATTAGTGATAGTTCAAGCTTTGTTTGATCAATCGAGCGATATCAATGATCAATATATCGACGCTAAATAACAAGAAAATCATATGATTATGTATTATACATGCATGCAAATTATATCGTAAGAATAAAATCGAATTTATCACAAATCAGTCTCGATTTTGTAAAGATACGATGGCTCGTCTCATCGCGAAACGAATATTTTTTTGCGGTTTATTCCAATAAATCATTTAGTGATTCTTTGTTTGATCGCGAAATTGATTGTCAATGTTTGCATTGCAGTCGGGATGATGCCGCAGCGGCCCGACAAAAGCTCGAAGATCTAACAGCAGCGAGAGTGGGTACGCAAGAATTCCGCAAATGGCACACAAATCGTATAATGTTGACAAAACTAATATGCTTTTATCATCACTCACAATTTCGAGAACTGTTATTCGGCACAATGAAAGATCTTCGATAATGTTAGCCGATGGTACCTGGATGAAAGCACGAATTGTACTGTTAACGGATTGCCGGTTCTCGGCCGCTCTGCCTACTGGTAACGGCGCGAGTACTGTCGTTATTCTTTAACACTTCGACGACCGAATCTCAGTAAATATTCGAGTAGACGACAGCTCTTAAGCAGAATATAATAGAAAACATCAGATCCCAATGCTAGTGACACTCTCAGACAGGACCACCTTCACCACGCTATTCGAGATGAACTCTTCCAAGAACAAGAAGGCAGAAAAATCCACAAAGAAAACAAGTGCTCAAGATAAGTAAACCATTTAACACTCGTACACACCTTCATTAATTAACTATCTTCAAATGGTTCATAATTGGCCTAAATGAAGTTAGAAGAAAACCAGAAAAAGAAGAAATCGAAATTATTATTATCAGAATCTGTATATCATTAGAAAAATACCCATGTCAAATCAAAGTATTGTAGAATACTCTTAGTGATACGAAATGAATTCTTAAGAAGATTATGATATTTATCGAAGGTTTGAGGCATATCCCGAAAGTAAGTGTACCAACTACTCCCGTTCAATGCATATGGTGAGTCATGGCACAAGCTTCTTTATGCGTCGGCTGAAAACTTAATTAAAACTATGTGTTATTTCAGGGAGGGGAAAATATGATAATCCGAAGGCGCCAAGTCAGGCACAAGTAAAAAACAAAAAAATCACAGTCCATTATTGTCACAGTACACTTACTTTCGGGATATGCCCTATATTGGGTTATCTCATTAATTTTAATTTCTGCCATTAAATATTGGTTTTTGATCGTTAAAACGGGTCGATTTTAATGCCGTTCGGGCTTTGCACCCGCCGGGGCTGCCCACAAGCAGTGGGGGTAGATTCTGAGGCTTAGTAGTTTAATTGGCGTGCAATGCATCTAATCTGGAATCTGGATCGTCGCCGTATCATCATGCTAAATAAATTTGATTATTAAAAGTTTTCCATGTTTTAATTGTTTCCATCTGTTTTTGAGAATCTTCCTTTTCGGTGTTATCTGATGAGCGAATGGAGATTAAGAACCGCTCCTTTTACGGAGATAAAATAAGGATTTCCGTCGTATACTGCGAGTCCATATCGAGACTGCAGAGCCCTATCGATACTGAGGGACGGATGTCCCCATCTTTCTCGCCAAGGCCCTTCAGGCTAAGATAAGATATGTTCGGCCCTCGAACTGCTCCGCGACTCGAGACGCCCTTCGTAGTGGGCTGCACGCCCCATGAGACGGCGAGGGAGTCAAACGCAACGATACTTTCGATCGATCGTCCCGATTTCTGATTTCCTTCTTCGAGCCGCCTTAGATTCAAATCTAAATATCTGCAGACCCATTAGAAGAATTAGACTTCACATCGTCGAATATCTGAGTCCGAGTAATTACTCGAAGGAGGCTCAGGACAAACGTAAATGGTGAATCATACGCCGATGTTATGCTATACAAATACAAGCTGTAATAATCATCAGCCCCAAGGGATTATTGTTACATGACACACCCGATTAAGCAATCGTAATAAATCTTTAATTTAATGCTTAAATGGTATTATCAAAGACGTTTCTGCTTTTTAGATGCTAAATGCTGTAAGCATTTGGATCCTTTATCTTCTTATGTCTTATTTTGCGTCCATATTTGGACATATGGCCAATGATCATTGCTATGTTGCACTTTGAGTTTAACTCACCGTTTATGTTCTGTCTAATTTTCACGGCCATTATCTTCATTTGAATAGTTCCTTGATCCATCTTCTGTCCATTTGCCTAGCAGCATTCCAAATCAGTGTTTCTCATACTTTTTTTGTGTGTCTTCGCTTGCATTGAATTCTTCGCAAATTTGTAAGATTGGTTTTATTGAATTTTGAATCTCAAAGGATTGTTTGAGAGAGACTGATTTCGTTTTATAAATAAAAAGTCAATTTATAAAATATATTTATTTTAAAATAGTTTAAGAAATGCGTGATCCTGCAGGGTTCATGTTTGCGGATTGACTGTCCTCGATTAGAGATTTTAGTGTATCGTTATAAAAACTCCAAGATTCTCCCACTCTCGGTTCATCCCTTAGGTTTCTAATGAGGTGACTTTTTAGCTATCCCTTTTATGGGACTATTACCAACCATTTTCATACGGTCTTTCATGGCGTATGTATGTTTTTAAAAATGTGGTCACCAGCCACACCTGTATATTTGAATCTAAGATAATCGAGTAACGAGTACAACCGCTTAACCGCGGGACTACCTGCTCGATTTAATCTTTTGCTTTACCATAAACATCTTTGAGTGTTTTGCTGGCTTTGGTAGCATTCCAACTCAATTTAAAAAAAAGCATACTGTTACATAGGAGCGGGGACGCTTTTGGGGCAGAGTCGCCGGGCGGTTCCCCGCTCTCACGCGTTTGTCGGAATGGCCGCGCTAACACACGGGTCCGTTCTTCTTTCGGGTAATGTGTAGCCGGACGGATGGACGGGCGTCGAACAGAAAGACTCTCTTCTCTAGATGACTCTTTATTCACACGAGAGAGAGAGAAAGAGAAAGATCTGGCCGCGGGAAGGACGTCCTCCCGCAGCCAAGGCCAACCGACGACTCCCCTTGATTTCCGCCTCCTATGCGTCACTACCCAACCGGCAACGGTGCACACGCAAGAAGCGATCGGTCGGTAATTGCACTTGCAATAAAAAATAAAGATAATAAAAATAATTGTTGCATATTAATAGTGTTTAACAATAGTTTTGCACAAAAAATAACTTACAAAGATGTTTCCGTCACTGTGTCCTGACACAAACTGAGCTCAATGAATTGAGGTCGACCTGAAATGGGAAACCACCCAGTCTCGAATTCGCCTGGGTAAGTTGCACGTGGACGGGAATAGACCTTTAGTTGGTGTAGGAGTGAATTCGGGATTCATTTTTGGGACATGTAGGACTTCACCCTAGCTCGGCAGCATTCTCGCGGAGAAAGGAGGGACTGAATTCTTTGTATTCCAGAAAGTCCTTTCCAGTAAAATCAACAAGGTCGCCCAGAGTAATTTTTCACTATCTCCTATAGTATTTGCAAATTTCCATTCATCCAGGTGGCCCGTTGGATGGGCGTTCTAAATGAAACTCGGAGGTCATGCTCCCTTCAATATCGAGCAAACAAGGAGGTTAATGATACAGATGAATTGGATGTAACCCTTTCCTGTGAATTGTTCTGCAGTGGACTGTTTGTGGCTGCACTATGATGAATTATATTTAATTATAAAATTATATTGTACATAGCTTCTGAGCAAAAAAGCTGAGAGAGATTCATTTAGGTATACATTCGTATCATTCTATATATAATAATCGATTAAAATAAACAGTAGGAAGCTGAGGTACTCTTTGAATATTCAGTTCAAGCGATGGCTCAAATAATAAATTTAGTTCAATATTTTAAGGTCTGTGTTACATTCAGCGTTAACGAATGTCCGAAACAGGTTTTTATTGTTGGACTACGCTGTATATGTAACTAAGCAGCGGCACGATGCATTTTTTTAGTTCTTGAACTTCATTTTATGACCGTGGATCGATGAATTAAATCCGTAAATCGTAATTGCGATGGGATCGATTTTTTGTCAGCTATAATATGTGGACGGTTGTAAGCTGGTTAACGAAGCACCTTTGAGAAGTAACAACAAAACAAAGGTCGGTGGTGGAATTGGGGCAGTAGCCAATGAGGTCTTGGCGGCCTCTTCCGTGAACCATTACCGGACTGCAAGCCTTCTGAAACTTTAATTTTTTTTATTGAGTTTTTTGCAAACGATCTTTCGACAGAGGATTAAAAATTTACACAAGAATACATTGCTTATTGGAAGATCGCTTAAGAAATTGCGCGCAAAAAAATTGACAGTTATCCGATGCGATTGTTTCTGATTGTGCTGGATACGTTGACACTGATTGAATAAATTCATGATTTTTTTTTACAAATTCCATGAATTAATGGTCATTTTTTCAAGATGGAATATTTGAGAAGCTCCGCACCCATTGATATATTGAGCCAGATCTCAGAGATCGGTGATGTTTAATTTTTTTGCGGCGAGCAAAAGAGATTAGAGCATGAGAGCACAATACTCGTGCTGCGGCTGGTCTTCAGATCCAGATGGTAATCAATGCTTTTAGCGCATTTTATGGAATAAATCCAATTTAATTAATTGCCTCGTACGTCTCTCTGAGCAGACATCACAGCCTACATATGATCTTCAAGATCGTTTAATATAAAGCGAGAGTCAGTGAAATTGAGAAAGATGTGGGTTAAGCCAATTGAGAAAGAACTCCAGCAAAAAAGTTTTCCCCCGTTCCATCGACCCATTATTAGCTTATTTAGCAACCTAGAAAAAAATAGCTACGAATAACAGACACACATTTTAAGCATAAAAATTTCGATCTTTCAACATAATAAGAAACGATTCTTTGAAGCAAAAAGTGGATTGAACCATGCGTTGAAAAGATCCAAGATACGGGGTGCGACAAGGAAACTTCCTTATATGAAACGCGCACCCTAAAGCGACAGTTATTCTGAGAAGAGTTGGTGGCGCTCATTCAAAAGAGCTTAATGTCATGTTCAAGATTAGTAATGATCATGCAGTGAACGAGGAAGGAGCGCACGTTCGCCTTAGAGGCGTACTTTTCAAGGGACCAAGCTGCCGAAAACCAAGCAAACAGTTACGATCAATTATGTTCGTTATGTCCACACGATTGGGGAGTTTTTTTTTACACGCTACGCTCTAATGTAAATCCACTTTTTTGTCAGCTCCGCCCCAACGTGTAACAAGCTTGATAATGAACCAAGCTCAATAGATGAACCTTAACACTATTGATAGTATACAATATTCGTTATTTTTTTCGGAATAGAATGATGCAAGTATCTTTATTATCAAAACAAACGCCTGCTCTCAAGACAACACGAACGAAAGTCGTCTTATCTTTGTTGAAAGAGCCTAACCCTTTGAGCTCCAATGTCGAGGTGACCTCGACATTTTTTACTCCAGCCTAGATTGCAATTATTTAGAACTATTCTGATGTTTTTATTTTTTGAAACATCAGAACAACTAATCTAGAATAGATAAATTTCCCATTTTGCGAAAAACTCTTTTTACGTACAAGCTATATTTTTACATTTGTTCCATATTATGGAAGCTTCCTAGTGAGTTCCTATTATGGAAGTTTCCGTGCGAGCTATGGAATGGGGTACGTCCTATTCCATAGCTCGCACACCCAACACCACTGGATTTCTTTGCCTGGGAACGTGCCCTAGTTTTTGGCTCTTGCGATCACCAGATCTGACACTACTGGATTTCTTTGCCTGGGGACGTGCCCTCTTCCGTAGCTAGTGCAGTCTCCAGACCTGACACCACTGGAGTTCTTTGTCTAGAGTCTAAATAAATAATTATTTATTTAGATAAAAAATACATTACAAAAACAGTTATTTCGTACTATTACAATCACAGATTAAACAATTGTGACGATTTAAAGGTGAAATTTTGGGTATTTTTTCAAGATGTTGAAAAATAATTTTATTTTGATAACCCTGACACTTAGGACATAGGGTCTATGTGTAAAACGCAACAAAAGACCTCCTAGCATAAAAAAACCTGTATTTACCGACGAATTTAATATTAATTTTGTAATTCCAAAATCGGTATTCCCCAAAATCGCCCGAATTTTATTGCCAAATTATTATCAATCAATTTTTAATAGAATTGGCAAAGATTGCTGAAATATAATCAATGCTTACATTATAAGGCAGATAACACAGATTATAAGTTTGAAATTCAATATTTCCAGTAAGATGAGTGAATAATATCATAAGTGACATTACATTCCTTACTTAGGTAACGGTTTTTCCACGACTGTGTTATTACTCATATTAATTCATAAAAGATTACGGTTTTGTAAATACGTAACACACCCACGAGCGATTAAACGGTTCTGTCTTTTTTTAAATTATTGATTTTTTTGCATCTTGATTTTTTCCCCTCCTCTTAAGATTAGACTTTAAAATACATAAAAAATGTAACCTCAATTGAGCCTTTGCGAAATTTTGTGAAAATTTAAAAGCTGGGGTTTTCATTGTCTTCAAAAGTACCGCCTTTTATAGGAATAATTATATTTCAATGCATTTCAGCTGAAAATAGATCAGATATAAGTATTAAAAATACATATAAAAAGAGGGGGAGGAATGTTTTATTAAATATTTTAAACGATATTGTTATGATTATTTAATTTTTTTATACCAAATTCAATATATATAAGTAAAAAATAATTAAAATGCGATGCACAAATGGCAAGATCTTCCCGTTTAACAAGCATTATAAATACAATTGATCACGAAAGAAGTGAGCACTCTACATATAACGACGTTCGCATTTCTCTCAGTGGTATAGGAATTATTGTCCACTTCATCAAATATACACTACCAACATATGCGTTTCATTTGGGTGTAATTAAATTTGTTTTTTGCATACATGTTGCAAAATACAAAATGGCATATGCCACTGATTACCGTTCGCGTTCCATTAACATGAAAATTAATTTTATTTTAACAAATACATGCACATCTATAATGGATTTTGATTTCTAAAACTCACCCGTATGAAAATATGCACCATAGCTTATTTTCTGAAAAATTACACACTAATAAAACCTCGATGGAAATAAATAGGACGTTGAAAATATTTTCAAAGCTGTCAAATGATTTAAATATCAATTTATGTTGCCATATGTAAATATTTTTAATATGCGCCCTAACCATTTCTCTCATCACATTTAATATTTTGAACTACATATTATAAACTTAAATATATTTATATAATCACAGTTATACAATATATTATCATACCAACATAATTTGAATAAATTATCATACCAATCTTTCTTGACTATTTTAATAATATATTCGCATTCGGAATATTCAATTCAAAATATCTCTACACTTGTAAAAATATTTTTTTAAAGAATTAACTGTACATAAAAAGGCAATCGAATTTGTAATTTCAATAATATTAATATTAACGCGTTTAATTGCATTAAAAAAAATGTTTTCTAATGCTATTTTCATCATCAAATAAAAAATATGAATAGATTCTGGAAACACATTCGTATTGAATAGAACGTACACCTTTTTTCGTGGACTACGGAGTATTTTAAATGTGTGTAGAGAAATAGTAGAGATAACTGTACACTGTACACGTAGTACCATACTGGCATGAACTGGTCTTGTTGATTTACCGTTGTTTTGCTCGCAACCATGAGAATGATTCGTAACTGCTTTTGACTTGTCGAGTATCGGCAATTTCTTTCAGAATACGCGCATCATGAATATATGATTCTATCATACAGACAATTTAATAGCGCATTTATAAATTTTGATGCGAAAGAAAATACAAATGAATGATGTTTCATATTTTGCAGATAGAAATGAAAATATATTTTAAGCAAATAGAACAATCCAATGAACAAAATTCAATATGTTTAAAGAAATAACAATTTTTTTCAAGTAAAAGAATAGACATACTTTAAAATAATACAAATCTAATTTTACGAGCTATTTTTAATTTATAAAATCGAGTTATTATATTTTAATGTATTTTTTATAAATGAGAAGTTCAAAGATATGAATAAAAGTCAAATATTTAATTTTTAATTAATAAGGAATATCGAAAATATTTTACAGTATTTATTTTATGTTTATTTGGTAAGAATATTCCATTCTAATTGAATAATAATTAAAAGGGTAGAATGGTAGAATATTGCATGGAAATGATTGATCGAATATTATTTTTAGTGCTGGCAACATTAATGTCGGCTTCTACGTCCGTCGATTTTAGCACTTTGCTGTTGTTGTTGTGTTACAGCTTCTGTATTTGCTGTCACCGAAGCGCTACATTTGAAAAAGTAAGCTTATAAATTACATATTTAGATGTTCTATCATTTGTATTTCAGTATTTCGAGAGTATTGATTTTTTTTGTGCGCGAGTGTACCTTTAGATACAGACATTGCGGTGACGTTTACCTATGAAATATTTTGGCACTTAGATTGCCTCTAGTGATTTAAATTCCTCATGTAATGTGTAAGTTTTCTTTAAAAGAGAAGCTTCAGGTAATTTAATTTCATTTTTTATGGATGAAGTGTCAATGTAATACAATTTGATGCCCAGGTGTGTGTATGTTATAAGTGTATAATGTCAAATGACATTTAGTCATATGTATATTCATTTTACTCTATAATCAATATTCCCAGCAACAAATCGAACTTAAAGAGTCTCTCAATTATGTATTTAAACTCATATCATCATCATTGCCGCAAACACAAACAGTCCACTGCAGAACTAGAACCTTTTCAATATCCATTCATAGAAAGGATCATATCTATCTCGTCTGGAGTGTACAATCACCTATTCGATATTGAAGGTAGTATGACCTTTAAGTTTCATTTAGAACGCCCACCTAGCAGGTCACCTGGGTGAATGTATCGAAGGGCACTTTCATAACCGTCTCGATAGGGAGTGTGGGAGATTTGTAAAGACTAAGCAGTTTTTCTCAGAATTCGCTCCTATATGTACTGAGGGTGTCTCCTTGTCCATGTGCATCTTACTCAAGCGAACTCAAGACTTTCCTCAAAGTTTCCTTTTTCAGGTTGATCCTCCTATTTTAGAGATTTCATAACAAAATGGAAGACAAGGTGGTTATTGTTCTAAAGCGATCTTCCTCAAGGCAGTCTGCTTTTTGTTAAAAATTAATGCATTAGACAATTTTTATGAATGTTATTTACTTGAAAACTGTTTGTACAAGTGCATTTATCTTTACTGCAAAATATTTGTACAGTAAATTTTATAAAATTGTTTCAGTTATTTGATCATAATGGTGATCAATAATATTTTTGCCACAAATGCCACCATGATGACACTGAGCGAGAGGTTCACCATATTGCAGAATGTTCGACCCGTGCCTGCCCCGCCAAGACAAAGACAAACATCAAAGATGTATCAAGATCAGAATACAAGAGACAGAAGACTCATCGAAAGATTAGCACTGAAGCCCATAGCCGAAGCTGCTACAGCATTACAAAGGGTAATTGGATTGTCATTAATTCTCGCGTATTTTCAGTCTTTTAAAACATTAGAAGCCAAATGAAATAAATCCACCGAACGTATCTATTTTACATTTTCATTTATATATATTTTTTTAGCGTCCTATGAAGCAAAGGATTGGCATAGTCAATAAAAATACTCTACCAAGAAAAAAATATTACAATACAAAATACAAAAATATGTTGAATAATAAAAAGACAGTCATGTTTCGTCAACAAAATAATACATACAATAATACAAGGAAACATCATCAACTGAGAAAACAAAGAAACCCGCCAAGAAATAATGCTGCTGGCAATTCAAGGTCTTTAATCGATAACTGATTATTGTTAATACTTGAATGTATGGCCAAATTATTATAAAGTTGAAGATTTTTTTGAGGCTTATAATTTGGACGATTGTTGAAAAAACTGTACCATGTTTTTTTAAAAAGGAGCTTATTATAAAAATATTTATTTTTATCCCTGAGGTTGCATCGTAAGGAAATATCTAAATAGAATTTTTATCAGGTCATTGTTCAATTCAAAAAGGAAATTACCGAACGAAATACTCGAAACATTGTGTGTATGATATTTTGACTCGAGTCATCTTATTTTGACTGATGATTTTGAATTTAAAATATTCCGACTGAAAACTGGAACTATGTTATTGATAAAGCTGTGTTTAATTCGGTATAAGGACTAATAAAATGCTTAATATATTCTGTGCTACTAACGAAACAATCAGCCTTAATACAATTCAATTTCAAGAGATCGACAAGCATTTGATATGAACTACGCCATGTAACTTTAATTACTGGATAATACTGAGCACACGAGTATGATTGAAATATAATCTTAAGATATTATTATAACATAGTTTTTATGCAAAATGAAGAGCGATAAAAATATAGTTTATGAAGGTAAGGTTTTATTATAGTCTATTTTAAATTAAATATATGAATTTACGATTAGTAAAACGTGTTAAATCTGTTGCAGGTTATATTGAACACACGGGAATATGCACTTTAAATTATGCATACATTTACAATTTGTTGCATGAGATAAATTCTTACATTGACCTGACGTTTTATGCACATTTCCTATATGCAACTATTAATTCATTCGAAATATTTCGATTTTCACATCGGTTATTTTATGAAACGGAGTTGAGAGATAGCCTATTTTTAATTTCAGTTCAAATAAAATATGGACTTCCTTGTTTAGTTAAAATATACCGATGAATCAGAGATGTAGATCTCATATAAAATTACACCTCGATGCATATTGAGTGCAGTTTAAAAAGAAGAGAAATGGAGATTTTTCTTTTTGAGTTCGAAACTTATTTTCGTACAGTTCGTGTACAAGACTTTGTTGCGAGATTGATCTTTAGTTGACGGTGAAATCGTCCCCACTGCAAATGAACCGTTTTAGAAGTGAACAAAAATGATCTGCCACATCAGTGTAGTGATTTGGAGGAGTGCATTGAAGAAAAGAACATTGAATATACATATATGAATTTGACGGTCGAGATGATTGGACAAACTTGGACGGTGCTAACTCAACTACATTCTAAAATAATCAGATGAATCAATTTACCATGGGAAAATTCTAAACTTTGAAATAATTTGGCTACGTCTAATAAAATGCAGTGAAATCACAGCTTTACAAGAAAATTGTCCTTGCAAAATGGAACATACCTATCTTAATAATAGACCCTCGTTCTGATATAATAATATTTGGAGAGCTGTTATTTTATTGCATATGTGTTTAATTTCAGGTATAAGTTAAGCAAAATGCGCTAATGAAGAGCTTATATTTCTTTCAATATTAATACAATCATAAAATTGGAGAAATAAAACTAAGTATTAGTCTATATTTTATGAAACGTATCTGCATTTTTGTTGTTTCGCATAAAAATGTAGAACGTGTTAATTGTAATTGAATGACGTTACTAATCATGTTTTTATGACCTGATTTTATGGTTTCTTTTCAATAGAAGGAATGTTTGAATAATATTGCAAAATACTTAATTTTATATTCGACATTTATTTAGCCAATTTAACCAACGTGGAATCTCGCACATAAAAGGTCCGAATAATAGAGGATTTAGACGAGGCAGAGGATTTGTAGGAAAAGGACAACTGATGTAAGCCATATTTTATATCACCAATATTTATACTATTAAGCTATTAATGTCGATGAAAACAATGTTATAAATGGTTATTATATATGTGAATACAAGAGGATCGCTGATACGAACAGAAGCTCTTTAATGATTTTTACTTGTTTGTAAAATAAATAATTAAAAAATAAATATAAATTATATTCTTAGACGAGAATTATGTTTCGGATAAATACATTTAAATACTCGTAGACTCTTAGAGTGCGTTTGCGGCTTTATCGATTGGGAATTTGGATGATTTTAAATATCGTTATGAGCTAGGAATTTGTGGCCTCTCTGGCTCTTCACTGTTCCAGCTTTTCTTTGCCTGGCTCCCCTTTTTTTGTCGGTGCCTAGTAGAAGTTCTGTGATATCCTCTGGGATGAGTGTTTCTCTCCCTAGGTATTGACGTTGTTCTTCACTCCAGTATGGATATGCAAATGTGATGTGTTCCACACTATTTTGTGATCACATTCATGGCATTTTGCCATGGGGGTTTTTCTTAATTCGATAGCGCGTTCTCTCCGAAGCATCCATGATCTGTGAATCCTTGGGTCATGTGGAAACTCACCTCATTTCGATCCTCGGCAATCTAGCAGTTTTTTTTCCTGTGGGAAGGGAATCTAGCATAAGACACCCCTTGATCCCAGGGTATTGTCAGATTCCTACTAACTAAACTCCTCCCTTGCCCTTTTCTGTCGCCCCGGTATTGTTTATCACATTGCTTTAGAGGGACAGATAGTTCAGGTAGTGCAGGCGTTCATGATTTCGCCTCACAATCATCGATGGTGTGTTTCATATCATTGACCTCCGCTTGACAGAGGTGGCACATCACAGATGTTTTCACTCAACTCACGAGCTGCTTTCGCGCAGAATTCCGAAGTATCTCAGCGTTTTGCTGTATTCCACCTCGTGTCCATTGAGTGCTCTCAGCGTCCTTTGCATCTATAATTTTGCCAAGTTCATCCTTGTGTGCTCGACTTACTAAGTTTTACTTACCGAGTTCGAAGTTTTTTCATGTGTACGTTTTCTAAAACCACTTTGAAAAGTGTGGTTTCCGCTAAAAATTATATTTGAAGAAACTGTTAGCAGTTAAGTACATTCAAATATTTTATCAAATTCATTATTTACGGAAAAAAGTGTAAAACAATCGAGGGCCGATAATAATTTAAGCCGACAAAGATTTTACTTAATGTGAAATGGTGTTAATTTAAAATTTGAATTGAATTCGAATCACATTGTAATTTTTTTCAATAGGCAGATGAATTCTGATAATATGACTAATTTTAACAATCAGAGAAGTAATAATTTTCGAAGAGGTATGGGCAGTCGGCGAAGGGGTTTGGTCAGGTAAATTTTGATACTAGAGTAGAATACAACCTTATTATAACCAGTGGTGACATTTGGTAGTCCCAGTATTCGTCAGACCTCTGATAACCTTGACTACTAGCTTACTATGCACAGAACATCCCACAATGTGCGTATCTCTGTGATGTAATTTCATTTATCATATTTAATTATGATTGTTTACAATAAATTATCTGTCTTGCATTGCTATTGATCGTGCAATCTTTTCGTTTTAGAAAGCTCACCACTGATTATAATGCACAAGTCATATATATATTTTCTTTATATCACTTACCAATCCTGAATGATCCCAGATTGCTTTCTAGTTCTGTATTTGTCCTTATCATTTAACAAAAACAGTTTGTTTTGGCAAAAAACCATTATAATTTGGCATCCGTAAATCAAATACCCATTTTATGTTATAATCAAAACATAAAATTGAATACTCTCGCTGAAGATGTCCATTTATAGACCTATAAATAAAAAGAGTAATCCCTTTACGGTTACCAAATGGGAGAGATTTTTCTAAGTACAATCTGAACGAAGATAAAATCTGTAATAGCTAACAGTTTGGGGTAGAATTTAAATAGTGATGTATTAAAACCTATATCAACGAGTTGCATAATCAAGTACTTATAAGCAGCTTTAAAAATGAATTTTTACACCTTATTCATAAAATTAAATTATGGTATCGCGCAGTGATTAGTATAAAATAAGTTTGTAGTGTTAATTTTATTTACTGCTTTGTTTAACGATTTAAATACAGTTGCTTTAATATATTTGCTGATTGTAAATCATCAATGTCATTGCCATTTTGTGCTTTTTCTGTGTTCATTGTGGCATGCTAGAATATAATTGAAAAGAATTGAAGGTCATCTAACAGTGTGAATAATTTAATAGTTGTGTTCTGGCGTGTTTCTGGATAATCGGCATAGCCGAGGTCTTCCGACGGATCTACTGCCATTCGGCCCCGATTCCAAAATAGTCCGAGGGACTCTATTAGCCGGCATCTATGCCACATGGCTGATTTCAATTATATCGGCAATTGTGCTGTCCAACTTTTTTTGTAATGTTTCTGATTCTATTGCTTCTATTTGTAAATCAGATTTTTTTGATTACTAGTTTTATTAAAATATTGTTAAAACGTTTGATCAATATCTCGGATGCCAATGCAAAAGGCTCATCCTTAACGAATATTTCATAATGTATATTTCGCAGAGGGAGGGACGTTCCCCGTTTCTAAATATAATATTAACTCTATATAGTCCGCTGATATTTTGTTGTAATTCACAATTTATTAAAAATTTAAACATCGAATATTCGATTGAATCTAGTCTATACGTAGCATAAAGCAACCGATTTAATATTGTGCACAAAAACAGACCACGCGAGTCACACGCATTTTTTTAAAATTATATGCATCACATTAGCATGTTATTCATATTAAAATTTAATAAAAAGATCAAAATCTATAACCGACGGATCACCGCATTACGTAATTAAAATCAGATAGTATTAAATTTTATTTTGCTTTTGCCTGTATATGAATCCATTTAT
This sequence comes from Stenopsyche tienmushanensis, assembly GCA_008973525.1. NCBI lineage: Eukaryota > Metazoa > Arthropoda > Insecta > Trichoptera > Stenopsychidae > Stenopsyche > Stenopsyche tienmushanensis. The sequence continues at coordinate 173,876 of WACJ01000160.1, read as the reverse complement.
GTTTTAATTTCCTATTTAATCCTTCATGTAAATTAAGAGCATGTTTAATACATTTAAAATAATTGCGTTAACAACTGCAATAATGTATATTTTAATTATCGTTGATCCTGAATTCAATTTTATGATTTCACAATCTCGCTATATAAATTGTTTTCGTTTCTTAGAGGACAAACTAACGTGTTTAATTCCGGTGAAAATTACCCTATCAATAATACTTCTAATATTGGGACGAGAGGACGAGGGAGAAGTCAAAGAAGAGGTATTTAAACTGCATATTTATTTATTTAATAGAATCATTTTATTTTTAACTAATACAACTGAAATATTTGATGTTTACAGGAATCAACAGGAGCTGGTTCGCGCAGAAAACGGCGCCTACAAAGGAAGAATTAGATAAACAGTTGGATTTGTATATGTCAGAAGCCCGATCCCAGCTTGATAGGGAACTGGACATGTATATGGGCACAGGAATGGATGCTGATTAATATGTAATTCTAATATTGTGTCTGTGGTGTGTCCTTGTCCAAATTAACATTTTTTTTTGTTCTGAAATGAATTCAAATATTGTGATTATAAGCTATAATATAAATAAATTAAATCTTGCCGAGAAATATGATAATTTTTATTTGTTACATACATTTTTGGAGTACGGCGGAACCACCTTGATGCTTTGTCGACGGTGCGTATTACATTTTCTAGGAGTTGAAAATTGGCCGTTTTTTACATTGCGACAAATTGTTCGGCTTCTGCTTCTGGTTCTTCTATTATTACTCCTACTCCTGGTTCTTTTATTACTCCTGCTCCTGCTTCTTCCTGTAGTAGAGCAGCAGCTCGATTTATCCATTTTTTAAATAATGGAAAATTTTAACGAAGAATGAATGAACAAAATTTATATTAAAAATAAACAAATGAATGGTTTATTTAAAAATTTAAATTTTTTCAAAAATGATTTACTCTATGGTTTAAAATATTGAATTGAAATATTTTTTTCTCTATGAATCACATTGTTTAATTTAACAACGATAATAGGACCCGATAAAAATTATGATTATCCCTTTTAATACCCTTTGATTTTTTAGTTATGCGACAAAAATGCTAGATGTAAATAAAAAAAATTTAAAACCCATTTAAATTTCGTATTATTTATAAAAATAATTGCGAAAAGCAGATATAATATATCGTCTTTAGGGTACTAAAAGGGTTAATGATTAGGACAATAGAATTCAGAAAAAATTTCTACTTATCATTCTATTTAAATTGTATCGTTGAATAGCAGTGGAAATTCTTAAGTTGGCATATTTTGTAATTTTAATTTAAATAATACGTCGACTTATTTATTTGAATCGAGAGTAAACTTGTTTATTAAAAATATTCTATTGAGCATATATTATTTTTATAAAATATAAAAGAAACAAGATCCAATCAGGAACCAAAATATTTCAACGAGAATTCCAATCAGTATCGGATTGCTCCTCGGCAGCTCTACTGCCGTCCAGTATTGCCGTAAAATAATTCTTATGCGTATTTCTTATGTGCTTTAAACACAAAAATTGTTTTGCAAAAAACTTATACGTTTTATTGCTGGTCCAATTGTTTAGTTGCCGATTCCTTATTCAGTTATTGCAAAAATTGTCTCCTTTTTCCTTTACTTTTAATTAGTATTTATCAACAATCTTTTGCAATTGAAAATAAATAGATTGTATAAAAATAGGTATTTTTTAAAATGTTCAAAACATTTTTCTGGTTTTATCAATTTTTAAAAGATACCATCTTTTCACCTGATTATTTCTCTTTAAGCAACTTGCTGGATTACTATTTGCATTTACCTGGAGCTGGATTACTATTTGCATTTACCTGGAGCTGGATTACTATTTGCATTTACCTATGGATCAAATTCTAATGGTATCTAATAAATTACGACGCTATTGGCCTATCCGTTTAATTTGTAAATAAAGATTATGTTTGTTATCGCGTTAGTAATTCGTCTCTACAATAATAACATGATCTGATAATTGGTCGACTTTTAATAACAAATTTATAAGCATGATTTGCGTAAATCTTATATAAGGATTTCATGAATTAATTGACAAAATTTTAATGCACCATAAATTGAAGCCGCGATGTGATGAAATACATTTCAAAGATTTCAAATCAAGATATTAATTTTCAATTAAAAACAGAGAAAATAAATTGGCATATCTCAGAAGACGCAAGCAAAAGATAAAGATCTGTTTGTAGAGATTAAATCTGATTGTTAAAGATAGTGCGAGACCTTTTCTTTTTGTCTGCAAAGATCACACAATTTTTTTTTATTTCCATCGTCATTTTCCAATATGATTTATATCAATTTTTTAAGAATTGATACAGTAATGAAAAAAAAGATATTAGGTTTTTTATATGATTTATTTAAAAAAAACAAGACGTTTTCCAAATGTTGTTTTGAAGACTGCGTTAATACGTAAAACTTCAAAAATAGACAATAAAATAAACATTTGATTCTTTAATAATAATGGATTTTGCGATAGATTAATGGAATGAAAATGTAATTGTTATCAAATTGTAAATGATTCCTTAATAATTATATTTTCAGCTCAGCAAATAAATAAATCGGAGGAGTCTTCATATTATAACAAATAATTAAAAGTCAAAAACATTTTTCTCCTTAATTACTTAATATATAATCCCTATGCGAATCTGCATTTGTAAATGTACAAGGCACTAATACAATAACAATGTATCAAAAGTATCCGTTTTCATATAAATATTTTTATATAACAATAAAATAAAAGGTTTTTGTTCGAAGGATAAGTAAGAATCGAGATTGTGCCAACAAATATCACAGAAAACTTGAGTTTATTCATCGATTGTTTTACTACTTCTTATTCAATGCGTAAAAGTCTATAAAAATTAACAATAAAAGCTGATAAAATCCATCAAAAATACTGTATTGAATGATACTAAAACACTGTCGTCATATCGATCAATATGCGAATCTCATATCTTCTTTGTATCCGATTTTATCTAAATTTGGCAGACATGCAAAGTTGATCATCGGTGGTGGGCCGCACATCAAAACGAGGACGTCGTCTGCGGGCGGGAACATGTGGTCGCGGAGCATTTGCTCGTTGACGTGACCGCCGCTGTATTCCCATTCTGTAAAATATACGAAAGTTTAAGAATTTCACATGTAATAGTTTCAAGCGAATTTAGGGAGAACATTTTATTAATGCCGATTGATAATTCTGTTTAGAAGCCTTGACCTTTTTATGACGCAATGAAGACGCGATAACCAATAACATATATTTTAATTGGCATTTTCCACTGGTTTTCTTCTCAGAATTTAAAATCAAAATCAATAGCTTGTTATCGGTCTAATACACAATATAATAAAGTTGAATGCCATAGTATCTAATTTAATCTAGAAACTTGTGCAGCATGCGGCAGGGAAACATCCTTATTTACGGAAACACAAATTCATTATTTACGGAAAAAAGTGTAAAACAATCGAGGGCCGATAATAATTTAAGCCGACAAAGATTTTACTTAATGTGAAATGGTGTTAATTTAAAATTTGAATTGAATTCGAATCACATTGTAATTTTTTTCAATAGGCAGATGAATTCTGATAATATGACTAATTTTAACAATCAGAGAAGTAATAATTTTCGAAGAGGTATGGGCAGTCGGCGAAGGGGTTTGGTCAGGTAAATTTTGATACTAGAGTAGAATACAACCTTATTATAACCAGTGGTGACATTTGGTAGTCCCAGTATTCGTCAGACCTCTGATAACCTTGACTACTAGCTTACTATGCACAGAACATCCCACAATGTGCGTATCTCTGTGATGTAATTTCATTTATCATATTTAATTATGATTGTTTACAATAAATTATCTGTCTTGCATTGCTATTGATCGTGCAATCTTTTCGTTTTAGAAAGCTCACCACTGATTATAATGCACAAGTCATATATATATTTTCTTTATATCACTTACCAATCCTGAATGATCCCAGATTGCTTTCTAGTTCTGTATTTGTCCTTATCATTTAACAAAAACAGTTTGTTTTGGCAAAAAACCATTATAATTTGGCATCCGTAAATCAAATACCCATTTTATGTTATAATCAAAACATAAAATTGAATACTCTCGCTGAAGATGTCCATTTATAGACCTATAAATAAAAAGAGTAATCCCTTTACGGTTACCAAATGGGAGAGATTTTTCTAAGTACAATCTGAACGAAGATAAAATCTGTAATAGCTAACAGTTTGGGGTAGAATTTAAATAGTGATGTATTAAAACCTATATCAACGAGTTGCATAATCAAGTACTTATAAGCAGCTTTAAAAATGAATTTTTACACCTTATTCATAAAATTAAATTATGGTATCGCGCAGTGATTAGTATAAAATAAGTTTGTAGTGTTAATTTTATTTACTGCTTTGTTTAACGATTTAAATACAGTTGCTTTAATATATTTGCTGATTGTAAATCATCAATGTCATTGCCATTTTGTGCTTTTTCTGTGTTCATTGTGGCATGCTAGAATATAATTGAAAAGAATTGAAGGTCATCTAACAGTGTGAATAATTTAATAGTTGTGTTCTGGCGTGTTTCTGGATAATCGGCATAGCCGAGGTCTTCCGACGGATCTACTGCCATTCGGCCCCGATTCCAAAATAGTCCGAGGGACTCTATTAGCCGGCATCTATGCCACATGGCTGATTTCAATTATATCGGCAATTGTGCTGTCCAACTTTTTTTGTAATGTTTCTGATTCTATTGCTTCTATTTGTAAATCAGATTTTTTTGATTACTAGTTTTATTAAAATATTGTTAAAACGTTTGATCAATATCTCGGATGCCAATGCAAAAGGCTCATCCTTAACGAATATTTCATAATGTATATTTCGCAGAGGGAGGGACGTTCCCCGTTTCTAAATATAATATTAACTCTATATAGTCCGCTGATATTTTGTTGTAATTCACAATTTATTAAAAATTTAAACATCGAATATTCGATTGAATCTAGTCTATACGTAGCATAAAGCAACCGATTTAATATTGTGCACAAAAACAGACCACGCGAGTCACACGCATTTTTTTAAAATTATATGCATCACATTAGCATGTTATTCATATTAAAATTTAATAAAAAGATCAAAATCTATAACCGACGGATCACCGCATTACGTAATTAAAATCAGATAGTATTAAATTTTATTTTGCTTTTGCCTGTATATGAATCCATTTATGTTTTAATTTCCTATTTAATCCTTCATGTAAATTAAGAGCATGTTTAATACATTTAAAATAATTGCGTTAACAACTGCAATAATGTATATTTTAATTATCGTTGATCCTGAATTCAATTTTATGATTTCACAATCTCGCTATATAAATTGTTTTCGTTTCTTAGAGGACAAACTAACGTGTTTAATTCCGGTGAAAATTACCCTATCAATAATACTTCTAATATTGGGACGAGAGGACGAGGGAGAAGTCAAAGAAGAGGTATTTAAACTGCATATTTATTTATTTAATAGAATCATTTTATTTTTAACTAATACAACTGAAATATTTGATGTTTACAGGAATCAACAGGAGCTGGTTCGCGCAGAAAACGGCGCCTACAAAGGAAGAATTAGATAAACAGTTGGATTTGTATATGTCAGAAGCCCGATCCCAGCTTGATAGGGAACTGGACATGTATATGGGCACAGGAATGGATGCTGATTAATATGTAATTCTAATATTGTGTCTGTGGTGTGTCCTTGTCCAAATTAACATTTTTTTTTGTTCTGAAATGAATTCAAATATTGTGATTATAAGCTATAATATAAATAAATTAAATCTTGCCGAGAAATATGATAATTTTTATTTGTTACATACATTTTTGGAGTACGGCGGAACCACCTTGATGCTTTGTCGACGGTGCGTATTACATTTTCTAGGAGTTGAAAATTGGCCGTTTTTTACATTGCGACAAATTGTTCGGCTTCTGCTTCTGGTTCTTCTATTATTACTCCTACTCCTGGTTCTTTTATTACTCCTGCTCCTGCTTCTTCCTGTAGTAGAGCAGCAGCTCGATTTATCCATTTTTTAAATAATGGAAAATTTTAACGAAGAATGAATGAACAAAATTTATATTAAAAATAAACAAATGAATGGTTTATTTAAAAATTTAAATTTTTTCAAAAATGATTTACTCTATGGTTTAAAATATTGAATTGAAATATTTTTTTCTCTATGAATCACATTGTTTAATTTAACAACGATAATAGGACCCGATAAAAATTATGATTATCCCTTTTAATACCCTTTGATTTTTTAGTTATGCGACAAAAATGCTAGATGTAAATAAAAAAAATTTAAAACCCATTTAAATTTCGTATTATTTATAAAAATAATTGCGAAAAGCAGATATAATATATCGTCTTTAGGGTACTAAAAGGGTTAATGATTAGGACAATAGAATTCAGAAAAAATTTCTACTTATCATTCTATTTAAATTGTATCGTTGAATAGCAGTGGAAATTCTTAAGTTGGCATATTTTGTAATTTTAATTTAAATAATACGTCGACTTATTTATTTGAATCGAGAGTAAACTTGTTTATTAAAAATATTCTATTGAGCATATATTATTTTTATAAAATATAAAAGAAACAAGATCCAATCAGGAACCAAAATATTTCAACGAGAATTCCAATCAGTATCGGATTGCTCCTCGGCAGCTCTACTGCCGTCCAGTATTGCCGTAAAATAATTCTTATGCGTATTTCTTATGTGCTTTAAACACAAAAATTGTTTTGCAAAAAACTTATACGTTTTATTGCTGGTCCAATTGTTTAGTTGCCGATTCCTTATTCAGTTATTGCAAAAATTGTCTCCTTTTTCCTTTACTTTTAATTAGTATTTATCAACAATCTTTTGCAATTGAAAATAAATAGATTGTATAAAAATAGGTATTTTTTAAAATGTTCAAAACATTTTTCTGGTTTTATCAATTTTTAAAAGATACCATCTTTTCACCTGATTATTTCTCTTTAAGCAACTTGCTGGATTACTATTTGCATTTACCTGGAGCTGGATTACTATTTGCATTTACCTGGAGCTGGATTACTATTTGCATTTACCTATGGATCAAATTCTAATGGTATCTAATAAATTACGACGCTATTGGCCTATCCGTTTAATTTGTAAATAAAGATTATGTTTGTTATCGCGTTAGTAATTCGTCTCTACAATAATAACATGATCTGATAATTGGTCGACTTTTAATAACAAATTTATAAGCATGATTTGCGTAAATCTTATATAAGGATTTCATGAATTAATTGACAAAATTTTAATGCACCATAAATTGAAGCCGCGATGTGATGAAATACATTTCAAAGATTTCAAATCAAGATATTAATTTTCAATTAAAAACAGAGAAAATAAATTGGCATATCTCAGAAGACGCAAGCAAAAGATAAAGATCTGTTTGTAGAGATTAAATCTGATTGTTAAAGATAGTGCGAGACCTTTTCTTTTTGTCTGCAAAGATCACACAATTTTTTTTTATTTCCATCGTCATTTTCCAATATGATTTATATCAATTTTTTAAGAATTGATACAGTAATGAAAAAAAAGATATTAGGTTTTTTATATGATTTATTTAAAAAAAACAAGACGTTTTCCAAATGTTGTTTTGAAGACTGCGTTAATACGTAAAACTTCAAAAATAGACAATAAAATAAACATTTGATTCTTTAATAATAATGGATTTTGCGATAGATTAATGGAATGAAAATGTAATTGTTATCAAATTGTAAATGATTCCTTAATAATTATATTTTCAGCTCAGCAAATAAATAAATCGGAGGAGTCTTCATATTATAACAAATAATTAAAAGTCAAAAACATTTTTCTCCTTAATTACTTAATATATAATCCCTATGCGAATCTGCATTTGTAAATGTACAAGGCACTAATACAATAACAATGTATCAAAAGTATCCGTTTTCATATAAATATTTTTATATAACAATAAAATAAAAGGTTTTTGTTCGAAGGATAAGTAAGAATCGAGATTGTGCCAACAAATATCACAGAAAACTTGAGTTTATTCATCGATTGTTTTACTACTTCTTATTCAATGCGTAAAAGTCTATAAAAATTAACAATAAAAGCTGATAAAATCCATCAAAAATACTGTATTGAATGATACTAAAACACTGTCGTCATATCGATCAATATGCGAATCTCATATCTTCTTTGTATCCGATTTTATCTAAATTTGGCAGACATGCAAAGTTGATCATCGGTGGTGGGCCGCACATCAAAACGAGGACGTCGTCTGCGGGCGGGAACATGTGGTCGCGGAGCATTTGCTCGTTGACGTGACCGCCGCTGTATTCCCATTCTGTAAAATATACGAAAGTTTAAGAATTTCACATGTAATAGTTTCAAGCGAATTTAGGGAGAACATTTTATTAATGCCGATTGATAATTCTGTTTAGAAGCCTTGACCTTTTTATGACGCAATGAAGACGCGATAACCAATAACATATATTTTAATTGGCATTTTCCACTGGTTTTCTTCTCAGAATTTAAAATCAAAATCAATAGCTTGTTATCGGTCTAATACACAATATAATAAAGTTGAATGCCATAGTATCTAATTTAATCTAGAAACTTGTGCAGCATGCGGCAGGGAAACATCCTTATTTGAAACGCATATCCTTTAGCGACAGTTATTCCAAAAAGGATGGGGTGGCGCTCATTTATAAGAGTGGAATCTAACATTTTCGTTTCAAATAAGGTAGTTTCCCTGCCGCATCCTTTATATTTCGTTAAACCGGAAGAATTTACTGTATATTTAATCTTAGCATAATTTTACATATTCCCTTTTGTAATAAAAAAATATATATCTTACCAGCGGGTGGTGTATCCAGAGTATACCAAAGCTTAAATTGTTTGGGAAATTCAGTCTGGGTGTCTTCGAGTTCCTTTCTAAGGAGAATATCCTTTTGCGTTTGATTTGCAAAGAGTAATCTCATTTCAGTAGCATCATTTTTGTCTTTGCATATATGTCTGATTAATTGCAACATCGGAGCAATGCCAGTTCCACCTTAAAAAGGATTTGAAATTATTATATTAAATTTGCACAATGTTAACACGGCAAAAAATTAGATCGGTAGATAAAAATGTACCAGCAATCATGTTGAGTTTTTTAGCAACCACTTTAGTCGGAGGGTCTTTACGTAGCTTTTTAATAGAGAATGTGCCATTTCCTTGATAAACTAATCTTCCCGACGGTCCTCTAACATCAATTGTATCGCCGATCTTAAGATTTTCAAGATATTGAGTCAATTTGCCTCCCTCGGGGAAACGAGGATGTACATCTTTGAAATAAACCTATTTAATATAAAAACTTTTTAAAACATAATAATTATAATATATTAACTAAGCCAATTAATACTGTAAATAGTAATAATACCTTAACAACAAGATCTACATATCCCTCATCTTCATCACTCGTTACCGGAGTATAAGATCTAATTACTAAGTCGTCATTGATTTTAGCCGATAGATGAATATGTTGACCAATTGGTAAACCTGTGAATGATGTTAAATATTTATAAAAGCCGTTTAAACATTCGACGAACAAAAAAATGCAGAAAGACGTACCTAATATATGTTGTTCGGATGGCAAGGCAAATCTAAATCTTCTAGTATCATGGCTTACTTCTTCTTTTTCTAGAAGGGGTAGAGGGTATTTAATGGATGAATCTTTGAGAGTAATAAGCTTTTTCTTCTTATTACACTTTGACCATGGAAATAGAAACGACGCCATAATAACAGTGGCTATTACACACCCTAAGCCAACCACCAAAGGAATGTTCTGAAATAAAAATAAGTTCAAATAAGTTTAAGAAAATTTGAATGTTTCCAAAATGAATTTAAAAAAAACATACATCCTAAATTAAAATACAATACAATTGCAATGCCACTTGTGTCACGTTCGAATCAATTGACGATCAGATACAGACTAATATACGTGCGTAGATTAGAGCATTACTCACAATAGTCTTATCACGTTATTGAAATATTCAATCACAAGGAAAAACCTTCAGTTAACGCACGAGATCTTTTTGTAATACATGTTTCAATAATGCTGCCACTAGTGTTGATGTCTAATCAGACTTAATTTGAAAAAAATAGTTCGGTAATATCATCGTGATCATCATAAATGCTTGATTGCAATTTAATTAAAGCCTTAATACAATGGTGAAAATTTTATGGAACTTTTATTTATTTTCTTATAAAAAATTTCACGATCTTTATCAGATTACGAATCTGGATTGAACGATGACAAGACGCGATGACGAAAAATTGATAAAGTTATAAAATAAATTCCAACTGATTGAAATCTGGTATTTATACTATATTGATACGTTCATCCAAATGAAGCGCTGGGTGAGCGTTCTAAATTGATCTTGGAGGTCACGTTACTTTCATTATCGAGCGAATGCGGAGGTAAATATATGGTGCAGAATAGACGGACGTGATCCTTTCCCATTAATGGATATAAGGTATAAGGTAATAAATTTAAATTCTAATCGGTAATCTTAAGTCGATATATTTTGAAAATAGGAAAATTCATCCTCATGTATTCCCAGGACTTTCGGGGTTTTTTACTGTATGCTTGCTCCAAGCTCCTAGCTCCAAGAATAATGGAACGTATGCTTGCTCCAAGTTTTTCTAGACATTAACAACAGCTGGGATGGATTGATTTGTAGAAGAATTCAGAAGTAAATGAAAGATCAATGTTTTATAAATACAATATCAATTTGTCTCCTAACTTGGAGCTAGTTCATGCTGTTCTTGTGTCTGTTCTCTGATGGGTGGTTAACGGATTTTAATATAAAAATTTCCAGTAAATTATTTCCAGTTATTATAATTTATTTTATATATCTCGTATTAAAAAAGTAGTATCGTTTTGTTATACGTAAAATTATTGAGAGTCGGTTGAGTGAATTTGGAATTGTTTTTGAACGTGAAATAGTAGCAACAACGACTGATGGTGTGATGAAAAAGTTAAATCTGTACATAATTAAAGAAAACATAAGTCTTTTAAGTCCTGGGATTTTGAAATTATCATGTCTCATGCCCCAGGAATTTGAAAAAACCGAAACTTCAGAATCCTTAGTTTGTATCAATTATATCATTATATTTTGATCAAATAATATAATAGATTTTTTCATAAATAAAATATAATTGGTCTTCTTAGAAAACTGCTTAAGACATTGCAAATATAAAATCAATGAGTCATTGGACATCATGACGTAGATTGATTGCGATCTTTACGACTTCTCGATCTCAATGAGGCAAGCCATGTGGCTAGAACGCATGAAGAATTATTACGGATTCAAATTCAATCGGTAACAGACCCATTAAAATATTTCAACTGCGCTAAAGTAACAAGATAAGTGAAAATGCTGAGCTCGAGCTTTTAATAATTTGCGTATGTATTAAGCTTTAACTATTTATATTTAGTTTTTACGCATAATATACATTTGGCTTAAACATTTTATTATATGCGTATAAAACTACATTAAAATATATTATTTGGCTTAAAATAGGAGTCGGCAAAGTGCGGTTTTTGGGATGTGCATGTGTGGCTCTTTTTTTGCCAAATTAACAATATTATTACTATATTCGGATCTACATGTCTATGTGAACAATCATTTTTAATCACAATCACACAAAATAACAAATTAATAACTATTTGTAATTAATACATACCAAATAATTCAAAATGTTTTAAGCCTGTTATAGGGAATGCTTTTAATACTTTTGTCGGCTAGCGTAAATCGGTGAATTGGTGGAGGGTCCAAATTCGATACTCGAGGCCTATATAGTGGGAATAGCCATGCGATACTGTAACGCATGAGATATATATGAACTTGTGGCATGTCTTCTGTCTGTCCATGTTTTATCTTAGATCGATAAGCTTGCTTGATTGCTCTGTCACCGTGGTGAAGATACGCTAGATGGTAGCCATATCATAAACAAAGCGTCCTGCGTACCGACAAGGCTAGGAATGCAAATTTCTATCTTGAAAGATGATATTTAGACAGTTGACACTCGGAAGACGTTATACGACTGTGTTTAAACTGTTTTAGTGAATACTATGCTATGTGATATAATTTTATATTTTATTTTAAACATTTTAATCATAAGAATATCCGTCACATGCATCTAGATGACGTGGCGACGTACATGTTAAATTGTGTATACTTTATATCATGTAAAAATAATATACATTATTTTTAATGAATAAATCTTCACTTAATAAATAAATAAATCTTTATTAATTTAAATAAAATGAACTTTAACTAAAGATACATATTTTATTCATTTTACAAACTAAGCTTGAATTACTTGTGAATTTTCAGTTTCTTATAGGAAGTCTATAGGTCTTATAGGTATCACAGGGATGAACGATCGAATGAGTAGGATTAAATATATATTTTAATCCATAATCTAGCTTACATCCTTATCCTTTTATTTTAAGCATCATGTGTAATTTAATTAATTATTTTAGACGTAAATAATTAGTTTGTTATTAGGATAAGAATATGAAACCAAAACCTGGTGAATATATCAATATATGTTTAATATTGCTTATTTCATAATTGAACAATTAATGTTTCCGTGTTAACGTTTCAGCTTTTATGCAAGGAAAGCATATAATGTATAAATAAATCAATGAACATGATAAATTTTATGACTGCATTATGTGTAATAAAATTGCAATAACAACTCCAGACTAATTTACTACTAATAAAAAATAGAACCAACATTATTTATTAATATTTAAAAAATCTTATAACTTTATACAAAAATATATCAGTTTACATAAAAAATATATAAAATTGAGATAATAAATTTCGAATTTTATTGATAATATATTGCCTTTCTAAGATATCAATCCATTTAAAGACGATAATCTCTAAAATCTACTTTCAAATGTATAAGAATGAGGCTACGTGATTTCGACAGATCAAAGGTTATAGCAAAATAATCCATCGGGTGGCAACACTAATAAATTTAATATATCAAATTTGTAACTTATTTAATATAAACTCACACTACTCTCGTCGGCTTTTTCCATGATTAATAAATATACAATTATTCAAGACCGAAAGAAATGATGCGCACGAGCGAGCAACAAGGCCGCGCCAGCCCGAAATCAATTGAAAACATCAAAGCACTTGAGAAAATATGGGTATTGCCAGTCTAAAAAATATGTCAAAATTTAATCAATGGACTATGTTAAAAAATGTATAAATAATGTAATGACGCAAAAAATAATAATAAAAACACGCATATTTATATATTTTTTAAATATATAAAAACTTTAATCAACATATTAATGTATGATAGTCAATATAAATATTTATATAGAAAAAAATGCATTCATAAATAATATAAATAAACGGACATATTGGGCATGAAAAATCCATCTCGAAAAATGACAAAATCTATATTACAATTTCTTAATGTGAATAAATTTAAAATAAAAAATGATTATTCCGACGCAAAACATCATGGCTTAAAAATCTTCGGCAGTGGGTCGATCTTAGCACCGGATCATTCTTTCGGGCGCAGTTGACAAAGTCAAGATGCCAGTTAGAAGCGCTTTTGAAGGACAGTACACATAAAGAAGATGAAGATCTAAGCCATGTAATTTTTTTTATTGATATGAGATATTTAAAAGACGCGTATTTATTTTATTTCTAAATGCATTTATTGGATTGCATGGACGATACCAATATTCGATTTTAATTGCACTGATAACATAATTCACGTCACTATGGATGGTAATGAAGCTGTTAGTTTCTCATCGGGCGTTAAATTTAAAAAAGCTACTCATCTGTCAAAATATCATAATGATATGATTTGTCAAAAAAAAAAATGAATAGAACGCTATTTTATGGTAAAACATATTTCTTTATCATTTTAAAAATTGGATTTAATGTGATACAAATTTAATACATAAAAATAAATAGAATTAATTGATTTACATTATTAGATTAGGGCTTAATTACTCTGACCACTAGTGGTTTGAATATTGGATAATTCTTAAAATAAATTTAATAAATGGTTTAATACAGCGGTTCTTAGTCTGTGGTCCGCAGATCCCAGGCGTCCATAAAAAAAAATTGTTCAAGAGGGGGTCCGCGAAAAAAATCGTTTAAAAGGGGTCTGCGGACTACATAAATTTAAGAACCGCTGGTTTAATATACAGAACCAGTGACGGATTTACATATAGGCGTAGAAGGCGCGCGTCTCAGATCACAAAAATTCAGAGGGTCTCATAACTTTTAAAATAATTGGAACTCCAATAACAGATGACACATTTTTACATTTGTATTACGAGAGTATTTACCGTTTAATCGCCAAATAAAATTTAAAATGTTAGTTTTTAAGCTTTGTAGAAAAAAAAGAACGCAAATAAATGTTCTCATCGCTTCTGTGGGTAGAGGTAATGGTAGTAAATAGCTTTTAAAAAATCAAATATCAGCATTGATTACAATCCATTACCGATCCATTACCGACAGTTATAAATAAAATACATGGAAATAACCTTAACGCGTTGAACGAACGTGTTCTAAAAAGAAACAAGTATAAAAATAACACAGAGGAAAGTTAAGTCATAAACTATAGGACAGATTAGAAAATAACAGATTGACTGCGAGCTTCGAATAGCTTCTATATGAAAAGGTTACATTTTGAAACACACAATTATTAGATTCCAAGATTGTCACTGAGAGGTGCTCGATTTTTTCTGTTTACAAATTTGCTCTGAATATTACTGCATAATTGAATTGGGAAATTGTGGATTTTGAGAGATGCTTCCAATCTGCTGTGGATTACCGTATGCTGGTAATTTGACATGGTTTTTAACTGTGGATAAAGATAACGGGAAAATCCACCGATGCGTGGATTTATAGAAGACTAATTAACAAATCGGTCTAATTGGCATCAGAGATATTAATACAATTCGTGATATCTGAGTTTGTAAAAGAATACACAATAATCAGTGGCGAATTTACCTACAAGCGCAGAAGGCGCCTAAAAATTAGGGGGCCTCAAAAAGTCTTTGACCCACCGCATAGTTCAAGGGATTCAAGAAATTTATATTCATCCTTTGAAATATACGGTTTTACTTTTATTCGGCATGTGGAAATCGTGGTACAAATACCAACCTTCAATTGAAAAACTAGACCATTATCTGCCCTGAAGCCGCGTAATAGTGAAATTATAATAGGAAACCGCACACATCGAAGACCACACAAGAAGAAGAAGAGGATGTCTAGGGGGCCTCAAACTTAAATTACGCCAAGGGCCTCTCAAGTGCTAAATCCGCCACTGACAATAATGAATTTGTTTTGGGATGTATCGATTACGTTTAGTAATTGGTTGGATAAGTAGGGCAATAAAGATTGATAATGACAGACAAACCTATGATTAAGCAGCCACAACAGGTGTGCAAACTATATTGCTATTTTTCAAAGCCTGAGTGCATCAACTGTTGCTTGTTTTTCGATTGGGTTTTCATTGGGAATGTTCAAAAATATAAATTTGTTAAAGGCACAAAGTCTTAGTTATTGAGAATACAGCCCTAGTTGCGAGACCATTAGGAAGTCGTTGGGAAGAATACGTCTTTCCGTAGTCAATACTATTGGTCCATTCTTTCTTCCACTTACTTAGGCGTCCGTATACTGACTTCGCGCCGAGCAGAAAGTGATCGCTGTTAATTGTTCGAATTGCGTTCATTACGAATTTAAAAAACATATATAACAACGATTAGGATTATCTTGTATCACAGTGTGAAAAGTGAAATGACAAGTACATAAAGAGTCTATATGGCACTCACGATAAATATATTTATTTTAATAATATAATAATAGTTATTTTGCATTGAATATAATCTGTTGTTATTAACAAAATATTTTGGATTGTTTTGCTCGTTATAAGCGTGAAGTATTCTTTACAAGTAGTTTCCCGAATATGTAAGCGCTGCCATACCGTTCATCAGATTGCGATAAAACTTCATCCACTGATAAGGGTTGCGCGAGTAACATAGGCATAGTAAAAATATTGGTCTGGTGAAATGAAGCTTGGACTGCGGGAACAGGGAGAGAAAGGATGTGGGCACAATATGATAGTTAAGTCGGTCTTCGAGACAAGAGCGAGTGTGCATATGCTTTTGGATTCCAGCTCTTCGGCTCACGCTACACTTGGCCTGAAGCAATAAGCCACGTCCTGCGTTTCTTTTCAAATAATAATTAAGCGCTTATTGCATTGAAACGAATGCCGGGTATTCGCTTGAAATTCATATAATTTATTGCTGTAGAAGTAATGCACTCAATTCTAGCCCTAAAACGTGACATAATTCTTATAGCGATAGCACGAATATATTTAGCTTTCGGTGTATGAATATACATTTATTTTTGGCTTTGAAACATTTGCTTATTTAATGAAGCACAATGCCAGATGCATTTTCATCTTAATAACCGATTCAGTTATAATTAATCGGCTTCTTTAAGACGCTCAGGTGAATCATGACCTCGATGAACATTGATGTCATACGTTCGAACGAATTTGACGTTATGCAGGTTGGTTCTTTTTTTGGTGACATCTATCACAACATCAGAAAACACCGCACTATGTGTGTTTTATGTAATATGGAAGTTTTACATAACTGAAAAGCTAGAAAAATATTCCTGCGTTTTGTCAGCATCTATTTTGAGACGTACGTACAAACAGATCAGCTTTTATTTTATTTTTGTTCTAGTTAAAGTTATAACCAGTTTAGAGTGTGTAAAATTTTTTTTTTTTTATTACGACCGGAAATGGATTCGGGGATAATTTCACCGTCACAAAAGGAAGTAGAATAACTTCGATTCAAAATTGGATGCACGCATCTTTGAATAGACTGGAAAGACAAAATAAATATAAGACCTGTTAAAATATCAATTTACTTAACGAAATTTAAACAAAGGCAAATGGATATAAAAGGAATATTAAGGATGCATTTAATAAAAAAAAATCGTAAATATAGTGCTTAATTGCCTGGAATGCTAAGTGAATAAAACGTAGAAAGAAAATAATCTAAAAAGGCAATATTTATAAGAAAATTATTGTGTGATTAAAAAAGGTTATTGTATGCGGTTAAATCCATTTTAAATTTTAAATAGAATATTTTTATGAATGGCAACACCCGCCAAAAGTTTCAAGCCGTTCCAAAAACAAATGTCAGTTGTCAATGCCATAACCAACATAAAAACGAGCATGTACAAAATCAAACATTCGTTATCATTGATCTAATACAATTAGTAACGTTCGACGAAAATATATTTCATGATTCATTATTTTTTTTTACGATTACAATATTAACCATACACGCTAGGTAGGTGCTCAAGTTCGACTTTATGTAACCTATACTAGATTCGTTTTCGAAATCCTATTACATTACATATTGCTCTCATTTCGACAAAAACTGGTTTGCTCAATATAAAAAAAATAATTTCGTATGAATTTGTTGAATGAAATAAAATTGTGGCGATATTATGACCTCAGAGAAATTGATTTCAACTATTAATCACAAATTCGCTTAAAAACTGTGATGCACGGATATTTAAAAAAAGACTATTTTTTTAAAATAAAATAAGCATTTATGTTTGTCGATTAAATTGAATTTGAATATGTCACAAAATCTCAAATGTAATTGTACAAATAAAAACAACGTAACATTTATTAGAACCTTATTGGAATGAATGAAAAGTTTAAAAATAGAGTTGATTGATCGTGTTAAAATAATATTTTTTTGCGGTAAGCATCATACTTACTATGGAAACACTGGAGTTAGGCAACATTTCGTTTTTTTTTTCGGAATGAAACCCAGCCGTCAATAACCTCTCACTGCACACTCGAGACTGGAAACGTCAGTCGAGGACGTTTGCGAACACATAATTGTTCACAAATCTTGCAGTATTTAAAAAATATAAATATTGAATTGATGCTTATAAACACAAACATAATTGAAATAATTGATTATTTTTGTATATAAAAATATAAACTAAAGTTATATAATAAATAGTCTAATTTTTTTTACAAGGAAATATTAATAATATTTAGATATTTTGAATAATAATAATTTAAAAAGTAGTTTATAATTTATGGATATTAAAATAAAAATGTAATTATTATGTTGGCGTTATTTTTAAGCGTATAAAAGCATCAATTAATACATTAATTTTTTTGTTTGTTTTGTTTTGACTTTTAATTGTTGATTTATAATCGTATAATATCTGCGTGAATTTAATAGTATTTTATGGCTTATTTTAAATGGTAAATTAAGTTTAAAATCAAATAATGATTGGGTATACGAATGAAAAAAATATGGTCGTAATGTTTAACTGTTTGGAGCGAGTAAAGGGTCGAATAAGGCGTCGTCGTGGGCCGGTGGCGGTGGCGCGGGATGGTGCGGGCTCGCGCTCGCGCCATGCGCTCGCAAGCCGCGCTGCTACCGCCCCAATGCTTCCACCAGGAACAGGTACGGCTTCCAATAAATTCCCCGTCGATCCACTCCGCCCAGCCTACCGAATCCCACCTCTATATTGTCATCTCACGAGTGAAGGCGACCTCTCACGTTAGATCGCTTTCGTTAGAGTACATTTTGACAGCTTGAGATTGACCTTTCAAAATTGCCCCCATGTCAACGTTTTTAGTTACGGAATGAAATTTACACCGTCGGACGATTGTCGAGTAAGCAATATTTTAATTGTCGGGTTGTCGATATTTCATCGTCGTGCACTGTTTCGATTAAAGTAACTACGTCTATCATTGAGATCAAATCACAGAAATAATGTATTTAATAAACGTATGTGACAATGATAAATGGCAAATCGACTGGATACGTTGATGTCATTCCCAAATATATGCACAAAGCTGTTTTGGTTAAAGTTTATCTTATAACCAAATTCAAATCTTTTTCCATATTTTTTATAGCAGGGTTTCGATGGATGCATCAATAAAATGATTATGTATTGGAATTCCATGCTTAAATACTTTATATTTACTGATTTTTAAATAATATGTATAAATAGTCCAGAGTATGTATTAAAATAATGATAATGGGACAATATAAATACAATTCAATAATACATACTTCTTGCATATTTTAATACATCAGGGCATTTATGTTTTAAAACAAAATGTGCTTATTTAATTAACCATAAACACACTGCGGTCAAATTGTAATTGTCTCATTGTTTTTTTTATGATTGTTGTTGAATATAAATATTTAGAATGATTGATTTGTATGTCACAAATTAGAATCAGTATTGAATAAAAGTCAAAATATTTCTGTAATTAACAAATCTGTAAACAACTATATACAAACAAAGAGGTTTGAAATAATAACATGCGCTTAAAAATGTAAAAAAAAAACAATAAATCTAAATGTTCATAACGTGTTAAAGATTTGAAATAACAGTTGATTGATTAAATGTAAGAAATACAAAGACTGTCATGGGTTGTTACCCGATATAAAACAACTATTTAAACAACCGGTGCTTAAAAGGTGGATGAAATCAGAAAACGTGTGGGCTACAATAGTTGAGATTAACTCAATACAGTGATCCATTGCAAGTGAAGCTATAAAACTGCAAAAATAAGTTTTTACGTAACACAAGCAACGATAGTATTGTATTCTTTTATGTAAATATTTTTCCGACACTTATCTATTCTTCGAAGGTTTATGCATTGTTTCAACGTTAAATGAAATATGAAAATTAATATTAGTTCATAATTCTCTTTACACGATGGATATGTTATTTATTGTAATTGCATTTATAGATTTTATACCCCTCATTAACTATCCCTATTTTATTTAGAATTAAATAATATACAAAATAGTCTTCTTCAGTCTGCAGAGCAGAAAATATGTGTTTTTAAATTTCTCGTGTGAGTGTACCTTTTCGTCGGTCTGAGATGTTAAAAAACCTCCCTTATTCCCTTTAATGACAATGGAAGAAATATGTCTTGCTATATTCTTATGAATAGTGACTGGGGATGAGAAATGACAAAAGACAATTTCAATCCCTAAACGATGTATTAAAAATGCTTTTGTGTGTATAGTGGAATTATAAAGGAATAATCTGATTGTAAATATTGGCACAAGGTAAAAGATTGTCCACAGTGTTGTCCTATCAACAGCTGATAGATTGAATGTAGCGTTGCATCAAAAAAGCTTTGATAAATAGACTCGCCATCAATTTGTATTTGATAATTTTGCACAGTTGGAACCATTGTGTATTATTAATTATAAAATAACGTTAAGAACACAGTTCAAATATTGAATTATCAAGATAATATTGTGTTTTTTTTTCAGGAGGGTACAGTTGAAAATAATGAGTTAGATTTAAGTGCTTCTGGTGTTGCAAATGAAAGAGTTAACGTAGCACATCCCAATGGATCTACACCGCATGCATTATGCAGGTACGGTTCTAAATAATGCTCATTTTTCAAAATCTTTATGCGCACATTTAACTATGTATTTTTTATTTTTTTAGGCAAGTGGTTGATAATGCCGATGCTGATTTAACGGCTGAAGTTTGGGGGGCTCAACTCCTGGCCGGAAGCGGAGCGGGTGCCGTTGGAGAGCAGTCGACCGAAGAAGATCGCAATCTCGCAGCTGTTCTTGTTCAGTTCGTTCAGCGACAACCACTCATAGATGACATAGGCCACATTACGAAAGTATGTGTATATTCTGTGCGTTATTTTTTATTGTTTATAATATGTGTTCACTTTGAAACACGGTGGAGTTTTACATTGTGCTTGAAAATCGGCATCGCTTGAAAATTGGCAATTACATGATCTTATTTATTGGGTGTGTGAATA
This sequence comes from Stenopsyche tienmushanensis, assembly GCA_008973525.1. Taxonomy (NCBI): domain Eukaryota; kingdom Metazoa; phylum Arthropoda; class Insecta; order Trichoptera; family Stenopsychidae; genus Stenopsyche; species Stenopsyche tienmushanensis. The sequence continues at coordinate 152,908 of WACJ01000160.1, read as the reverse complement.
AGTTCCTGTCGTTTTACTATTGGAATGCGCTATAACAGATGTGTCATATATTATGCTAAGTAGAGCGTATTTGCGGGGAATATTACGGCATGAATTTATTTAAAATCCTTGTGGAGATCTACGGTGATCATGCTCTGATGGAAAGAACTTGAAGAGATTGGTTTAATCGCTTCAAAAATGATTTTGATGAGAACACAGTGGTGCACCAAACAAGTTTGAAGATGAATCATTGGGAGTCGAACGAATAACAGTTTCAAAATGTCCGAAGGATCATGAGTGCCTTTCGACTTGGAGCCGATAGATGTGATAAGCGAGATCAGCTGGACATAGTGTGTTATGAGCTGCTCCAACTCAATCAAACCATCACAGGCGATCTCTACCCAAAGCAATTGATGCATTTGAGTAGAGAATTGAAGGAAAAGCAGCCAAAATATGTCCAAATATATGATAAGATGATTTTGCAGCATGATAACACTAGGCAGCATTTCGCATTAGCGGTCAAAACCTATCTGGAAATTATAAAATGGGAAATTTTACCCCATCTGCCGTACCCGTTATTTCGATGTGGAATTCATATGCTGACAGATAGATAAGCAAAAGTAGTGGCTAAAAAATATATTAAAATATTTGGAAAAGTAAGACAAACAACAGAGCTTCAAAATGACATCAACCTTGACGTATTCATTCGACAGCAATCCGAGGCAAACTTACGGCAAAGCACGCAACCAAAAAAATCGCTTTACCTAATGTTTTATTATTATTTTTAAAATAAAGAATTTATTTTAGCCTAAATAATTTTACAGCATACAATATTATAATACTCTTATTTTAATTTTCAGGTTGTGTCCGAGAGAGGCGATGGAGATGCTTCAAATTCATTGCTTGATAATCCTATCAGATTGTATGGTACTTCAAGTGAGGTATGCTTGTCTAAACGCGATAATTTATGTATTATTATAGTAAGATTAGATTTATTTTTAATTTATCTATAATATATGTTGAATAGGAGGATGTTGAACTCAGAGGTGGAGATTTAGAAGATGTACCTTCTCTTCAAACCTTGCCATCTTTACCTTTATTAAAAAGATCTCAAAATTCAGTATGGTATCATCCGAAACCTTATAAGGTTAAATATATTTCATTATTATACTCCGAATTCAATTCATTTTACCATTATTAAAATTGAAATACATGTCATGCTTTTCGTTATAGAACATCGATGATATTCGTGAGAATGAACAAGATGAATGTTTGGATGTTGATGTCAATGGCTCATCTCTGATGCACAATAAACAACAAACAAATAAAAAAAGTTTACCTCATAAGAAGCGAATATCAAGAAAGTTAAAGAAGAATACGTTACACAATTCTCAAATATTAAACGGTGATGATCTGCCCGATTCAATTGAGCATCGTGGGATTGACATAATTCAAGAAAATGTTTCCAATAATGTGCATACGAATGTTGAGCATCATAATTTATCAACGCCAAACATTGTGGGTACAAACCAACATACGGTAGATCTAATTTTATCTGTCGATTATATATTTTATTAAAAATAATGATACAAGAATATTATTACGGATTAAATATAAATTTATCAGCTTTTAGCAATTCAATTAATTGTGTTGTTTACTTTTAGGATAGAGCATTATTTATTTGTCAGATTTGTGGAGAATTTTACGTAGAAGATCAACTAAAGTTTTTCTATCATCTCAAGCAACATTATGAACCTCATAATACGTCAATTATATTAGGAACTATGCATCACGACGGTAGTTCAATATCCATGGACAAAGTAAATTATTTTTTATTTAATATAGTTTAAAACCCAAAACTGATTACAATATGCTTAAAATCTTGTTTGTGTAATATTTTTAGATTGACGATTCCATAGTGGTTAGTAATGAACCGTTGCCAGATTCGCTTGTTGATTTATCGCTTGATGATACCATTTCAAATAAGTCTCTGTTGTATCAAAGTCAAAATAAACTTACTGAATATAGCTCTGGAAAATTACTTTACAACAATACGCTGAAGTCTCCAATTTATTCGACTGATGATAAGACTTCCCTGCATCAAACTACAAATAAATTAAACTTTATGAACACCAGCACCGTTGATAAACTCATGTATGCGTGCAATCAATGTCCGAAATCTTTCAAGAGACAAAAACAATACGAAGCGCATACGAAAGATGTTCATTCAAAGGTTTGTTTCAATTTCCTTTTACGAATAGAATCATAACGCATTGTTTCCATGGGCGGATTTATAACTCACGCTGAGAAGTCATTTTTTATTGATATTTTTATACATATTTATAAAAATATTTGTATTATCTAAGGTACGTGCATCAATGTAGATCGTAAAATTTTATTGCTATGCTGATTTAAAAAAATGTAAATGTAATTTATAGGTCGAAGAGATGAGCGAGTTTAGCGAACCGGAAGATTTGATGGAAGGTATACACGTGGTCGTTGGACCAGAAAATGAAGATTATCTCCAAGAAGATTTGTCCTCGCAACATTCAAACACGATCATTATTCAAACGGCGTTAGAAAATCAAGATCATTATATATTACCGCAACTCACTATTGAAAATGGTCAGGTTGTTCATCAACAACATTTAAATACTAAAGAATGGTATGAGTGATGTCTATTTTTTGATGTTGTTGTGTATTAATCATTTTAAAAAAATAATTGGCATTTTTTAATCGCAGGTTTGTAAAAGACAGTGTATCCACAGAGGACATTAAAAGTGATGATTCAAATATGATCATACGAGGGAATCCCATCGAAGATAATAATTTACAAGAGGCCATCGAAGATGACACAAAAAGCGAATCTGCCAAGTCTGATGAAATATTTATATGTCCTATGTGTGGAGGAGTGTTGACCAGTAGAAAAGACTATGACACGCATGCTGAACGGTGTCACATGCAATTAAAAGGTAATTATTTTTTAAGCAAAATTTATATGGGTGCGGTATGGAAAATCGGCTTGAACGTCGTGAAAATGTGTTGTTGATCAAAACAAGAGGAAAAGATCATTTGTAGTATTTCCATCTCCTTCGCATGCATCATAGACGTGTTTGTGTCTGTGTCTAGCATAAAGCAGTCTGTAGACCAGTAGCTTGCCTATTTTATTTTATATTACACAAACATATGTTACAAAACATATTTATATGTATATTTGAATTTGTCTGTTTGAAGCCTAAATAAATGCGATAATTTCCATAAATTAATATTTTTTTGGTGCGTTTGCGTATCACGTTCATCAGTAGTGAAATTACTTCACACTGTTTCATTTATTCATATTCATTCATAGCGCGTTCTAAGCAATAAACAAAGTATTGCTGTACTCATAAAAATGTGAAACCACTTAAAATCCTTGACCATTTGTCGTCTGTTATCAATTGGTTAATGATAGTCGTCATTCAAATTTTGGTTATCTTCAAAGTAACATTAACTAGAACGCTATGTTTGTGATTTAATACAAGGCTCTCGAATGTTTATATGCTCTTTGGAACTCATAGGTGAGCACTAAAATGCCACGACTTTAACGAAACATAATTTATTCAATCAAAATAATTTTCATTTGCTTCAATAGGCTTTTGTTTCGATCCCGGTTTTATAACATTTTATTCCTTATAAAGTGGGGGGAAATCGGTTAGAGAAATATGTAATAAATAAGGTGCATGTAGTAAAAATCTCTTATCTTAAAGTGTTTAATATAGAAAGTATGCGGCCGAGCGTTATCTTGGAGCAGTATGGGTCCACGCCTATGTATTAGAATTGACTTCTTATTTGTCCACAATACAGTAACCATAAGCTTTTATGATGCTTTGATAACTTTGACGGATGTCTTGGAGATTTATCGGCATTTAACTTCTGTCCAGATCTTTACCTTATGTATTTATCCAGCTTTTAAACCTTCCTATTGAAACGAAATGACGAGAAATAGATGTGTCACTAATACTTAATTCAAAAGCGAATGCTTTAACCGTTGTATGTGGATTAAGTTTTACTATTGATTTACAATCTTCTTGAAAAGAGAGGGATAATCATTTGTAGGGTGTCCGTCTTCATCGCATACATCATCTGCTATGTGTACACGTAGTGTAAAGCAACCACTACTTCAGTAGCAATCCTATTTTATTATATATTACACAAACATAGCTTCATCATTGCCAAGCATCAAACATTTCAATATGAAATAATTCGTAATATTTAATAGCTTTAGTTACTAGTCCGAGCGTTTAATTGCGGGACTATCTACAGGCTTACAAATACTTTAAAAAATTAAAATAAATGTATTTAATTGCAGAAGAGGAACTTCAAAGGTTCATGGATGTAGAAATCGATGTAAGCGATACTGAACCGGGAGAAATTGCACCGATCGTTGAAAGTGACAATGAAGAAGAAAGTGAAGAGATAGAAGACGTAGAAGACGAGGAAAAGAGCGTACAAAAGAAATCTACTAAGACTGTTTTAAAATGTGTAGAATGCGGTAGAGAATTTAAACATAGAAACTCAATAATTTATCATATGCTCTCACACGATGGTACTAAATCATTTCAATGTGAGGTGTGTGAGAAAAGCTTTTTTACTGCTAGCGCATTGAAGGTTTGTATTTGAAATCATTTTGTACGTATAATATTTTTTATTCGTGTTCTAATGACATGATCCATTCAAATCAGGTGCATTCCCGATTGCATAGTGGGGATAAACCGTACAAGTGTATAGAATGTGGTAGGAAATTCCGTCAATGGGGAGATCTTAAATATCATTTTATATCTATTCATTCAAATGTGGTTAGTATTTTGTAGCTAATTAGTCATCACAAGTATTGCGTATTTAATTTGAGTTTTAATGAACGATTATTTATTATAGAAACAGCATCAGTGTGAATATTGCGGAAAGAATTTTGCGAGAAAGTATTCGCTTATTATTCATAGGCGTATACACACGGGAGAGAAGAATTATCGTTGTGAATTTTGCAATAAAACGTTTAGAGCTAGTTCTTATCTGCAAAATCATAGGAAAATACATACAGGTAGTAGAGGAATTACGTTATTGTATAAATATAAATGAATTTAAATGTTTATTTATTAAATTTGCAATGAAAATTTTAGGTGAAAAACCATATCCCTGTGAGTTGTGCGGAAAAAGGTTCAGAATGAAAGGTGATATGCGACGTCATTTAAAGATACATAGCAAAACGCAAGTCGTCGATAAAGAAAAAGAAAACGATAAAGTTCAAAACAAGGACAACAAACCGCTGCCTGTTAGGATTAGTCGATCTAAATCTTTAAACGTTTCATCGATACAGGAGGTGTCCAAGGAAGAAATGAAGGTGGAAAAGGAAGAAGCTCAAGGTGAAATTGAGAATGAGGATAGCAATGGTGATATAAAGCAGGCTGTTAGTAATGAAGAAATGATTTCGTCTCCTTCGTCGGAAAGAGCATTACAAGAAGACACAAAATTGAATTCAAACTTTTCTTCTGATATTAGTGGGTCTATGTACACATGTTGGCCAGTTTTTACAGCGTAGTGTACTAATGCTTCCCAATAATGAATATGTATTTGTAATTTTATAATTGTGTAAAGATTAAATTAATTGTTTGGATCGAAGCTCTATAGTGGTGCCCCTCTCCCCCCTAGTGGAATAATCGGAACCCAAGTTAAAATATATAATATAGATTTTATTGAAATGTGAATGAATGGGTTAGGTCGAAAGTTGTGCTTTAATGTGGACCAAAATTGCCGTTGCACACATATCATGCGGTATTGTTAAAATAATTGCGCAGCTATATTGTATTATTTCTGTTTGTATATTGAGTTTAAATTACATTTTTTTGCTATGATTTCACCAAAATTTAAATAATCTGTATTCGTTTTTTAGTGGATAAAAGCAATAATTGAAAGTGGATTGGGCGTTGTAATGAATTGATTGTTCGCTATAGGTATTTTTTTAATTGAGGACAATGTATTGTAACCTTTTAGATGCAAGGTTGAAACGTATCACACTCGATAGAGCAAGAACAGAAAATTATGAATTGATTTTATTTATTTATATTAAAAGTGTTTTTTTTCCCCTATGATATTCATTCAGCTTTGTTAACCTTTCCCTTATGATGCTACATATTTAGTACGCCATGTATTTTTTATATTTCATATCGATATTCGATAATATATATATATCAATATATTAGATCGGGGAATAAGTTCGTAGCGTTTTATGTACCGCCAAAAATCGTTTGGTCTGGTATTGAAGAATTTGTTGAGCCAGTTTTTAAGGTCGTCGGCAGTGGTGTAGTGGGGCGGGTCATGTGGGGTCGGCGCTCCCACACTTTTTTCTAAACGATTTGGAAATTTTGCATAATATATATTGTAATTTTTAAAAATTTATTTTAACTTAAATTGGTTAAATTTAAAAATGTTTGGTTGGAAACTTGGTGCGAAAATTGTATCACTGCTGGTAGGGGAGGGGGCACTGAAATATTATAATTAATCAGCGCTCTCAGACTTTTTTATTCAGCACTACATCACTGGTCGTCGGGAGCAGTCAAAAGTGCTTCTCTAAGACCTGTTTTAAGACGCTCTTCATCGAATTAAGAAGGTCTTCTGTTACGGGGCACATCGTCAACATCAAAATCATCATTTTTGAACTTTGCAAACCGTATACGTTGCAAATGTCCCGGACTGCTTCAGCAGCTTTTTGACCTTGATAAAAAGCAATGAAGAATAGGTGTCGAAAATGTTTTTTACCTCCTGGATATTCCATTTTTATGTACATTACTACAATTCGACTCGTGTAGTAAATACGTCATAGTAAAGGAAAGGTTAACGAAGTTCATGAAATGTATCAAAATAAATTCTGTTATTAAAAAGCTTATTATAGTGAAGATGCATCATATATTTTGAATTGAAGGGCATCAGAATTGTGCAATTAACTCCTGAATCTAAAATACTGTGAACTTTTTAATGTTTCTATACAAATGTACAAAGAGCAGTAATTATTAAAATCAAATCTGAGCTAAAATTCTAACGTGTGCTAAAATTCCTAATCAAGTTTATTAATATTCACTCATTAATAAGTCCAAATAAATTTCCAGCATTTTACCATCGATTTTGAACACGCGTCATGCCCATTATGCTTCTTTTTAATATGATTGTATTCATGAAATGCATGTCTAATTTATTTTAATTGTGATTTTATATCATACGCAATATGCCAATTGAATTTGCATCGACAATTGAAAAAAGATTATGATTTAGTTTAAGACAATCCTGTAATGTGTAATCGCAGAATTAATATTATTATGAGAAACAAGGATCTATGTAATGTATGCTCATAAAAATACCTTGAATTTAAGGACTGATCATAAAATGTCCGGAAAACCTATTTATTATAAAAAATATGAAGCCGTAAAATATGCTCGTAAAGAAAAGCATAGTTTATTGATAATATGATCGTTTTGCCTTCCTGTTGTTTATCAGTCTACATAATGTATGCCAACGAAAATGTTAAATTATACGAGAGGAAATATTAAAACCTTATCTATTACATAAATACAATTTAATTACAATAACACATTAAATTTTACTGATTATTTCAGAAGGTTACCAATTTTTTTCTATTATTAATTTGAAGTCAAGCTCAAATAAAACTGTCGTCTATCTACAATTGTTGAGGATTTTTTTATACATGTCTTTGATTTGTTTGTGTAATATTTTGGTGTTTGTATCCATTTTAAATAAGACTTAATGAAATAGAATATTTGATGGCAATATTAAATCTATGTCGATGCACATCTGTGGGCCTTACATTCCGATATTTAAAAATGAATTTGTATCTTGAAATCACAGTGACGGGATTTTTAACGAGTGAAATGATTTATATGAAATTTTATGTTGTGTTTTTTAAAATAATCGGCAACTAAGTTTCTAAAAACAATTGTGTGAAGTGCTAGGTGAAAAAAATGCAAATCATAGCCGTTAAATCCTATATGGATTTTCCACAAGTTGAAGATAATGAGATGAGCCACGTTTAAAGACTATCGTGTCTTGAAGCAATCGCCTTATAATTGCAATGTAAAATCTATTCAAAAAATAACAGCAAATCTGCATTTCGATAAGGTGGATATTCTGCATGAATAATGAAAAAAATGTTTTTACAACACAGTATGTACAGCCCTACGTGATAAATTGACTGTTGATAAAACGAAGAAACTTCGACGAAAGGCATTGCATATCTCATTTGTCTCGTTATCCAGATTTGTTTTCCTTCTCGCTACCATTTATTTCGATCAATGCAACACTTTCGAGATGAAAATATATTAACGAAGTGCATATGACGTGTTAATCAGGACGTTTTGAATGTTTATATGCTAATTGAATGGTAGAAGAAGGTTATATCCTTGAATGGAAATTATATTTTGGATAAATTAGATGAAAATAAATATAAAAGAATATCTTATTGTTTCATTAAAGAGTTTAAATTTAAAATGGGACGATCTAGTGTTAAAATTTCAATGAAAATTAAGACGTCTAACGTAGATTTCGTTACTCGGCTCAAATGGCTGGTTCTATAAGAGCGTGGGCTTACTGTTTGTACGACCTAATGGCATCTCTTGGCACTACACTAATACTTTTGGCGTTGTGTCGTTTTTTATTTTTTGGTTTAAACATTTGCTAACTACTTCACATTTGTGAATTTATCACCGTAGCCGCTCTCAACGTCCGACGACATCATCGATAATTGAATCGGATGTGCAGCTGTGAAGGGTCTGTAAGTGTTATGCTGTGTACTTCATTGTGTTATCATTGTCTTGATTATATTTGTTTTTATGTAGAGGTTTTTTACTACTACCAAATTCAAACTCGAAAGAAGTAGTATTCTGTTTTTGATCAGTTATGTATTAGATTGTCCCATTAGGAATGTCGTTTTTCGTTTGTCGAGCTATTTTTGACGATTGAGGAGTTGGTTTCTTTATTTGACCTTTGAAAACCGATGTCTTTTGCGTTTCTTTTTATCGATTAAATCATGACGCGTACTTGCACGCAACACCTTGATCTCGTCAATAACATTGTGCGGTATCCACAGCTCCTGTTTTATGATCTTTCCTAATTTTTTCAAATGTATTTGAATACTTCCCCGGAAGTATCCGAGCTTATCTGTTAATTCTCTCATAATCTATATTAGATTTAATTCAATTTCAGCACAAAGGATATCGTCATCCACTTTAACCTTTATCTCATTTCAGACCTTATTTTCTAAACTAAAATTTTCACTTTTAAATTGTTTAAACCATCTCTGGCATTGACAAACAGTTAAGGATTCTCCGGGTATACTCTTTGATAACACGTTTAGGAGTAAGTATTAAAAAAACGACATTTCTAACGGGACAATCTATTACATATAAATCGTACGTATCGTATGTACGCAATTGATCCGAACAATAAATCAATACAGACTAAATGAGATATGCTCGTTTCTTAACGTCCGAAAACTTAATTTGCCGCTTCGTTCCGGGCATATTAAAAAATTACAGCTGCTCAAATGGTCATATTCCCGTGACCATAATGAACTTAATAAAGTATTTAGTGCAATTGACTGCGCGCGCGGACACGATGAAATTTCCCGCGCGCATTCGATGTTTACGTGTATTTTGTGATATGTAAAAATAATTGAAAAAATATTTGTAAAACCATTTATTTTAATATACTGATTTTTTTACTAAATATTTGTCCATCAATTGTTATGTTAAGTGATTTAGACTTTTATAGTACGCTGTGAATTTGAAACACGTTAAATTCGCATATATACGAAGCAATCTGTTATAAATTAGCCGCGAGTTTTAATTAAAATAGGAATAAGATGCGCTAACACAATTCATAATCCTCATACTTTGCTAGATTTAGAAGTAACCATTGATATATTTTTATTAATATTGTCTTATTATAATTGAAAGTCACCGCGGATGTCGCAATAGTAGACGCGAGTTATAATGATGATGATGAGATGCCTTCAGTTGGTGTTAGAATTATTGTTAATTGGATAAAATTTTATTTTTAATTTGAAGCATTGTTTTGCGATTAAATCTAGACGTACAGACATACAAAAAACCTTGGAATGATTTTTTTTTTCTATATTTAATTTTATTTATAATGTACCATCTAAGTATTATCTGCTCTTTTTAAGATTCCAATCCGTTGAAGAGGTAGGCTATTTTTTTCCGAAATGTATTTTGGACTTTATTATCTGACATGAAATTAAATTTAAATTGTATTTCAAAAAAATCTGATTCTACACAACAAATGATGGAATTTTAAGCCTTTGAGTGTTGAAGTTAAAAGCCTATGACTCGGAAAGTTTAATATTTATGTTCAGCTGAAGATTAGCCTTTGGAAACCCTGATATATAGATTATATTTTGACACTCGGATGGCTTAAGAGCAGCACAAGTAAATGTTATTTGATCTTAATTATTTATTTAGAAAACCAATTATTTCCACATTTTATAGCTGTGATAAACATATGTGTGTAAACGTCATGTTTATTTTTCAAAAATCACATCAGATTTTAGTATTAATCCTACCAATGTATTTAATTTTGTTGAATGTAGCTGTATAAATTGTTGATGAAGTATTATAGTAAAGGAACATAAGTTTAACTATCTCAAACGCACCAATATTATTAGCAATTTAAGAAGAAAGTGTGTAACTTTTGCTTACTCTGAGTTAGTAGATTGTCATTTTAGTAACCGAAAAGTACAAAATTCTGTACTTACGTTTTTTCATACTATAGGATACGGCAGGGAAACAACCTTATTTTAAAAACGAATAACACAAACCGTATATGACAATTTAATTATTTTTCCATGTTACGGAAAGACATTTAAAATCTTTATTTATTGTTTTAAAAATTATATTATTAAGATGGCCTCCATTTTGGTCAACGCATTCAGTCTCCCGTCATTCCCGCATTCAGTCTCATTTTGGTCATACCGAAGGTAGTAGCAGCCCTGTCGATAGACGTAAGCGCTGCCAAAGCTTCCGACCTCGATTTCGCCACAATGTCGATGTCGTCCGCAAAGGCAATGTACATTATATCCTCGTTCCCGTATCCCGATCTGCCAGCCTCTCTCATAATTGCTTTCAACCTAATGTTAAAGAGAATCAGGGAGAGGGTGTCGTTAAAACGTATAACGCTGACTTATCCGATACTAATACAATCTGGTCACGTACATCCTTGATAGCCTCACCAGCTTACCTGGAATTTCCATCTCCAACATGGCCCTCCAAAGTTTTTCCTGGTTGATGCTGTCGTATGCCCTGCAAAAGTCTACAAATATGTAGTGGAGATCGACACCGTACTCCCACATTTTTTGAGAGAATTATTTGATTGTAAATAATTGGTCCACAGTAGACCTGCTGGGTCTTAAATCACACTGGTATTCACTGAGAAGTTCATCGAGAGGGGAATCTTGCATAGGACACCCTTGCCCTTCTCTGTCCCCCTGGTATCGTTTATCGCATTGCTTCGGAGGGACAGGTAGTCTGGTCTCTTTGACCCGAGTGCTTGTTTCAGCGTGTTCCTTTGGGGTGTCCAAGCCTCACAATCATCGATGGTGTGTTTCGCATCATCGACCTTCGCTTGACAGTGATGGCACGTCGCGGATGTTTCCTTGCCGATCCTCTTCAATTACGCACCATAACATCCATGTCCTGTGAGCACTTGCGTCAATCGGTAGGTCGTTTCTCCATATTTTCGAACCATCCACCGACTTACAACCGGGATAAGTCAATGGGTCCATCTTCCATTGCTAAACGATGCCTATTCTAGATAATGCGCACCAAACAGTCGTATCTTAGATCCCCCTTTTTAGGCTTAACAGTCGTTTCAGGACGCGCGTTTGTGTTATTGATTTAAAAAAAAAAAGTCATTTTCCTTGCCGCACCCCGTACATATTTCTATGGGTGCATGGATTTATTTAACGTTTACTTTCACAGGGTTCTTCGATATTCTCGTAAAGGTGTCTGTAGAGATTTATGACGGGTGATTTATATTTTATGTTCTGTAAAATCGGCTTAAAACAAATTGTTTTCCATTTTTTATCGGCATTATAAATATGGAATTTTATAAAACGACACATAAAAGCGTAGTTTAATTTGGAAAATTGTACATATATATATATATATATATTGGTCTAATATATCTAATTTTTTTTTTTGTAATCGTAGCGCTTCAATATTATATTACGAGCCTCGCTTAAGACATAATGAAATATTAACTCTGCTGCCTTTCATGGACGCAACATTGAATAGCAGATAATTTTTTTCAAAATGTATAATGAAAAATTCGCCTTAAGTAAATACATTGTTAATTAACGAATCACGTAGACATTGACAACAAAAAAATTATATATTTTTACACTTTCTGAAATATGCGAATAAAAGTTTTATTCACAACAATAAGCATGTTTTATTTTTTAACGTTAGATGAACATTTATTACGTTCACAATCCAGGTATTATAATTTGCAATATATTACTTATGTGGCGAATTATTTGATTGATACGCAATGCAGAACGAATAGCTTTTTTTTATATACATATTAATTTTAAGGCTTTCTGCAAATAGTATTGTTTAGATGAACTGATTTTTTCATATACATCAATGATCGTGAAATTCCATTAATCACAGAAGCTGCTTGTATTATGCTCGATGTACAAACAGGTCATCAATTCTTATATAAAAATAAATATAAATCTTTTAATCGGGAATACTAACGAGTTAAGAATATGAATTGCACGCATAGATGAGTTTCAGCATTAAATATGTATGTAATCCAATTACACGTCGGTGAATACGCTTTGAAAAATGAACGTCTTAAAACCATATATGCGGTAGGCCGTAATTTCAAAAGCCTTATTCGTTGTTATTTTGTATATGTGCTCAAGTGCAAAAGTTCACTACTGTTCTTAAATTATGTTAACAATTTCAAATGCTTATGCAAATTACGAGCTAAGATCTTAATTTTATTTATATGTATATTTAATTTCATGTAATATAAACAGCAACATGAATATCTGTAAATAGCTTATTTCCAATTATTTTTGTTGTTTTTTGATATTTCCATATTTTATTTTTAATTTTGAAGTCTTGAAGTGCAAAAGTTTTGATTGATCACACGATTCCATCAAATATTAAATTCACTGTGATCCAGCTCTCAAAAGTGACCCTTCACCTCTTACTTAAATTAAGCGACTACGGTTGTTTATACAATAATATTTAGTGATATTTTTATATGAATTGAAATGCAAATAGTTGGAGAGTTTTTGGTTTATTTCACATCTGTTATTACCAATGTACTGAGACTGATTTTGTATTTGATAGTTATTGCGAATAAAGTATGACATTTGTACTATAATATTAAAAAGAAATGTTTTAATTTTTCAATTTAGGAAATTCATGAAACTCTGCTCCTTTCGTGATCTCCCATAGTGTGGATCGGGCCTAAGCAGATATTATCTGCTGATGCATGACGGTATTTGACGGTAACTGTGTGTAAATTGTCTTTTGTCTGTCTTTTAAATCGTCGGATCAGTTGCGCTTGACTGAGGATTAAGGGTGATTTACTTAATTATACATGTTGTCATTGATTTAGATTATTTACACATTTTCATTGAACTTCTGAAACCAGACAGTATTTGTTATGAGAATGATTAGTATAATTTATCTTAACACATTCCCGGAGGGTTAGATCTTTGTTTTTAAAGCCATTTTACAAAGGAGTGGTGATACTCGGCTAATGACACCACTCCAGAACAGTCGATGGGGAATAACAAAATTGGTCAACATAAGAATGATGCGAGTATCATAATTATCAAAACAAACGCCTGTTCTCAAGACAACATGAACGAAAGTCATCTTATCTTTGTTGAAAGAGCTTAATAGCTTATCCGACGATAGCGAGTTAATCATACCTAAATTTTATGACGGCTAAAAGATTCTTTAGAATACAAAGCGAATTTGGGTTGGGAAAATGGAGGTCATATTTGGAAATAAAAAAAGGGATCTAAATGAAAGTTTATTTGAATCAGGCAAAAATGGATACAATGGTAACGCAATCAGTACCAATTAACAGTTTTTTAGGTTTCAAAAATCGAATCAATAAAAAAATTAGATTAAAGACAGCCAACACATATCAATTCATAAATTCATGTGTGAATTGGAATGTAATCAAGATTTTTTTGTGACGAATTTAAAAGGTTTCAATATCGATAAAATTACATGTCATTGATTGACTAGCAATGAAAACTATTCTAAGCACACAATTATTTGGTTTGAAGACTTGATTCTTCTTGGATGAAATGTGCACTGCGGCACGAGGATGGACAGTAGCTAATTTTCCGAACGTTAAATTTCACGAGTTAACAATTATACAAATCCAAACGGTTCGCGACTTGATATATTGCAACAAAAAAATGAGACTCAACTGATCTTTGAATAACAAAGCCAAGTTAATACTATTCCTAAAAAATATTTTAATACCAAATGTAAAAAATACTAAGTTTAATCACAATCAAGCAATAACTGCAGCATTCTCGGGTTTAAAGAGCGACAAAGAATACAAGCAATAAATATAAAATTAATTTGTCCGTTGCAACGCATGTGAAATTGCACACAAAAACATTTGTACTATAAACCAATGGTTATATTCAAAGGCGCAACATGTCGTCGCGCATATTTAAAAATAATTGCCTAAATAGCGAGTATAAACAATTTATACATGTGCTTTATGATTTACATTGACCGAGTCAACAACTAATTCATAGCTAAATTATAATACATCTAAAATGAGATTTGTAATGTATATTGCTAATCAAAACAACAAATACAAGTAAATCGTGACTTCGCGATGATTTTTTACATGTTTATAAACTGGCCGTCTTTATCTAACATTAGGATGTTGGGATTTTCTTTTTCAAAGTCTGTCGGGGCTCTATTTCTGTCGGTGTCGGCCCATTCGCCGGTACTCTGGCCCCATTCACCGAGAGTTTCGCACATGACGTCGGGTTCAGATTTCGCCGACAGCTTCTCCGTCTGTTACAATAAAATTTTCAATGATGCAACACGTATACATAAAATAAATTTAATACCACATGTAGGATGTATTGAGAAAAAAAAATCCCCACCTATTACCTCTCTATCTTTTTGAGCAAACTTTTCAAACATATTTGCATATAATTTCTTTTCCTTGTCATTTTGCTTTTTTATCGTTGCTTTGCTTAATGTTATTTGATTAACAGCCGCCTGAAATAGTAATTTTTGATTTATCAAAGACGTGCTTAAGTTATTATCTGAGCACGCTGGTATTTTGTTTTGCAAAAGTTAAACCACATTTCAAAATACGTATAGCATTATCATTATTTAAGGCGTGCACAAACAGGATGTTTTTAGAATAATCATTTGTCCGTATAAAAATGTTGTCAACCTTATTTTCTGGTTCAATCTCGACGACTTTTTGGAATGCTTCTATTGCTTGAGAACATTCGCCCAACGCTTGCAATGCTTGACCCAATCTGAACAAACCCTTAACGTTATTGGGTTCAATATTTAGAGCATTATTCGCGCTATCTCTAGCATCGAACGCTTGTATCGGATTAAACTTCAAATAACAGAGTGAAAGATTCAAATGCGCCGATAAGAGCAAGCTATTCCTAGCGTCGGGGCTCTCTTCCCCTTCTAAATCTGAAATAACATTTTATTTAGTATCGATATATAAAATTAACGACGATTAAAATATATGTTAAATTTTACCGTTCTTAGACAAATGCGAAACAACATTCTTGTACATTTTTATAGCGAGTGGATATTTGCCAGATTTAAAGTATTCAGTGCCTTTGTCTTTGAATGTGCGACCTTGCTTCATCACGTATTCGTAATTGTATGAGTCGACGTCTGATTTTTCGTAATTCTTCAACGTTACGGTATAATCTACGACTGCATCGGGAGGCACTCCGAGTTCCTTATTTCCGCTTGCTTTGAAGGCATACCTCGGTTGAAGGATCAATCGGGATGTTTCTCCCATTGTGAACTTTTCGAGTGCTCTTTCGACGCCGTCGCAAACGCCATATTCGCTACCTTCTCCGAGATAAAACGATACGGATCGTTGTTCAAACGGTTTAGCATCCTCGACACCGTGAAGCCGACCGACCAACTCAACTGAAATATATTGCACAATTAAAATCGTTGCATGATATTTTAAAATGATTTAAATATGTTAAACTTACCATCAACAAGAGTACCGTCCGAAGGATGGTCGTAATTGTTTCCCGGTGTGATTGTATACCTAACAATACCTTTATTCTTCTTAGGGCTGAGATCTTCACCTTGCCAATCGATCATTTCTACCTATAAAAAACTAATTAAATAACTTGTTCATATAAACTACTTTATTATTAAAGATCGATTAATAAAAATTACTTCGAATTTCAACCATGAGTTTGGCGGTATTTTAGGTGGGCTTCCATTTTCTCCGTATCCGTATTCCGGCGCACACGTTAGAACGCATACTTCGCCTTTTTTCATCGTAGCGACACCCGCGTCCCATGCTTTGATAACGTGACCTGTGATATGAAAAATAATATGCTATTATCGTAGACGGTTTATTAATTTTTTCGCTACATAGATCTGTTTTGAGACTATCTGCATTATTGAATTTGCACAAGATTTAAACAATCTATTATCAGTGAAATATGATACTATTGAGATTTACTAGTATTGAAGTTATGAAATGATGCATAATCATTTTGCTTAATGCTTTTTAAACATATCCAAAGACCAATAAGAATAGTTCTTGGTATTCTTTATTAATGCTCTTTGAACGAGTGACAAAACTATATGAATATTTATACGTTTTCAACAAAAGTAAAAATATAAGTGTGTTTTATTTTGCATGAATACATATGCAGATTTTCAGTATTTATTGATTGGCTGAAGAAAGGTCAAATGTTTATGGTCGATTAAATTATAGTAAAAATAGACAATTAACATTGTTGGAGTTTGTATGGTATAATCAGTCTCAAGACAAAATAATAACGTCTTTGCTCCAAAAAAAACCTTAATTTCTAATTTATTTGTCGGCGACCAAGAATGCGATCTGGAAAATGTTCGCTGAGCCATTCCTCGAATCACTTGACCAGCATATCGATTTGTTTCGACTGCAATTTTTTCAAAAATATCGTCCGTTATTATAAGTTGATAAAAATCTTGCGGTCCTCCCTGAAGAAGCATCTCTGCAGTTCTAGGTTCGACTCCTGATGAACTTACGAATGATGTCACATTAGCCGTGACACCCAGAGGTGTGAACCACTCATTATAAGAAACAATAAAATTTTGCACATTCAATCAATGTCATTATTTTCACATTCACTTTCGCTATCGTCTGGTAATAGTTGCCGATGATGAATAACGTCGGGAACGCTGGTGAGTGATTCTTCATCTTTGGATACGTCTATACGAGACATATTATCGATATCTGATAGAAAAACCATTGTGTATCATTACAATGTATATTATTCAAAAATATATGTACCATCTTCTAATATATAAAAATCAATGTTTGTTTGTCCGTATTTAATGCGCTTCCATATCATTCATCAGATTGCGATAGAACTTCGTCCACTTATTGCTAAGGATTGCACGAGTTACATAGGCATATTCTAATTTATAAAAATAAATGTTTGTCCGCATTTAATGCGCTTCCATACCGTTCATCCAATTGCGATAAAACTTTGTCAACTTACCGTTTACACTTGCGGGAATAACATAGGCATAGTAAAAATATTCATGCCGAGTATTCGCTAGTAAAATAATAAAAATCCCATATGCGTTGCATTCCCCATTGTAAATGTAAATGTACTCGGCACGATACGTGTTAAATGTAATATATTTTGACATTACCTTTGTGTTTATTGGATTATTAAGGAACTTTGTGTTTAATGGAAAAACATGCATGACTACCCGTGGCATTACCATTTAACGTTTTAAAATCTTAAAAGGAGGATTCGGCATACTTCTACTATCATTTTTTTAATTAATTTATTATATAAGATGCCAGCGCTTTATATAATGATCTTACTGCATTATGCACGGGGAAACTTTCTGCGCTCTTGCGTTTTGACGCAGGCAATCTTTTAACGTGGCATGTAAAAATGTATATTTACATAAAATGTCAATATTCTTAAATTAATCAACATTTTTAAATAATTTTTTCAAATAGTGCTTATAATCACTAAATATCCAGTATCAGTATAGATATTGAAAAATTATATATTTCGGCAAATTTATTTATAACCGACACTAGAAAACATGTTTTTATTTATTCATTAGCGTCTTGTTAGCTAATAGATAACTTTTTTAATGCGTCATAATTTTTTAAAAATCGTCTTATGTTTGATAAAATAAAGCAAAAACATAATTAACAAATGGCACAAAGCTAAATTAAATCAGGAAAAATGTTGACGATCCACAAGAAAAAGTTTTTAAATAGAGAAATTTAAATCGGAGGTACACAATTAATATTCAAGTAAATCTTATTATTATATTATTCTAGAAAGATAAAATTAAAGATTTTATATGCTCAAGATGATAATAATGTATTATAAAATCAGTTTTATTTATTAAATATCATAGAAAGATTGACGATACATCTCCTTATATAAAAATATCATGAATTAAAAAAGTAGGGTTATGACAGATACAACTAAGAATTGTGACTTTACAAATGCTTTGTATAAAATATTATCAATTAAATTCGATTACGATCCATAATTTTAATTAGATTACAATAAGACAACTATTTTTTATGCAAAATTATTCATTTATTACTTTGGATACTGCTTTAATTAATGCATTTAGAACTAATTTCATTAGGAATGTTCTCGGCGTTTGGAGCAAAATATGTATGGCGCGAGTTTTTATGTTAGGTACCGGCGTGTGAAATATTGAGGGTTAAGAGTCGATGTCGAGGAAATAGTCGTTTGGTCACATGAACGAGGTTGCATCGGAGGTATACCTTTTCCGAGGGTGAATTCGAAGGGGGCATCGCGATCCTTGCTGGAGTCGAAGACGGTTCCATCGAGCAAAGTGCCGGTGTAGTGCACCGTAACGCGGCAACCGGCAGCCGGCTTTTCATTACCGACGCCTTCTACCGTCACGCGTTTCAATAGCGAACCATTCTTCTCTGAAGACAAGTCAACGTCTACATTCGCCATCGTTATTCTTCGACAAACTGGCGTTCAAGCAGCGGCGCAACCTTACCCCACACAAACTGAACTTATACGATTCATGTCGGTTTTTATATAGAGCGATTTCTCAGTCCATATTATTATTTTGACGTCAATTTAAAACATAGTTTTATTTACATAATTTAAATATTACGCTTAAAATGTCATATTACTATGTATATTAGATTTAAAAAAAAATAATGATTTTTTTCAAATTTTTACAGAAAATAAAAATATGTTTTTTCCTTGTCAAATTCAAGTCAAACATATTAAAATAAGCTTAAATTTTATTAAATTAAAACGTATCATTAACTAAATCTGAATTTATTATTTAAAATTGATTTGACATTTATCGAAGCCGAAATAAAAAAAAGTTTTTATAACTAGTAGTTTTGCTTCATATTTTACATATCGCCACACTCAATTCAAATGTCAAATATCATTTTTGAATGTAAGAATGTATTTATAATTATTTATATATTTAAGACAGCTTTCGTCATAGTATTTATAAAAAGCATAATTAGTGCTAAATAAGATATTTAGAGAAACCTAAATATTAGTCCAATCCATCTCCTAAATGTTTTGTCCCGCTATATATCTTGTGATAATGTCGATCCTGGATGGCATCTGCTATTATACCATTATTTTTACCTATTGATTCTTGAATTGAATGGATATTGAATGGATAGTTCTACAGTGAACTGTTCGTGGCTGTACTATGATGATGATGATTTATATATAATATATTCAGCTGCTAAATCATAATAGTTGGTAAATTATGGATGAGGTTTTTGGTGAGAAATTTAAAAATAAAATATTAATAATCATAATTTTATAAAATCTGTTACATCCATAGGTTATTAAATAATATACATGTGTTATCTAAAATTGAACGATTTAATAAATTCTAAAATATTCAAACTTTAGATATGCTTTATTTATTTACAAAATCACAACAAAACATTGATTCAAAATCTGCATCCATTTGTAAAACGCTCAATACTTATATTTAATAAGACATATAATAAATAAATAATAAATATTGTGGTGTTGCACTTTAACGTTGTGCTTCCGCTACACTGGCTTTCGTAGCATACGTTGCAATTTTGTAAATTGTGTCCAATTTTTATATTCGATTTTACGTGGTCATTGCATAGCTTTGTCAAAGCGTTGGTCATCAGACATTTATCGTATTGTATGACCTTATTTTGAGCGCCTGAAATTATTATTAATATGCAATTTTTAGAATTGATTTCGATAGCGATATAGATTTTTATATATTTATTGTCTACCTCGCATGATACTATCGGTCGTTGAATCGGTACATTCAAAGTCAAAATGAGTCTTTTCTTTCGTGCTTGCTATATTCTCACACTCGACTTTCTTAATATTACCTTTGGCAATGACGGAACAATTATGGCATTTCTCTTTGATGCATACCGTTGGTCTAGATTCTTTAAAAAAAAATGAACAGATATTGAAACTATTTTAAAAGGTCAAAATCAAAGGTTTAATATCAAACCTATTTCATAACTGGCCGAGAATCCTGATAATTGTCCGCTTTTATCAGATGTAAATTCCAGATGAAGTATATTACTTTCACTGACGATTCCCCATGGTATTGTAGAACCGCAATACATTCCATGCAACTTTGTAAATGTGTCATTTATAATACTGTTTATCATAAGATAGTCATTTACACAACCCTAAAAATATCACATAACAACGCATTTTATACAAAATATTTTAAAACAACTTAGTACTAAATAAAATAGCATGGAAAAATTCATTTTACTTGGGTAAGTTTTTCGATATTGAAATGCTTGAAATTTAATTTAATGCGATGGTTAATAGGAGCGTGTATTTCCCATATACATTTTTTATTAGCGGGGTAATCCTTTGGAAAAAGAGGTGAAGTGATTTCACCAAAAGGAGCAGTAAGAATGCCTCCACAGGAATCTGAACATGATGTATAGAAATGATTTTGATAATATAAGCAAAAGTGAGTAATACAACAAGAGTAGTTTTATTTAAAATGAGACCTGTATAATAAATTGCTGAAAATCCAGAACAAGTATGTTCAAAATCTGAAAAGAATTCAAGATTGAGAGTATTTTCAGTGCTGATTATAGATTGAGGCTTATTATTCCCACAATAGACGCCGTGGATCTTTGATTCGTGATTCATTAATTTGCTGTACACTGTTACTTTATCACCGGAACATTCCTATAAAAAAAATAATATATGATGATATACGTCCATTTAAATATTGTGTAGGAATATATGTAAAAATATCTTACTTCGTCCTTATTTACGCCAAAGCACATAGAGAATTGTAAGAATTCGATATATATATGATCTTGGAATGGAGCTACTATTTCCCATTTGCAAGTTTTATTGTTTGGATACAAATCTGGAAAGAAGGGAGAAAAAATGGCACCCATCGGTGCATTTAAAGTTCCTCCACATGTATCTAAAACAATATGGTTCATGTTAAAAATGTAGTCGTTTAAATGCAGATTGTAAATTATTATAATATTAAAAAGACCTGTATAATAAGTAAGTGAAAATCCCCGTCTTGTTGTAAACATATCTGAAGAAAATTCTATGCGGAGAGCATTTCCTTCACTCGTGATTCTCTCTGGAATATCTTCACCGCAATATATTCCATGTTGTTTGATTACATTGGATCCTTTTAAGCTCTGTATTATAACTTTGTCATCCGTGCAGTTCTATGTGTTTAAAATAGGTGATATTTTACATGGTTAATTACACAATGTGAATTCTTTTGTGGAACAAATTTATATGATTGGAGTTTTTAAAGATACCTTAGATTTGTTCCCAGTCAGTTGAAATATGGTAAATTGAATCTTTATATGATCTTGCGGGGGTACGATGATATCCCAAATACACTTCACATTAGCCGGATAATTGTCAGGAAAGAATGGTGTATTTATAATTCCACTAAATGCAGTTAGTTCACCTCCACATTTATCTATCAATGCAATACATGTGTGTGTGTGTTAATTTTAATTATAAATCAAATGTATTTGTATGAATTGTTGCCGTATTATGTCAGTAAAGAACTATTATTATTGTTGTATTAGATGATTGACTTCTTGGTCTTCTAGACCTTTGAACCATTAAGTGAATCTTAAGATTAAACATATCAAAAGTATGTATATTTGTGATAGTCAGAATTAAATGTTATTAACGGTTGTCGGTTATGGCTCATATGTTGTCATCGGTTATTATAATAATTGATTATTTTTGAGTCGAATTAGCATTTCATATCATATTTGAAAGCCATACACCTCATTACAATACTGTTTCAATTGGATATAAATACCTGTTCTATACTCTGCTGAGAATCCTGAACTTTGAACAGTACTGTCTGATGAAAAAATAATTCGGAGGACATTTCCTTTGCTGTAAATGTCTTGAAAAACACCACTCCCACAGTATACTCCATGATTGTAATAGAAGTTAGCTCCATCGAAATCACTATAGATTGTTACATTGTCTTTTATACATTTCTAAAAAAAAACACAGAAATATTATTTTATGAGATTTCGCCGTGATTATTCACAAGGAAGACTTACGTCGTTGGCTTCTAGGCGAAAAGCTGTGAATTTCAGCTGGATAATGTTGTTCTGGGGCACAAAAATGTCGTATATGCATTGCTTATTAGCAGGATAATTGCTTGGAAAATTGGGGCTTGAGATGATGCCTTTGGGTGCCGTAAATACATCTGTGCAATCTTTTATTCGCAATAACACAATTAGAATATCCGATGATCATTTCAAAGATATTTTATAATGTATTAATTAATGATAAATACCCTTCGACAGGACTCCAAGGAAGAATGTCAGAAAAAAAGCAACCACAGTGATGATAAGCATATTTATGCACGCGTATGGAGTAACTGGTCGATGGTTTTTTATTTTTAAAGAACTTACATTATTAGTTAATTCGGGAAATGTAAATAGACAGAATTAGCTGACGAATCAAGCTAAGCTTGTCAAATATTCGATAGAGGAATTATTTAAAACTATGTGGCTTTATTATCTCAGACAATTTGTTATTATTATGTTAATTAATATGAATAAATGTTTTGCAAATTTAATGCAAAAGATCTCCTCTTAACTGTTAAAAGTCCTCAGATATTCGATTTTTTTTGTCTCAACACTTCTCAAGTCTTAACGCATTCGTGAACACGTCTGCAATTGCAGCCGGATGTGATAAGTGTTTATTGCGCCGAATATGTCTGCGAATATAGGTGCGCATTTCTATGTGGCATGTCACGACTAGGGAATCCAATCCTGGAATCCCGGACAGTTTTAGGTGCTCATGAATCCCGAGATTAGTAAACGTAATCCCGAAAAATTCTGGTTGAAAATTTTATCGAACAGAAATCGTACACCTCACCAGCACGATGAAGGCCATTAAATCGAGACATTATCGCAGAAATCTGGACGCTTGGAAACAATGGTGTAACTACTAATTGGCGAGCTTAAGCGACGCCTAGCGGAAGTAACTGTCTAATCTATGTATACATATATTGAGTACAAATGTTTTTCAAATTGTTATATTAACCTTTCCCTACCGGTGATGTATTTACTACACCTCGGCTCTAATAATGGGATTATCGATATGAAATATAATAGATACGAGGTTCAAAATTTTCGTATCCCTCCGTTATATAATTACGAATCACATCAAAGTATTGTAGTATATAATTTATGTATTTTTACTAACTATTTTTGAATTGTATTTTTATCTTTTTTTTTAATAAATAAAATTCTTTTGCCTACAAGTTTCAAGGGGAGCAACCCAGGGGATCATTATACGTAGGATTTTCATCCTATCCCCTGGGTTCCTCCCCGTACCGTATGTGCGCTTCAAGATGGATGAACTCGCGCGCGGAAGCTGAACAGGAAGATGGTGATGGAACGGTGCTCGTTTTAATAAAGATCGTGTATTTAAATCAGAAAAGGATCTGTTACGAAATTACAGGCGAACCAGATGAAGGAGCATGTTTTCCCGCGTCCAAGACTATTGGTCGACTCTGTTTTTTCTCCAGCATGTCCGTGTTCCAAACATGCACATGCGCTCGCGAAGGAGAACAGAAAAATATTACTAGCGCATTGCCCCTGCATATATTAAGTGTTATTCCCACCACGTTACATGACTTAAGACCACGACGATTTAGGATTGTAGTAACCGAAGCTTGCTGAAAAGTAGAATAGATGATCCTGATCAAAGTCATTCGCATTCGATTGATTTAATTTGCTTGTTATATTGGAACAGATTTTAATCATGAAGTTTTGATAACTTGGCTTTTATTAATGCGTGAGATATTTTATGATAGTTTATGCAATATCTTCTGATGGTTCTTCCCAGTCTATTGAATAGATAATATGTTTCTTCTCCATGATAATACTAGATTATATACTATACTAGCGAGTATCCGGCATGCGTTGTAATGCCATACGGGCTTAGTAGTCATTTGAAAAGAAACACAGTAGTATAGTTACGCCGTGTATTCCTGCGGGCTGAGGGGGTCAAGATCTAAAAGCATGCGTACTCTCTTTTTCGTCTCGTAAACCGTCTATCTCCCTCGCTCTGTCGCAATTTGCGCGCATCTTTCTCCCTCTCCCCACCCCGCGGCCCCGCTTCACTTAATCAGACCAATATGCGCCAAAATGGTGCATCCGTTAAACGTCTCGCTATACAAATTCCGCACACGAATAATGGTTGTGCTAATGTAATTCGAGCTTCCTTTTTAAATTATTTATTTCACTTCAAGAAACGTTAGCAATGGGAAATTCGCAAATTTTCAAATGACGCAGATGTGGAATAATTCTTTAGATTGCCTTTATCTTCTTCGCCATAGTTTTTGGTGATCGATGAAAAAACATTAACATCAATGAGCAATGCTTTGCATCATTCGTTAGCCTATTTATAATACGATAAGTTTGAGATCCATTGAAACACTTCGGCGAATATGACGTAAAATCTTATACTTTATCTATATTTAACGAAACTGAGTAAGAAAATTGAGCAAGTATTTGTGAAAAAATTATTTATATATATATGGTTGTAATTTTGAATCATGCACAAATTGACGAAGCTCAGCTAAACATCGAATTGTCGACAGATTCATGGCCACATCCGTTTCCGCGTTGCGGTAGATCGATTTACGTTTATGTCATACATTTAAATCATAGCATTTATATCGGGATGTGTTCCATAATATCCCGGGTGTATATATATGGACTAATATAGACTGCGCCGGACTTTGTAATATTAGCGCTCATTCTCCATGCTTCGCATGCGTACGTCATCTTTCGGTTTTGGATAAATAAACGCGTACGTTTATGTTGTTTTATTGGATGGATTTTTTTTTAAATACAAATTCGTTTTATAATTATGCTATAATATAATCTAGAGATTAACCTAAATTGGTAACTATAAAAGTGTGAAAATATTTATATACACAATGGCTTATGTTATGTTATTAATTTTATTTCCACGAGCGCCATTGTCGCACGATCGATGCTGGATGAGGCTGAAACTCGTTGTTTTGGAAGATTCCATTGAGGAAGTTACCATTGTTTTCACCAGGATACTGCACCTATTGATAAATAAAGTATATTGTTATTATAAATTAATATTGTAATAGATTGATTTGAAATTATTATACCATGTGAGGATCAAGCCAGCGCATTTTTATCATGTCGGATGCCTTTTCAGCAATCATGATGGTGGGAGCATTGGTGTTTCCTGATGTAACTGCTGGCATTATACTGGCATCAGCAACGCGTAGTCTCTCTATTCCTTGAACCTATAAATCATATCAATAAGCTCAGATCTTGCCTTTTGCGTTAAATGTCGAATGTGTATTTAATGTGATTTGTATATTCGTTTATTATGGCTGCTAAAATGGCTGATGATACAACATGTGTACCATGGCTATAGTAATCATTATTAGCCGATGTCACCACATATGTATCACGCTACCGCCAAAATAAAAACCCGTATATAATTTATGCATTCAATTTTTGTCCAATTATATTATACATGTATTGTTTTATTTTTCGACCTGAATGCAGGGGAAATCAACCTTTTTTCGATGAAGGGCAGATCATAATATGGACAATTATAAATAACACATTGAATTGGATATGAAGGAGATTTCTACCTGAAGAAGATTATTGACAACGGCATTGGGATCTCCAGGAGCACCCATTTTGCAGCTGCCAGCTTGATGATTTTCAGGACCCGTTGCTCTTCTTATTGCACATTCCCAATACGCATCACATCCATATTTGATGTTTTCACATCCCGGAACTGGAGTGCGATCCAGTTTAAATCCATACTTCCTAAGCGCCTTTGTCTCTGCCAATCGAAGTCCGAATTTAACACCGTCGACCATCGTTTTGATATCATCAGGATGAGTCAGATATCTACAAAATAAAACGTTGTTAAATTTCATCATCAGTTTATTCAATCGAATTCCGAATCGTTTTGTGGTACCCTGCATAGATTTTGGGATGAGCAAGAGGATCGCTCGAAGCCAATGTTAAATATCCACGACTCTTCGGATGCAGCAATGCCGGGATAATTTGTATCGATCTTGTTCCATTATCTAAACGTTCGCCAACTTGTCCAGTTTTAGCACAATTGGCTAAGAATCCGCCAAAGAAGAATTGTAAATCGGGATGATCGATCGACGTATCGGCGTATTTAGAATTGATCAATGCAGTCACCTCGGAAATACCTGAATGCGAATGATTTGATTTATATATGATGTGAATTTGTATTTTAAATCGATCATTGAGTGCTTGGTTTACCAGTTCCAGACATTAGGCCATCTCTGAAGAGCAAATATTCCATGGCTGTGGCCCAATTGAGAGGAGCAGTGTTGGTGTCGTTGATGTTGAAGTTCAAGAAGAACGCTACATGATTGTGAAGATTGCGACCGACTGCAGGTAGTTCATGTACTGGATTTATTCCAACCTTTCTAAGTTCTTCAGATGGACCAACACCGCTCAACAAAAGAAGCTGTGGAGAGTTGATAGCACCGCCGCTAAAATAAGCATCATTAACAATATTAATTATTTGTATTGCGAGAAAATAAATCAAAATTGATCGATGATATTCAGAACAACCTTAGGATGATTTCATTGTTTGCTACAATTACTTGTTTTTCTCCATATGAGTTAATAACTTCAATTGCATAGGCAGTCTTCGTCGTTTGATTGATGAGAACTTTGGTTGCTGTGGTGTTGAGCATTATGTGAAGATTGGGTCGTGTTCTAGCTGGTCTCAAAAAAGCACGAGCTGTCGACAATCTTGAACCATTTCGGTTTGTGGTTTGAGCGATTGCAAATCCAGTGTGATATTCTCCATTAAGATCACGAACTTGGTAGCCTAACAATTTCATATTTAATTATGATCTGAATAAAGATTAGAGACGTCTTCAAAGTATTATATGAATGAATTGTCTTCGTGTATTGAATATATATGAATGGGAACAAAATATCATTATATATTATATACTTCTTATGGCACATTTAAGCTGATCAATTATTTGAAGCAGTGAGTGATTATGAGAATATAAGGACTTATCCAGGTCATGATTTGAACCAAAAAGATAACCGAACCACTTTGCTTGTATTTGTGGACGACATGAATATATTGGCTGCTCTTAATCGAAATAATAGTGAAGCAAATTATGATAAAGAAGATACTTTATAAATGTAAAATATTTTTTTTATATACCCAGTTCTTCTCCAGCTTTGAGCAGTGCATACGACAATGGAGGATGATAAGGAAATTGGCTGACGGTCAATGGTCCTCCAGCAGCATGATATCCTCTGTCCACCCGATCAGGCTGCTTATTGTCTTCAGATTTGAGGAAATAAGGCAATACTTCTTCATAGCTCCACCCGGCACTTCCACCAGCAGCCCAGTCGTCGAAATCTTTTCTAGATCCACGTATATACATCATTCCGTTCATGACCGAAGTCCCTCCAAGAACCTAGTTTTAAATCTTCAATTAACCCATTTCATTGCAGGCGTTCCAAAAGCGCATAGCGTTGTATAATTGAGAAAATCTAGGCTGGCAAGAAATGCGTTCGGCGGAAATGTTGTTGCAACACGATCGGCAGAAAAAATAAAATGACAGTAATTAAACCAGCCACAAAGAATTTCGTTGATTGAGGATGCGGTTATAACTACCATTGCATAATATGTGACTTGACTGTGAAACGTCGCACTTGACAAAATCTAGGTGTCAATTAATATCGCTATCTAAAATACCACTGCAATTTCAGAAAATGCTTGCGAAAGTGTCTAAAGCGTTCTAGGCTTTCTTTGGAACGCAAACCACTGAAAAAATGCCAAAAATGATGCTAAAACATTTAATTTTTTTCATAAATATCTACTTAAATGCACTGAAAATAAATTATTCGTCTTTAATATTTAATGAATTTGAACAAAAAGTGTTGGATGTCTTTAAGAAAAGTTGTAGTTCAAATAGTTATATTAACCTTTCCTTTCCGGTGATGTATTTACTACACCTCGACTCTAATAATGGGAATATCAATATGAAATATAAAAGATAAGGGGTCCAAAATTTTTGTATTCCTCCGTAATATAATTACGAATCACATTAAAGTATTATAGTATATAAGTATTTATCGGCAGCGACAGAAATAAATAATTTGTCGGAAAATCGGGAATTTTGCGAGTTTTAGTCCTGGTCTCAGCAAATAGAAATTTTATCAGTCACATTGATGGTGTTATACGAAAATGGGGGCTCGTGCGGTCATCAACTCGAACTAGCATTTAAATATTTGAAGACGATACCCCCAACGAGTGTGGAGGCTGAGTGTGCATTTTCAGCAGCAAGTTGCTTGGCTACCAAAATCAGATCCAGAGTAAATTACGAAACACTGCATTTAAAGAGGACATGTTCGATAATGCACACTTTTTTTAAAAATCGATAAATGATGAGTTAAACTAAGCTTCTTCACGAAGTATTTTAAGTGTTTCCAAACTTATTGTCGATAGCGTATTCATAATATGTATAGGATACCTTTCCACGTGGCCAATTGCATCGTCTTTCAGGATTTCCAAGACACGCTGCCGATTCAGGCTCCGTCACATAAGCCCAATCTATTGATGACCCTAAGAAGTTTAGAAACATCGATGGAACCTGAGTACCCGTTGGTTCATCCATGCCTGAAAAAACAAAACTGTATTTAATACCTTCATCTTTTCCACTTTTGCTTCATATAAGATGGTTGACATATGTAAGTGATGGAAATATTTAATAACTTGCTCCAAAAAATTGAAACCTAAAACGGAGATTAATTTCACAAAATTTGTTTAAGATTAAGATTAGCAGAATTGACAGACATACATTCAATTTAAAAATATTCTTTGCATATTATTGCCATAGTAAACATAAACAATACATTTGAAATCGATTCATTATATCATTCACACATCATTACTAGTCGATAAATTTAGGTTAACGATCTATACATTCGTATGATATACGCAAGATACTCTCTCCGTCTCTGTTTCTCTCCAAACTCGTGTCTGTCTGTCTTTGAGCTCAACGTGTAAGAATGTTCTTTTTGAATCACTGGAATTCGGATATAGCACTGTGTTTTACCTCTTTAATGATTTAAGATAAATGATAGCCCTGCCCTCGGGTAAAGCTGCTCGCAAAGCGATGCATTGTTATTTATTTGCAATTTTAAAATATTTAATCCAGGCACGCTTTGTTTGGCACTCTTTAACAGTATTAAATGTATTTTATAGGAATAGATGGAAATCAATTGGTCACGCACTGGACACCATCACGCATTTAATGTTATTCCATATTGTTCAGATACTGATGATACTAAAAATGTAGTACTTTTCCAATTGTTTCCACATTTTTTTTTATTGACTATTAAATTCGATTTCACTTAAGATTCACGCAACGCTATTGTTAATGATAATAATACGCTAATGGTTAAGGAAAAGTATTGCTTAAAGGCATTCACGAATCTGACCTGAACTTTGGATGTAACAATCAAAATATTTAACTGTATTAACAATAGAGCTTCGGCATTACGAATTGCGGTCAAAAAGCGCAATTAAAAAATGGCAAATTCACAATCAATGTCATAATACTTTCCGATGACTCTAGTCGTTGTAAGGTCAATTGATGATGGTAAATCGGCCGTGATCGAACGTATCGATATAATATTACAATTTATGATTGATATCAATCACATTTGAAGATTCAATTAGTTACAAAGGTCGTCCGAATGCGATGCCTAGATGCTTCTTTTTGTAATGTGACATGTAGCCCCGTCTTGCTGGAAATTGACACAAGACACATCAACATGATTCAATTGTAGGTCATAAAAAGTCACTCAATATTGATTGGTATCACTCAGCAGTTATGATAATAGCATTTCCAGCACCACTTCAAATGTAGCCCAATTATTCGAGTTTTCCTGAATAACATGAGGATTTTCATCAATCCAGACACGAAAATTTTGCTTATTGACGAATCTATACATTGTGAAATGAGATTTTGTGCTAAAAAAAAATTTGCTTGAAAACAATGGATCTCTCATTAATGTACAAAGCATATTCAGAAAGTAAGTGTACTGTGACCACAACGGGCTATGGTTTATCATTTTTTGAGGGTTGGTAAACTAGGGTGTAAGAGGGGAATCTCCCGATGAGCGAGCATCGCAGAAATACGGTAGTACGTAAACTTACGTCGTAGCGTCCAATTGCGTGAATGATGTCGGTAAGAAATACCGCTAAATGCGAGTTGGAAATTGGAATGTGAGGATTTTCTGAGCTCTATTGTGACTGGAGATAAAGAAATGGGTGGCTCATTCCACATCTGAGTCAAAAAGACTGCAAAAAAATCAGATTCAAGCAAAAAATCACGGCCTCAGTGTTTTAGAAAGACATTATTTTGGTCGAATTTCTGCCTCAGGGGGAGACCATCAGAGCCGCAATAAGGTGAATGTCATAAAAAAGCCGTAAAAGAAGACGGAGTAGCCGCAAGTTTTGTATGTCCAATAAGTCCGCTTTTCGGACCGCTGATATGACGAATGAGCGCTTCGCAATCGGATGCCATACGTGAACATGTCTACAGAACGATTACAAACTCTCATTATGAAACAAAGTTATCTGAAGAAGACTGATCGGGTGGGTTGTTTAAATTTTACAATCGGTCGAGAATATTGTTGTCTTTATTTTATTGCGGACTTATGCCGGCTAGATCGGCTCAGTATTTAAGCGATAACGAAGAAAAGAGGGGCTAGATAATATTATAAAAACGGACAGAATCAATCAGTTTTGGTTCATGTAAAGTGGAATGGTCGAGTAAAATAAAAACCATGTGCAACTTTCGACCGGATCAGTATTCTATGTTGGCGGGAGAGTTTTTCGAGAAGGGCATAAATGAGCTTTTGCCAAGGTTCCCCACATGTATTGAACGGAATGGCGATTATGCTAAAAAATAGTCGATAAGTATTTCTATAAGATCTTGTGATTGTTTTTCAAATAAACGTTTTCTAAAAAAACATAAAAATCTAGTACACTTATTTTCTGAACATGCCTCGTATATATTGCTTCTAAAGCAAAACGGCTTATGTCATTTGGAAAGACGTCATGTGTAAACAGTATACAGTGCTGACATCTATGCGTCGCATTTGGATGACTCTTTATATCGAATTATATAGATAGAATGCGATGTTATAACATTGGTATCCGCAGAAATATTAAAATAATTGAGAAACAAATATTGTAGGAAATAGTTTTTTATTGATCGCAAATCTGTTCACGACCAATAAAAATGGGAAACAACCCAATCATGGCTCCATGAAACTCTTACTAGAAATTGAGATCGTGATTCACGATGCTCGATGATCAGCTCCATTGCCATACTAAATCATAACAATATCATTGGAAGAATCGTAATTTCGACAAATGAGGCTTTTTTATGAACGAAAGTCGGGTGACATTTACCAGCTTCGACGAGAAGAACTTTCCATTCGGGGATTTCTGACAATCTTGCAGCCACCACAGCTCCAGCAGATCCTCCTCCGATCACAATGAAATCATAATTGTTGTCCATCTCTCTTCGATACTGTAAAATAGATGATGTATTCATTTAAACCGCATTATAAAACATGATTAATTACCTAAACAGATATTTTTTTAGCAATTCAAATGCGGATAAATACCGGATTATTTAAAATCTTGCATCTAAAAGCAAGGCTGTTGTTCGTTTGATTTTTAAAATGATGCAAAATTAAATTCAAATACCTGAGGTCTTCCACATGGATCCTCCAAGTCGCATTGACTCCGCAGGAAGACTTCCAGAAGACCCATGAAAAGCATGAAGGCGCCACCACCGCATGTCCCAGCCAACGTTGGACCAGGTAGACTCATAGGACATTCACACGACATCTATATTGAATGAGAAATTACAATTAAAATACCATAAATTAAACAGTTTCAACTACGTATCAACACTTAATATCAATTAACTATATCGAAATTTCTCATGCAAATACCTCAGCATTTTTGCAAGAACACTTTTATCTCCAATGAGGAGTTATTAATTTATTAATGTATCCAATAAATACTGGCCTAGTTTAGCTTCACTATACTAATTTATGTGCCCCGAGGTTCTTGGCAGTCGTGAATCCGTCGTTGGTCTGAATAAATTATTGCATATGGAGTGCAAGCACCAACTTACTCTTCTCAGTCACGATATATTATGTAACATTGTGGGAAGGCATAAATTCCGCACTGATCTGCATCAAGTAATCCAATATTTATTTAAGAGCATCTTTTTTATGCGCTCGAAAGCTTATTTAATGGTCTAATAAGATTACCATTGATGATCCCCAAGAGCGGTTCAACGGCTCAAATTTGACACGGTTTACTTAAAAGAGGATTTGTTTATTTGCGATTTATTATTTTGAATTTATACAAAGTGAAGAACGTCTGCTGGTGGAATTTATTCAATCGAATAATTAAATAATTAATGGCTCAGTTTTTGTGGTCAATGAAAAGACCTTTAACGTAACGAACGAAAGTGAACCTATCAATCCGACGAAGCACTCAAAGGTCAGGGATTCTCTGCATTTAATGAATCTAGCGCATATTAAAAGCTTCGATAAAAAATGTAACCTCACATTTGCTGCACAAATTGCCATAATTTTTAATGAGCTAACATCTAAAATAATAGGACGATGTGAAGTCATTCAAGGTTCGAAGCATTCGCACAGTGATACTAATATGAATTTATTGATCTACTTTTGTAAGAGCTTCATAAAACACATATATTATATGACCCTGAGTAGGGTTTTTATACATAATGTCAAACTTGTTTATTATGAGCGTGTTTATAACGAGCAATCTTACAAATGATGATTGAAAATGCTAATTTTCAATGCAATATTACGGATTTAACGAGCGAATGATTTTGTATCCGACGATGGATGATTCTTGTGCTAAAATAAGCATTGAGGCAGTCGACGTAAATGTTTAAATTATTTTCTAAATAAATGTTTATTTAAGAGCGCGAATTATTGTCGTAATAATGACATAATTTATATAAAATTAGAGTTTTCATAAATTGCTTATATATTATTTATCAATAGTCTACTGGGCGAGTGTTGGACTCCATGATGCCGAGCCCCTGGGGTAAAGATGTGGAGCAGAGGTGAGCAGCCTC
The DNA here is from genome assembly GCA_008973525.1 of Stenopsyche tienmushanensis. Lineage (NCBI taxonomy): Eukaryota > Metazoa > Arthropoda > Insecta > Trichoptera > Stenopsychidae > Stenopsyche > Stenopsyche tienmushanensis. Next base: position 118,829 of record WACJ01000160.1, on the reverse strand, counting down.
ATCGGCTTGCTTTGTAAACGCTGCTGGGGTAGCCCAGCTTAAATGAGTTGGGTAAGAAACATAAAGTGGAATGTGGAACTGCTGATTACAGAAGTAGGTGGAATCTGTGCAAAAGGCGTCACCACTATCTTCAACAGCTTTAGGATGCTCGAACGGTGGCTGGTCTCCGTGACTAGGTACTACAAATTACCGAATCGATACGAATAACACGGGAAAGGGTTCCTGTAGTTCGTCATCTGCTGTAGGCCCCTTCCAACTGAGGTTGGACTCGTGGTGGCAGTGACCTCGCGTAGTAGTTCCTTTGAATTTAATTAACTGTCACGTGGAAGAAAGTCTTAGGAAATTGTAAGCCTATCAGATTCGGCTTTCCAAAAAGGGACCCGGTGGTGATAGAATCCATCTATTAAGCTTAATTATCAAAACAAATCATAAACGTGTTCCGTCGTTCATCGCAGCCGTTTCGCGGGTCGGGACCATTGTCACGGATTGCGCCGCGATCAATCTCATACATACATAACCTATTTCTTCCCTCCTCATACGCACCTATCGGGTGTACGTAGTCTGAAGACGGTCTTCCTGCAGGAACATCATCTCATTTGGAGGGCGCGGAGTGAAGGTTAAAAGAGCGGTGGAAGACATTATCCATGTGGTTAGTCCGAGGAAACCTGGCACAGCGGCATAGGTAATAGTGTCTGTTTAACAACTAGTTAATAACACACATGTTAGTCACTATTTGTCCGATTTGCATTATCACTAATGGGGCTGACTCCCGCGCAATCAGAACTCCCGCTACGGCTCACCCAGATGATGCCGACACCCACGTGCTCTAACTGTTTGCTATGGTTTCATTTAACTCAGTCAGATGTAAAATAGGAATATTTGATGGATAATAATTATGGCGTCCGTTTGTTTGATGCAGCTATAAGATGGTGGTGATGTGGATATCAAGATATCGATCGTCTTTTTGTATACATTCTGCTCCACGATGACGAGATATATGGTCTCTATGGTCGACATCTTTCGCTAATCGTGATCTTTACGACAACTATTGATTGCATCTAAAACACTTATTTTTGCAAAAAAACGGTAGGGGTAGAACTTGGGGGTTGCAGAAAAACGCACTTCTTATTTTGTTCGCTTTTAGATCTCTTCGGAAGTATTTTTTTTAGATGTAGTATCTTTTCAGAGGCAAGAATAACATCGATGGTGTAGTCCTTGCTACTGAGGAGGTGGACACTCCGTTCTCTTCTCGCCGCAGTTATATCATCGAGGACTCCGGCGAAGGTGCGTTTCTCAACTTGGACTAGCTCTTCACTTTTTGCATCTTGGAGTAGCACACATTTGACACACAGAAATGGCAGCTGAGGGCTTCAATGCTCCACTACCTTAAAATCTTATTATTTTTTGCTTATGCCTAATATTGGTTGAATTATGGATGTGAATTTGTTAATTATCTTGTTCCAGGTGAGATTGGATCTGCTTCTTAAAGTTTCGGTGTGTTGGACTGGTGCTGGTCATATTATGGGATAGAAGTATTCTTTAATAAGACTACCGGTAGGATAAGGCCTCTTGGAGGAGAATAAATCATTAGTTCGAGAGGATTAATGAAAATTCAATGGGACTAGTTGTGGCAATATTCATCTACTAGAGATCTTGATAAATTCATTGCTAAAAAGAGATTTTCTTTTAAGCAATCATCGAGAATGAGAAATGCTTCGTCTGTCTCTCAACCATCGATAGTAATTAGACTTGTAATATTTATGTCGTTTATTTGAACTTTAATGCTTATCCGATTTGGATTGTCTGCGCTAAACAATATGTTGTTTGAATATGCACATTTTCTTAGGTTCTATAAGTCCCAGACATGTCTAATACGCACAGGAAGCAATACTGTAATATAAGGAAGAGAACTCTAAATTAAAACGGTGGTAAAAATTTCCATTTTTCATTGTCGTACAATCCGAAGCTCAAAGTGCATCAGCCATCAATCCTGCGATCAAACAAGCATCCAGCCTGCATAATGACGGCGATGATACAACAAATGGCAGTCGAGTGCCACTTTCGTGTGAAATAATGTCTTTGTCATCACCTCGATAATCCATTACTAGCTTTGTAGTTATTGTCTGTCCACGGCCGGATTTGATCTATTTTATTGTTTTCAGATAGCGATGACATTGTCGCGCTACCATTACGCAGCTTCTTGCCGAGACAATGGCAGCTTTCTAATGCTCTTCCTTCTTCGCTTTTACCAGCATTCAACTATTATGTTAATTCTTTGAATGAATGCTCCAGTGAAATTTGTCATCTCACTATATACATAATACATATAACTGTCCGTTTTATGCTAACCCGAACCGTTATGACATCTTCGGTCAACACCCTCAATAGGAATTATTGAAGAAAAACGTCGACGTCATCTTTGATGGGAGATTTATGATTGAGGCAGAGAAGACGTTGAACTTCAACCAAGAACACACTCATAAAATAATGATAAACACATTGATGACTTCTCACCAACCACAGTTTCCTTGCGGATCTTCCTTATGTCTTTCTAGTTTGTATTCTCAAAGCAAATTTAGATTCTTGAGAAAAACGTCGAACATTTATATACAATCCATTGTCATTATAACTGTAACACTTCTAATGTAATTTCATCACATCGTTTGAATATTTCTTGGTTTAATTATTAATAATCATTTGGTTAATTCCGATAAGTAGGATATTGGAATGACTGTGGAAATATTCACAAAATATCACCTGAGAGATGTTTATAATAAAGACAACTAAATCAGATTGAAGTGTTTAGAGTATCATAGATGTAGTTAGAAGGGTAGCTTAAGGATAAAGCTATGCTCTGTTTTCTGCTAAGTTACTGTTTTCGTTCCGGGAAAAATAACGGTTTCTCCGTTTTTCTGTTTACGATTCAACTCCGGGTGATTCAATTTTGATTTTTTAAAATGTTTTTTTTTTTGCATTAAACACTTATTACCTCGCATAGCGTAGAAAATTTTATTATTTCTTTCTACATTAATAGTATTTTTAAATTTCCTCTCTTTATTTATTGATAATTCTTTCTACAAAAAGTCTAGAATATTAAAATTATTACGAAGACGATATATATAATATAAATAATTAATAGAAGATATAATATTTGGGACTGGAAGTATATTATAATACAATTTATTAAGCGAAAGGATATTGATGTAATGTTTATTGACTGGAAGTTTGGGTGTTCCAGTTTAGTATAGCAAATATATAATAAGAGATAGGCTAAACACCATACATAATAATGACTTAAGGGACATTTTTGCCTCGTTTTTTTTTGTGTATCGGAAAGAAACAATGTTTAAGAACACTGTCAGTAAATTTCAAGTCGATATAGATAATTGATATTTACAAAATTATAGGCCGATGAGGAGAAGCTGCGCTGCGAGAAACTGAGGAGAGGAATTATAACCCCCAAAGGAGTACTATCCCAGGGCCTGGGATCCCCCCTCCACTTTTCAGAAAAGACACTCTTATACATTGCGCTCAGAGACAGACAGACACAGAGCGCAGCTCGGGAGACAGAGACGGAGAGCTTCCCTGCATACATCGAACGATTTCGATTTCTAGTTTGTTATTTGTTTACGCAAATAAATTGCAGGATATCTTATCTGACGTTCACTGATGATGAGTCGTTTAAATCGATTTCTTGTGTATTGTTTATGTAAAGAAAGGAAGTGGTCTTGTATACTATCAACAGTGATTATTTACAATTGGCTGCCTCGAATTGAAGATTGTATTACGCTGATATGGCTCCCCTCACTCCCACTACCATATTTTGTTAAAATTTAAAAAATATTTTTATGTTTAATAAAGATAGCTTAGTCAATACACTAAATATCAAAATTCTATGTATAAAAAAGCTTCTCCTTCGCGTAAGGCGTTTACCGAACCGAAAAAACAATATTTTCGAATCGGTTTAGTTATCGGTTTTCGGTTCAGTTTCGGTTCGAAGCCTTGCATGAATGAACTTGATTGTAGCCCTTAATTGCCGCTGTATTTGAAATATTATTTTAAAATATGACTTTAAAGACAGTATAAAATTTTATAATGAAATATTTAAAAGTTAAAAACCGATTAATATATAAGAATCACAGATTGTTTACGAATTATAAACGATATTAAACGTATTTTAAAGAACAGTCATAGTATTTTCTGATAGTTTTACTTCTGTTTTAGACTAATTACAATCCTAACTATAAAATTGATTATAAGCCAATCTAAATTTATGCAAATGTTTCGAAATATTACCAAAGAGATAATATCAAATTGATTTTCATTTAATACAAAAATATATACAACACAAACTTAGTGATTCACAAGAAAAAGAGAGCTGCACACTAAAAAGGAAGATGACCACTTTTACTTCGTGATGATACGACGATCTATAAATTGGTCATAAAACTATACAATTTGGAAAAAAAAACCTTTTCCGTTTATATATCGAAAGTTCTCAAAATATTAATTAGCCATATAAACTTTAAGAAAAAAGATGATCTCTCCAAATATTCCCATTTGATTTATTTGTATATCTTAATTGGTTATTAAAAATGTGCTAATGTAACTAAATATTTTTTTGATATACATAGCAAACGTTATGCATTTTTTTAAATAGATATTTGATGAATCGGAACCGGAGATTCGCTTTAAAAACGACTATGAACGCGCTGTGTTGTTTTTAATATCAATTCAAGGATCCATTCTATGACCGTCATAGTTAAAATGCTCCTTCCTTCAGGCTGTTAGACTAGGTTTTTTTTCAATACCTATTTATAGGAAAGGGTTACATCCATATTGTCTCTGTTTTACATTCACCTCGTCATGCGCTCGATATTAATGGTAGCATGCCCTTTGAACTTTTGCTGTGAATGATCACCTAGTGGGTCATCCAAGCGAATGTTTATAAAGATTTTCTTCCCGATAAAGAATTCGATAGCTTTTGAATAGGAAAATTAAGTATAAGGGGATTGTTATTTTTAAAAGACATTCTAATTATGGTTGTAAACAAGATTATATAATTGGTCTATTCCAGAACAGAAAAGGTTTCTCGAGTTAATTCGAGAATAGAGTATACTTAAATCCAATTGCTATTGGTACCATCTTTCATTTCAGGTATCGCAGTTTTTCGTATTTTTTCATAAGAATCGTCTATTTTATCTTGGTTTTTATAAGATATCCACTGTATATATTGCGTATTTGTTTTTCTTGAAATTTTAAAGCTTAGGCTTTGTAAAAATATAGTGCAATTATACAACATGTTACCATTTGCCATTTAGAGTAACAAAAGTATGAAGGAAAACATTTTTGCAGAAATTCCGTGCGCAATTAACTCTAATGACTTAACGATAACCGGCTTTTAAAATTGTATCATTTTTTCATAGCCCATTTTGCCATTAGATTTGCCCCGTTGGGTGATATGGCATCGAACAACTTTTTTCTCTAAAATCATTTGCGACTAATATTGGAGAAATCTGCAAAACCAGTCTGGTTTATTGGAATTAAATGGCTGATTTTTTGACGATTTAAAAAATAACAATATGCTGTTCCCCGTAATGAATTGTACATATCGACACCGTATTTAAGAAATGTATCAGAACAATGGTGCAAGCATGGAAGAGTGATGCCAAGCAGAGTGGACGTGAGAATCGGGTCGCCCTGAGCAGGGAGAACGAAAGCAAGTCGAAACGTCACTAGACAATGGGATAAAGATCTTATTGTAGACATAATGCAACATTTATCAAATAAAGACAACACCAATTAAAATTCATTGATGTATGTGGTACTGGGTGTCAACTGGTGATGTATTGATTTATAAAAATTATGCACGCGTGTTATAAAAGTAAGAGCGTGTCGAAAAATCACAATAGCACAATGGTGTTTTTAATTATTTTATATATTTATATCGAGGCTATATTTTTTTATTTTGATATAATTACAGGGGACACGTGCTAAGCCTATGGGGTTAATTTGCCAATATTTCGTTTGTAAATTTTTATATTGATATTTTTTTCAGCCTACATAAAAGAATACAGTTTCTGCAATTATTTTATTTTCTGTAATGGGGCCATTGTCGACCACTTACGCATGGATTTCATAGAACATATCTATATATTTTTAAACATGTGGTCGCTAACGAAGACGTTTGAGTTATGGGTACAATTATTAAATTATGAGGCTATCCATAGATACAAGAAAGAAATATATTTTTGAATGATATTAAAGCTAGTTCATACATTGAATTCTCTAATGGTTTTTAAAAAGACATGGAATGGATATCAGAATTTGCGTAAATTTAGACATGTAACTCTAATGAAATTTAAAGAAACGTTTATACTTTGTAACGTGAAAGGAAATCCTGGGAAAATTGCAAGTTTAGACTTGCTATTAGTAGTTTTGCTATTAGTAGTTTTGCTATTAGTAGTTTTGCTATTAGTAGTTTTGAAAACTATTAGTAGTTTTGGATTTTCTTTTTTCAAGAAGAGATTTCTGCAAAGAAGTAGTAATACTCCGATTGTGATGCCACTCCCGACCTCCCATAAGGTGTCATAATAGCAGCGGTGATTGTCAAAGGGCGCCAACTGTCAAAATAGTGGCAGGTTTTCAAAAAAGAACCCAGCGGTAATCAAAGCAAGCCATTAAGCTTAATTATCAAAGCAAATGACAACCAAAATAAACGGCGGGTTTTTGCAATGCAATGGAAGAAAAGGTGCCTAGTACGAGAGAGTTGTCGAGCAGACCTCGACGGAGAAGAACCTCTTTGGACAACTGAGTTGACTAACAGACTCCAACGGAGAAAGATCTCCTCGGACGACCAGCTTTGATCCCATCCCCGATGGAAGAATATCTCCGCGGGGGGGGGGGGAGGGTTCTCTCTTTCCTTCTGGATGGGGATGTCTAGCTTTAAGTTCAAGAAGATGGTTCGACAAAGCGTCTACCCTTGAGTATTACACATGTTCGCTTGCTTGCCACTGTTTTTCCAACTGTATTGTAACGTAGTACAACCCCTAAGCCGAAATTGGGGTCCAGCTATCTTCGTCGCGCCGGTTCCGCACTTTCCTCTCTAATAAAGCAGCAGAAGCAACCCCTCTGTTAATTGACGGTATCCTCATAACGCGAGTTTCCGATGACCCACGAAAAGTCGAAAATAGACTAAGACTACCGGTTTGAATTAAGGCCAACTCCCCACTGATTGTCGTTTGATTCGAAAGAATGACGTGAGCCAAATCATCTTAAGAAATATATTGATGTTATTAGAAAATTATAATTTGACCTGAATCAAAATGAACTAAAGGACCGACACATTTTGTCAATGTTTTAAATCGATTTAATCATAATAAATCTTAATCTGAATATTTAACAGATGCGACGAAACCAAGTTTGTGTATATAAAACGAATTATGATATGCGCATCGCCCTTATTGCTGACGAATTACGTCTTAACCTTGGCCGGAAAACATTTTATAGTGAGCCATTGGTGGTAATTTTCTCGAAATTTCCCCCCACGTTACAGTATATTAATTGAATAAATACATTGTGCCGATTGTTCGGTATTTTATTGATCGCCTGCAGTACTTGTCTCATTTCGACCTCTATCGCCGAGCGAATGAAATCATAAACGTGTTCCGTCGTTCATCGCAGCCGACTCGTGAGTCGGGACTATTGTTAGGGATTGTGCCGCGATGCTGTTCGCGTGCGAACAACGCGACCTTCAAGGCGCAACGATGAAAATAGCGACCCCCGAATTATTAAGAAACATTTGTATCATCTGTCAGTTTGCCATTGTTTGCATTGATATCTTTTGTTGCGTATGCAAAATGGCATCCTCACGCGAAGCATTTGACTATCTGTACAGATCCAATACGCCAGATTAACAGCGACATTTTTCCATCTTCCTTCGGACCCAATGTGTCCAAATTAATAGTAACATATTATGTCTTTCTACAGACACATTGCATTTTGTGAATAACAATATCTATTTAGATTCTTGCGTGTACATCACTTCTCGTTTTGTGGGGACATGCAAGAAATACAGAGTCGACGAATAGCCTTGTCTACGAGAAGAGTTATTTTAAATTTAAAAAAATCCACTTCTGACACCAGTGTAACATGGTAGTCTTCGGGCTACTGCTCGCTCTTGAGCGTTTTTCAAGACGGCTATGCTTGCATGTGGATTAGTTTTTATTCGGGCCGCGGTAAAGCCGAGCGGTAGAATAAAAATTGTCAGGTGCTGATGGAAATACTGGTGTTAAGTGTTATTTTATTTGATTGCATATCATAGTTGCAAAGCCATAAGCGCTTAATAATTATTTGAAAAGAAACGCAGTACGTGGCTTATTGCTTCAGGTCACGTGTAGCGCTAGCAGAAGAGCTGGGATCCAAAAGCAGATGCATACTTGCTCTCGTCCCTAGAGCCCAAGCTTCATTTCGCCAGACCAATATGCGCCAGCATCCATACAATATTTTTTACTATGCCTATGTTATTTCCTCAAGTGTAAACAGTAAGTTGACAAAGTTTTATCGCAATCGGACGAACGGTATGGCAGCGCATTAAATACGAACAAGCAAACATTGATTTTTATATATTAGATTGAGGATGCCATTTTGCCTACGCAACAATATTATATTATTCTCTACATTTCTGATTGATTTCTTCATCATAAACTAATCATCCAATATATATTTAATTGATATCCTCAAAGACATTTAGCGGATACACCATGTTGACGCATATTAGTCTGGTGAAATTAAGTGGGGACTAGGATACGAAATGCCGCGCAAGACCAAAACCGCGTTAAAAAATCGTGTAAATCAAGGACACAATAAGTATGAACACAAAAATATGTTCTATATTTGAAGACTTAAATGCACATAATCAATAGAATTGATTGATAGTTTTAAAAGTCATAACCAAATTTTATTTGAAGCGAGCCAGGCTCAGGACCAGACGCTTCCACGCTTTAATTCAAGAAGTATTCATCCAAAATAAGATCAACCAATCGATAAGCCACCTTGAGAATTCATCGCTGATTGATTGACAATTTGTATTTTCCGGCTGATTTATTTCAATTGACCGGTTTTGATATTTAGAAACAAGGCCGTTTGCGCATTTTCAATTTCAAGAGGTCGCATCGGTCACACGAAACTCATCAAGTAGAAAAAAAAACAAATCTTGATGATCTAAATATTGAAGATCTAAAAATATTCAAATTATATATTTTGCAAATTTAATTCAAAAAGAAAATTGGTTCCTTCTTTAATATACAACCAGATTTAATATGAGTCATGCGGTCGTGACCTATGTTAGAGTATGTTTTCACCAAGATTATGTGATCTGTTGAGCGAGGTTAAAACTTTCTTCTCAGTAAATAAGATATTATTAACCATTGCATATTTGAAATGATCGATAATAAGCATTTTAGATGAATTTATAACGCCATGATGCCCATATTGCCATGATGATCCATAGACATTGATAAACCCTTCGATTCGGTAAGGCAAGTGGTACTAATTAGCCGAAGATATAAATAATAATTCTTCGACAATTATTGATCTAAATCATTTTTAATATAAATACACGAACCCAAGAAAGAAGATGTATGGTTATAATCAATAGAATTACATTCAGAAGATCGCTTTTGTAAGATTGGCCTTGTCATAGTGAATAAACGATTTCACAATCTTTAACCGAGTACTCGAAGGCATTTACTTCTATTATTTAATGTTTCCATCATCAATTCAATTGTATATCAAATGGAGGTTTAGATCTCGATGCAAAATGGAGCCAAGATGAAAACATGAGTCACCTAATTGGAAAAAAAAAACATTAATTCAAATCGAATATGCAAAGTGGTCAGAAAGAGATCAATATGCGTGATAATTTTTTTGCAGTGTATTAAAATGAATTCCCATAGCGCATGCGAAATTATATCATCACGCAATTTTAACCTGGATACGTCGACGTATTTCAGGTCATATACCGATATTTATCTTTTTGTCATTAAATATCACACTCACCCGTGAGAATGAACGGGGTTGCGTCATGGAGTTTTTGCCAATCGCAATTATCTATTGAAATCGCAGACGCATGGCGCTTTTTCGCAGGGTGAATATGTATTTCTTAATAAATAATAAGCTAATTGAAAATTTCGAAATTTTTCAGTGAATAAGATTGTTTATCTTGGGGCTAAACGCTTGCACATAGGTCGAGTCATGTCCAATGAAAATCGTCTAAGGCGAATAACATACAGCTCTATAATGTGATCTAGATTGGGAGCGATTGTGGTTAGATATATAAACGATATTTGATGGAAAACATTGACTAATAGCATTGCCCATATTTTAAATTTAAGCATTCGGAAAGCACTTAAATCCGTCGATGAAAATGTATTTCCCTCTAAAATTTTTTTTTTTTTTTTTTGAGGTGGCTTTTAGCCATCCCTTTTTTATGGTATCATTGCCAACCATTTTGACATGGTTTTTCATGGCATATATATGTTTTTAAAAATGTGGTTGCCAGCCACATCTCCTGTGGGATTCGAACCCGAGATGATCGGGTTACGAGTCCAACCGCTTAACGCGGGACTACCTCTAAAATACAAATTTAAATGCCTTGGTCTCTAAAATACATTAAATAAAGTTTATGGGATTCAGGTCACTGCAGCTCAAATCATGACCCGACTTGGTCCCAGTTATCTCATGGTCGCTCATCGTTTCTAATTATTGATAGATTTCATCTTCAGCTTTGAATCGCAAACATTATCTCATTTAAAATCATAGTTTTATAGTTAGTCTATTGCACTACGATTTAAGTCTTGTGGACTTCTCCAACGACATAATAGCCAATCTTTTTTGAAGAGACTTGTCACTGGAGATGAAAGTTGGATACTCTATGAGAATATCCAACGTAAACGGTCTCGGATCAAGGGTACAGAAGCTTTAACTGTAGCTAAACTTGGTCTATATCCAAAAAAAAAGTTTTGCTATGCATTTGGTTGGACTGGAAGGGGGTAGTTTATGATGAGCTACTTCAGCAAGGTGAAACGATCAATTCAACAAAATATTGTTTCCAATTAGACAATCTACAGGATGCAATTGTCAGAAAACGGCCAGAATTAGCGAACAGACGAGGCGTTGTTTTTCATCACGATAACGCCAGGCCTCATGTGTCTTTGTTCGTCAGAAATAAATTATTATCATTTGATTGGGATGTTTTATCTCATCCTCCATACTCTCCGGACATTTCCCCTTCAGATTATTATTTATTTATTTCATTGAAAAATTCTTTACGTGGTAAAAATTTGAATTCAAAAAATGATATAAAAATATACCTTGATCAATATTTTGCCAACAAACCTGGAAAATTTTGGCAAGAAGGCATTATGAGGCTTCCGGAGAGATGGAGAAAGGTAATAGAACAGAATGGATCATATATTATTCAATAAATTTTGATGTAATACGAATTATTGTTTATTTTTTTCTTAATATAAAAACGAAAGAAACTTATGGGATACCCTAATAGATTGGAATGTTCCACATGATCCGTTCAACTATTTGATAATTCAATCCTAAATGTTTTTTCGCACACATTCAATATCGGCGAGTCCCATCTGCGAGACTTCAGTGTCGAACCGCATGGCAAAGCGTACACAAACATCTTATTTTTTCGCTCTATATCTGAGCTCGCTAACCTTAACTGATTGGAATTTTCCAGGAAAATATATGGCAATCGAACAATTGCATTTGAATTCCATTATGAATATTTATTTTATATAGTGCTGGGTACTCACTAGTATTTAATAAAAAATGCAGCATGCTGATATCAATAGTTTGACAGCTAAAATTAGAGCGCGAATGGTAACACTTGATTTGGCTTATCTAAAATTGTACAAATTTACATTTACTTCGATTAATTGAATAAACCGTTCCCGCATAATACGTTTTCCCGGATGGACCGTTCATTTTTTATAGTCCCGTCAAACTATTATTATTTGAAGCTTTCCCGCATTCACCGTTTCCCGCAATTACCGTTTTTTTTCAGGGTCCCTTGGAAAACGTAAAATCGAGGTTTCACTGTAGATAGTATCGATGTATCTTATGGATTATCGATTTTACAGAGAGCATTGAAATGGCAAATAAATGCATGTTACTGATGAGATAAATTTAGTATGAAAAATCTGTCAAGTAAATATTTAGAATTGCATCGTTATAACATCACAAAAGGTCAAAGTTGAAGAATTCTAGATGCTTTAAGAACGTAAGATGTGTTCCAGTTTTGCAACATGATCGTCAGAAAAAGACACGGATTACTTGTGAAATGTTGTAGCAATGCTATGCAAAAAACTACATTCCTGAATTACATTGAATTTCCGTGGATAAAATTTTATAAACTGCTGATGAGGTTATAAAATGTCTACGACGAAACTATAATCATAAATAATGAGGCATTAGATCAAAGCGTTATTAAGTATTGTAAAGTTTACGTCGAAAATGATTTCTTCGTTTCGGTTCAGTTCCAAACATTGATATCGGTTCGGTTACGGCTTTTGTTCAAGAAAAAATAATGTTTTATTCGGTTATTAATCATATTATCAATATTATTAATAAAACCGATATTTTTGAATCAGTTCAGTTTCGGTGTTCATTTCGGTAAACATTATGATTTTATCGGTTTTCGGTTCAGTTCCGGTTCAAAAATCCTGGTTTTTAATGATTGAAGTCATTCATTTTCAACACAAATCAATTTTGATTGCAAAAGCTTAAACCAAGGAATAAAAACTTAAAGAAGATCGTTCTAATTGAATGAGATCTACATCAAACTATTGCAGAATTATTACCTAAATTTGGAATTTCATGGATCGCAGTATAGAATAGATGCTTGAATAGAACAACTTTTTTTTCTTCGTGTATTGGAAAGAACCAATGTTTAAAAATACGTTTAGTTAATTTCAAGTCGATATAAATGAAATTCGCAAAGTTATACGCCGACGAGGAGAAACTTTAAACACGTTTTTCTCGAAACTACTTTTCCAAGCTCATGGAAGTGCTCACACACGCCCCATATGAGAATTCTTTATGAAATTTGTCAAACATGTGTATAATAAACGTCTTCATCGTATAGACTACAATTATCCAAAAATATTCGAAAGTGTTTATTTAATAAACAAAAAACTACAAAAAATGTTGGTAAAAACACAAACTTTTCTTCAATCACTCACTATTTTTTTATTTTCCAATATTTCTTCATAATTATAGTCTAAACTATAAACAATATTATACAAAATAAAAATATATTTAAATTTTATGCTGAAAATTATATGTTCAGGATTTAGGACTTCCATGGTGAAAGATGTCATCGCTCGCGTACCGACATATGTGGCTCTCCCCACTCCCATATTACCATACTTTGTCAAACTTTAAAAAATATTTTTATATTCAATAAAGATCACCTAGTCGACACACTAAATATCAATATTCTATATTTAATATTTTTCACATAAAAAAGTCAAACGATCAAATAGTAAATAATTATGCAAGCTTTGTACCTTATTATATCAATCGATTTTGATTTCATATATGTTTCCCTTATATAAATGGATTGGATCTATTTATTTTCAATCGGTTTTCGTATCACAATATTACAAGATTGAATTGAATTTTATTTCTGTCTATTAATCACGATACCGATAACTATAGCTTCTATCCAATTATATGAAAGCACATCAGTTATAAAGGCTTAAATATATGTTAGAAATAGAGCAATAAATTATTAATAACAGGTCAAATACACATTCAGCTACTTATCGAATGAGTCACGTCGCTAACCCTTTGGATGCTAGGCTGTTGTTGATGTCGAGCAAAATTTATTGCAACATATAATCTTACGTGTGAAAGTATTGACCCTCGACAAATTAAATAAATCACAATACCGTCCAACAGATTTACGACATGATAATTTAAAAAAATCGCCATTCACACGAATGTCGTTAGAGCAGGTTGCATCTGATTGTATCAAGATCAACAAATTACGCTGTTAACCTTGTGTCTCATCACGAAATCGTTTAGCACGCGTTTTTGAAGCACAATGCATCGACGGCAGGACGTGTGGCATTAAAAGGGTTAAATTGGCGCTATATGAGATCGCGACATGCTCAATTCAGGTGACAAGTTAGCATTTAAAACAACATTAAGGCTTGGGATTTAAGCTCGCGTCATATTTCACACAATCTGACATATCACGAATAGGATTTCGGTCAGCCGGATATTTGTATAATATGGATTTACTTTTTTCGCTGTTGGGAAATTCAAAAATTATCCCAGACGTGCAAAAGGTCGATTTTATTACGAAAATGCCACGACGAAAAGTCACACATTCGCCGCAGATTGGATGGCATTGCAAATATTTTGACACATGACGGAAGGCAGATTACTCTAGGATTTCTGCAATAATGTGTTGCATTTGGGGTGCATTATGCTTTTTTTTGTAGATCTAACGATGTGATTTTTTTCGCTTGCTGTTAACACAAATGGGCACCAAATTGCAGTGCGACTATAATGTGAATTTCACGCACGAAATATTTTTATTGCCGTTTACGAAGTAAATTCAACTCGAATTAGCCGGAATTATTTTCTTAAGCAAATTATCATTTCCGTTTTTATTGTTGTTCGAATACACAGCATGCTTCAATAATCCATTTAATAAAGTTATACTGATTGTGTTACATTAAAGCTCAACAACTTCCCTATTCACGATCAATAGAATGCGTGAGACAAAGGCTTTGGATAAGAATGGATTATAGATATTTATATCAGAGAAATATTACATTTAAGAGCATTAAATGACAACGACCATGTTTACAATAGGTTTAGACTGACTTTGAGAATGTCTATTTTGCAGAAGAAACAACACATTACGTCTTTTATGTATATCCACAGTCCTCCAGTTTTTCGGTTAAGACGTTCAGCATCCTTATCACGAGCTTGCTATCATAGGTACCAGAATTCGAGGAAATCTGCTCAGCTGCGGAGTTCTTGAAATATGAAGTGTATCCTTTGACTAAGATATTGTATGAACTCATTCAACGCATGCGAAATGTATTGAACATAAAAATATGTTTTAAAGTTTGACAAAATATGGTAATGGGAGTGGGAAGACCTACGTATGTCGGTTTGCGAGCGATGACATTCTTCATTACGGAAGTCTTAAGTCCTGAACAGACGATTTGTAGCATAAAATTTAAACATATATTTATTTTGTATAATATCGTTTATAACTTAGACTATAATTAAAAAGAAATATTGAAAAATAAAAAACTAGTAAGTGATCGAAGAAAAGTTTGTGTTTTTACCAAAATTTTTTGTAGTTTTTTGTTCATTAAATAAACACTTTTGAATATTTTTAGATAATTGTAGTCTATATGATGAAGACAATTATTATACACATGTTTGACAAATTTCATAAAGAATGCTCATCTAAGGCGCGTGTAAGCATTTCCATGAGCTTAGAAAAAGTAGTTTCGAGAAAAACGTGTTTAAAGTTTCTTCTTTCCACAGCTTCTCTTCATCGGCCTATAACTTTTTTCATTTATATCGGATTGAAATTTATCATTAAGTATATCATTCAAATAAAAAATTATCAGACGACTATTACGTATCGTGGACATTTTTATCGGAGAGATATTCTAATATTTTTGTAGGGCTTATATTACCGTTGACCAGGGAAACTGTAAAAGTGTAGAACCACTGGATTTGGCTGGAAGAGCGATATCAAAAGGGTAAATAAATGATATTCAAGAGATTTTATTATTTCAATTGTCTTCCTTTTCCATTTATTGAGACCTCTTTTTTGGCGTTGCCTTGTAAAGACGAATCGTTGTCGAGGATAAAAATAGTCTTCTCCTCTTCGGAAGGGAGTTCATCAGCGTCGGGATTGTCATGACGCGCCGTGGCGCTAATGACCTCGAGATGCGGTCCTTGCGGCCGGATAAAGTGACACACGGAGACTGCGACAGTGACGAAGGCAACGAAACAAGGTCTCGAGAAGTCGGCAGCACCCCCAAAATGTTATATATCCATCATTATAAATATATGGAACCAAAACAGAATTTGATTCACCATTGATATTTTTAATCTTTGGAAAGATAATTTTTCGATTAATTGTTTATCCAAAACTGTATTTAGGCTTTGAATCCTTTTATAGAGCTTATTATTTTAGCTAAATGCTCATTTTTACTTGGAGTTCTATTGATCATTGTAGATTTTCTAATTGTTTTAACGTTTGACCCTTTGAAACAAGGATATTTTTTATCTCTTCATAAAGATAAAAAAAACCGATGCAATACATCAAATTTACTTAACCATCTTATATCTGTATGAAAGATAAAGTCAGCTTGGAAAGATTCATACTTTTCTACAAGGGCTTCAAGCTAATGAAGCTTTCGAGGATATGCATCTTAGGATCGATCGGCAATGGTGTCAGAACATCGCGAGATGACGACAGGAACTAGACAGGGGGATGTCTTTTCTTCGGTATTCTTCAATATAGCCTTGAAAGTGATAATGATTTATGCTGATAGATCGGAACATGTAGATTTCTAGAGGGATGACGTAATTAAATTGGTCTATGTAAATGACATCAACATCAGCGAAAGCAGAGTCGAAGATCATGATGACTTTTAGCGAACACTGATGAAGCTACTGCTTATTTGGCCACAATATTAATTATGAAAAACGGAATAATGGATGTTTAATAATTAATGCAACTCTTAATATTTTTTTCTTATACAAGACCTTAACCATTGTTAACATTTTAAGCATTTATTCACTTTTCTCATATCGTCGTGCAATCTTCAAGAGAGTGTGCAAATCAGTCAATCCATTGCAATACATTGATTTATCCTTGCTTTGATCCGCGTGACCTTTTTGCGCGAAATACATAATTACCGTGTAAACATGTCGACCCGCGTCGTTTATCAGGTCGGATGTATCATATGAATATATTTTTACAATGTGTTTAATTTTATGGACGCTTTCTCCTTTCGTTGGCAACGTAAATATGATCTCTTTTATATCTTCGTCCAATTTCCTGTCAATTGCAATGATTATCGTTGATTCGAAAGCAACTAATGTGATTAAATGATGATCGAATGAGACAAAATCGATTTTATTTGAGATTTATTGATTTGTTCGATGATATAAATGGTATTTGAAATTTATCGGATGTTTTTAAAAATATTTTAGTTGATGATGAAATTGATTGTGGGAACCAATCGTATAGTATGAAAGATGGGCTTAATTTTGAATTTAGCGCTCTTCAACAAAATTTAAAATCGATCCCCGTATGCTTAGTATATGCTATACACCAATAGTTACGCTCTAGATTTGAATCTATAATTTGCATTAATGTATGTGTTGAACTACAGCAAGTTCATCCATAGATGTTATATAAGCCAAGCAGATCATTAATCATTGCTCGGACAAAAAAGTCTTTGTCTAGCAATTTGTTTTCCATTCATTGTGGAAATTCAGATCACGAACCGGCAAAGAAATTAATCTCGATCAAATTATAAAGGTATTCACAAAAATAGCGAGTATTTCTTGTGAATAATTTTCGTTTCGCCATGTCACAAAGACACACACCAGCGGTTGTCACTTTGCACAACGCTTCATATTGTTTAATATTTTCTTGTTGCATTATAAAATCATAATTTCACATCCAAAAAAAGCGGTTTCGGCCCGGCTAAAATCTCTGTGATTTTTTCTCACGTCTTTGGGAGATTATCATCAGAGATCCGGTCATGATAAATAGACAGAGTTACATATCTTCCGCCTGGATTCTGAGCATAATTACAGTACGATATGCTTATATAATATTTTGATATTAAAAACATGGCTGATTTTATGCCCAGATAAGGCTTTTACGTAATTTAGAAGAAGCGATTATTAAAAGCTCCCATAAAGAAGCTCCTAAAAGCAATCGTCTATCCAATATTGCCAAATGCATAAATGATGAATCGAAATTGACTACAAATTGTATTTAATAGATAAAAAATATATAATTTATATACAAAATGGATAAATCATCTCATCATATAATGGATAGTCACAATAGGTACTAAATAATAGAGCTTTGAATCGTCTTTTGCAGATCTATGTCATTATTTCTGCAATTGTGGCGATGATATCAACAGTTACTTCATCCATGTAACTATTTATTCGCGGTTTAGAAAAGGTGAATTATTGACTCTATGGATTCTGAATTTGGGAATAATTACCTGTGCAAGGGTAAAACAGCTATTCTGTGTGGGTAATAATGCTGTAGGGGGTAATAGGGGTAACAAGAATGAAAAGCTTAGGTTAAGTTGGACTAGATGCTTCATAAATTGTTTTACATTTATAAGTAAGACGATGAGTGGTTTGAAACAAAGCTAAAAGAAAAGTACATCTACTGATGTTTGTATTTCCGTAGGAACACCCGAAAAATATATCATAATGTAAATTTGCATAAACTCAATCAAAATTATTTAATAATAGGCATAATCCAATTTGTTTTTAAAAAATTATTCATAGAAATAACATTTAAAAAAATAAGTATCCCATTTCTTAATATTAAAATGCATTTATTAAACGCTTAGATTTTTTTTAAAATAAGAATCTTTTGAATTAAGATATTTCAAATGGGCTTCGAACCGTTATTTTTTTCATTTTGGTTTTCGATCCGAAAATGCCGCAAAAAGCCTTAAAAGAGGACGCAGTGGTCATAAGGTTTGTATGCTCAATCGGTCCGCTTTTTGGACCGCTGATATGACAAATGAGTGACGATCGGATGCCATACTTGAACATAACGATAATGAAGAAAAGAGGCATTAGACAACCTAGTATATATTATAAAAACGGACAGAGCCAATCAGTGTTTGTTCATGTAAAGTAAAATGGTCGAATAAAATAAAAACCATGTGCAACTCTCGACCGGGTCTACTTTGTCACGCCCTGGTTAACCTTGACGTTTTTTCGGTTTTTGGTTATGATTCATCTCAGAATGATACATTTTTGAATGTCTTAAATGTTTTATACTTGTATTCGAAATTTATATATCAAGAGTTGGCAGCATAAATTGAAGATCATCTAATACATGTAAATAATTTAATAGTTGTGTTCTGACGTGTTTCCGGACTATGATTATGACAGTCTGGCGACTGAGTGCCGTTGAGTTTGGGAGGCGATTAAATAATACTATTTAAAATTTACTGTACATTAATAAAATAAACTATTTATTATAACTTTTTAAAATTAACATCATTTTCTGGTTAGCTTCAGTAAGTTTGAATAAGTCTGGTACTGTCTTAACAAGCTGGTAATAGTCTGGCAATCTTCTCTCCACCCAAACCGAACGGCACTCAGTCGCCAGACTGTCATAATGATAGTCCAGAAACACACCAGAACACTACTATTAAATTATTCACATGTGTTAGATGATCTTCAATCTTTGCTTCCAGATCTCAGTCTATTATTTTCTAGCATAATTTAAAATATTTTATTCCGAAATATATGATCGGAAATTTGAGAATTTCAGCCTGTAGTACATAACACTAGAAAACAAATTGAAATCTTGATTTAACAAGGCAATCATCAGGATGAACATAGAGTAAATATTATAATATTATTAGATGAATACTATCAAACTAATTCTGCATAAAAATTACAAAAGCCACATATTATATCAACACAAAAATCAACTGAACCGAAAAAACCGATATTTTCGAGTAGGTTCAGTTCTGGTTTTCGTTCCAGCAAAAATAACGAGTTTTCGGTTCAGTTTCGATTCGAAAACCTGCTAAATAACTGATATTATAAAGTTTCATTATCTATAATAATGCATTTTGCACAGATTGTTGCCAAATGCATACAAATAATATTTTTACACCCCAATCATCGATAAAGTCATTATTTCTTTCATCCAAACAGAACAATACATTGGTTAAGCCTTGATAAATTGATTAGCAATAAATATCATAACAATCTAACATTATCGAATTATCATCGAACAATATAATTGACCATTCGATCAAACGCACAGTCTTTTCGACATGCTCCCTTTCCCTAGATCGAAAGATTATTGTTATAACCACAAAAAAAAATCTTACCTTGGTTAACGATTTCGTGCACAGCTAATAATTATAAGCGATTTTGGCCTGCAAAGAAACAATAAAAATTTAAAAAACAACTAATTTAGATCACGCTAAGGCCAAATAATCAATCACAAGCTTAGATCCTGCTAAAATATACGCACAAATCAATGTCAATGGTAGGCCATTCTATTATATCTTATAAGTTTTCGGTCCAATATCAATGGGTAAATAGGCAATAAATTTGGTTCATGATCAATATTAACACCTGCTGCGTACTGATTAAAAATTAAACGATAAATTATTTTTTTACCAAAAAGTTTTGTTTAAGATTTCGATTAATTTTAATATTATCAATCTAAGTCTAAATGGTAGTTTTTATGGCAATTTTTTAGATTGAAATATGTCAACATTAATCTTTTGTAATGTAATGTTTGATATAATATGTCTTTCAATTAACCGTTTAACGACGCAGGACCAATTTTCGGACGTAAGCGCTCATGCGAAAAAGACCATGCGGCGCATATTTCACGGCCTTTTACGATCCTCGCTTTATGCTAAGGACGATATTAGATGCTGAAAATTGGCTGTTTGAATTGTCTTTTTGCTACAATATCGCCTCAAAATAAAACGGAACATTAGAAAATAGCGATTCGTCATATTTTTTTTGGGAAATTGATTGTTTTCTTCGAAAGTGATCTTATTCAAATCAAAATGTAAGAGACCATGAACGCGTTCCGTTTGAAGAGTCATGTTTCATAACATTTATGTAACATTGAAATTCGATTTTTTAGAATTGAACTTGATTAACATTGATAATAACTTTATCATATTTTTTTTTGGTGGCACCAAAAGATGACAAATATGAATTGGCAAATACTCTTTTGCAGATTTTTAAATTTAAAAAAAAATCATCCAAGTTTGAACTTACCGATTTTAATAATATGTATTTATAAGCACTGAGTGTCACCTTATGAAGAAAGAAAAAAATATAAACACAGTCTGATTTAAATATGCAAATGATTGATTAAAGAAACATATTTTAAATTTACTTGATGATTATTAATTTGGTTTAGTTCTGAGGTTACGATGTTGAACCAGCGTTAGTCCATTGCACGCTTAACACTGGCGATCGTCCACTATGCACTGTTGAGGTTCTCTTGCAGTGGCTGTCGAGAGCAAAGGCTCTTGTGCGACACCCATGGGCTGGCGGGGGTTTATTACGAAATTTTCATTCATATTCGGATCTGAGAAGATATTCTTCGGACAAATCTTCTCTTTGTTACAGAGCGAAGGTTAAAAGCAAAGCATAAATCGTGTCCCGCGCTCCAATTGGCATGACACGAATATCGTCTAATTTACATCCCATCAAATGATAGCTGTTTAATCACAGCAAAAAATTACGACACTGCAAAAAATATCGGCAATAATTAGCCTTTGTGTAATCAACATAGTATTAAGATCAAGATTTGCCAATTGGTACTTTAATGCCGTGGGCTAATCTCTAATAACATTTACGATGTACTATGATAGCGGAACTGTTCAATATCGGATATTACCTGGTCTTTTACAGATCTATGTCATCATTTCTGCAATTGTGGCGATGGTATCAACAGTTACTTCATCTATGTATACTATGTATTCGACATCTAGAAAGGGTTAATTACTGACTTACAAAAATCATCTTATATTGTTTTACATTTTTATGTAAATCTCTTTCAATTAAAACTGTCTATCATCTACGATGGGTGGTTTGAAACAGAACTAATAGGAAATTACATCTACTGATGTTTATGTTTTCGTGAGGATATCCGAAAAATGTACCATGATGTAAATTTGCATAAAAAACAATCAATCAATTCAATCAATATTATTTAGAAAATACGCATGAAGTAACATTAAAGCATTGAGTGTTTCGTCATTTAGTCTGGATCTGATTTTGGTAGTCAGGCAAACCAGCTGCTGAAAATACACGCTCAGCCTCCACACTCTTTGGAGGTATTGTCATCAGATATTTAAATTTTAGTAAAACACCATTAATGTGACTGATAAAATTCTTTTCTGCTGAGAAACGGACTAAAACTCGCAAAATTCCCGATCTCCCGACAAATTATTTATTTCCGCCCCTGCAGATGAATAATTATATATTATAATATGCAAAAATTTTGAACCCCGTATCTATTATATTTTATATTGATATTCCCATTATTAGAGTCGAGGTGTAGTAAATACATCACCGGTAGGGAAAGGTTAATATAACAATTTGAAATACATATGTACTCTATATATGTATACATAGATTAGACAGTTACTTCCGCTAGGCGTCGCTTAAGCTCGCCAATTAGTAGTTACACCATTGTTTCCAAGCGTCCAGATTTCTGCGATAATGTCTCGATTTAATAGCCTTCATCGTGCTGGTGAGGTGTATGGTTTCTGTTAGATAAAAATTTCAATTCCAAATTTTTCGGGTTTACGTTTATTAATCCCGGGATTCATGAGAACCTTAAACTGTCCGGGATTGAATTTACTAATCTTACTTCTTTGAGTGCACGAATAGAAGAATGTTTAAGCCGTATAGTATGATGATCGCCTATTTGCGAGCGAATTCCAGTAATTTGGAAAGAGCACTCTTGTATGTTGAGCTCGGAGAGAGATATGGAAAAAAACGTGGCGCAATTTGGTAATTGTGAATGGTAGACAGAGACGGAGAGCTTCCTGCGTAAATCGTATGATTGTATAAAGATCGTTGACCCAAATTTATTGACTAATACTGATGTGTAAATGATATAATGAATCGATTTCAAGTGTATTGTTTATTTTTACGATGGCAATGATATGAATGGATATTCATTTCTTCAGTTCTTCAGTGTACTTTAATCCTTTGAATAGTGAGCTAATTTAAAGTCATCAAAATCTTAGATACTATATTCGCTTGTCCGCCACTTATTGTCGTACAAATCCACTTATCTGTCAGGATTGCAGCAGTGTGTATGAAGTTTGTATTTAAATAAATAAACACTGTCGATAGTACACAATATTCGGTAATTTTTACAAGTAGATATAAAAAATACATTTGAAATCGATTTATTATATCATTCACACATTATTATTATTCGATAAATTTGGGTTAACTATCTATACAATCGTACGATGTACGCAACATACTCCATCCGTCTCTGTCTCCCATTCACAATCTTCGACCTGCAAGATGCTCTTTCCGTCTCTGTTTCTCTCCAAACTCAACGTGTTGGAATGCTCTTTATGAGTCACTGGATTTCGGACACAACTCTGTGTCTTACCCCTTTGAGGGGTTTAATATTACTATGCATTTAATTAGCACTTTGAAATAAAAAAAATCTTTAAAAATTAAGATCTATCAAATGGACTTCAAACAGTTATTTTTTCCATTCTAGTTTTCATTCCGGTACAATTCCAGTTTGGTCACAGGAAAAATAACGGTTTTTCCGGTTTTTAGTACAGTTCCGGGTAATTCATTTTTTAAATGTTTTGGAGTCCCTGCTACATATCACATAACACATAACACTACATAACACTAGGAAATAAGTTGAAATCTGAGATTCCCATTCTGGATACATAGCTAGATAAGCTTAACAAAGCACGAGTACAAAATAATGAATTAAAATGATAAGCTGGAATTTAGGTTCATAACAATATTATACAGATATTTTTGGATCGGTTCAGTTTCAGTTTTTGTCCCGGAAAAAATAACGGTTTTACCGGTTTTCCGTTCAGCTTTGTTTCGAATTTTGGATTTTTTTTGGTAATTGTTGTTATGCGATATGTTTGCAATGTTCTGGATAATTTGAATGTGTATAAGAACATAATTTGTGATAAAAGATCTACTTCTCACAACGGGATATATTACTTTTGACTGCTATACAAACTGACGCTTACCAATGGATTATCACGTAATAATGAGTTTTATATTTTGGAAAACGAGAAATTAATTGGCTTATAGCATAATTTTTGACGGATGGACATTAAGGGCTATTTTTTAAAAATACAATGGACCCTCAATCTATTGTTCTGAAGGGACCGGATTTATCTTGCAGTAAATGCGGGAAAATAATAAACGTGAGAATAGGAAAAATATACAATTTATAACTAACGATCCAAGTGTATTTTTTCACAAAAAGTGATATTTAATTAGGTAATAATATTTTATTCAATGTTCCATTATCGTAATGAAGGCACACGATGAAGTCTCTTCGCATCGTCTGCATCATACATTCATCAAATCATGCATTTGATGTCGAAGAGAGCATGATCTTCAAGTTTTATTGATCGGCTATTTACTTGGGTCAATGTTCTGAATACCCTTAACGCATTGGCGGACACGTCTGCATTATGCATATTTTTTTCATACCAAAAATTACGCTTAATGCAGATGTGTCCGTCAAAGCGCTAATGAGATTTTCGATTAACTTTTATTTTAAAAGGTAGTGAAATACTATTTGGGACAACTATGTTGATTTTTTTTCATTTGTTAGATTGCTACAATCACATATAATTCATTATTGATCCAGGTTGGATCTATGTTTTTGTAGTTGAATATAATCTATACATAAATATTAGTATAGTAGCATAAAATAACTTACAAATATTAGCAATGATGCAAGACGTTCTTTAAATATTACCAAAAAATGTTGTTTTTTAATTGCCTTATTGTTTTCCTGTTTTTTTTTTTTATCAACTTTTTTTGTGCGATTTTAGATATATTTTATACAGCTGTTTCAAAGTTATGCGGTTTTTTAAATCCATGGAACGCATCTTCACTTTTTCTATGTAAGTCATAGCTTTTTTGTGCGATTTTCAGCGCAGCAACGCATCTACCGCACAAAAAAAGGTTTAAGTGTATTTTGATTTGTATTATTTTAACATGCATACTGTACACAATCGAATACGTTCTTTCGTTATGAATTTCATAGAAATCAATCATATTTTGACATGAGCTTAAATTAAAAATTTCGAAACAGGCGTCGTTTTAAACGCGACCCAGACGGCATTGAAGTTTTATTATATGATTGTAAGGCGTGCAATTTTATTGCGCATACGATTGATACGATCAACATTGCATTTTAGAACAATGCATCCATGAATTTTGGAGATTATGAGAACCGATCATTTGACAGTCGAATTTTCCCAGCGCAAGAGACAAACGCCCATATAAAGACGGACCGGATGATACAATCCGGCTATCAAACTGACATAAGTCCCAACTTGCGACCCACGTACGATTTATCTCACGTCTAATTAGCTAATTCAAGCAATCTCATTTTGAGCATTTTATGATGATTTCATAATGGAGTTAATTTCATTGTTTAATTAAAACAAGTTCAGCCAACTTCCCACGGCTCGCTATAAACACCGTCTGCGATGTGACCATGCAATGTTTTCAATTTTGAATTTTGAGCATGAATGTTCGCATTTCGAAATTAATTTCACGCTTAGCAAAATTTTCTTGCTTGTCTACGAGCAATTCAAATCGTCGTGGATAATGGAAACGAAAGTATGTGAACTCTGATGGTCTCACATGATTAACACATGTGTTTGTATCGAAGTGTACTTCTGGGTTCTTTCCGTTTCGGGTGAAAATGTTAACCGTTCCACCCTATTGGGGTCGAGGCCGAAGTTCATCTGATAATGTCTTCCATGAGCTGTAATTTTATTATGAAAATATTGCACAATTGCTCTCCATTGCACGGATTTTAACCCAAAACCATTTTTAAGAAAATGCAATTGTGACATCTTCATTACCAAACCATGAGCACCTACCGAATATACTTTATACCGAAAGTAAGTGTACTATGACAATAATAGGCTGCGCTTTTTTGTTATTTCAGGGTTGACCAAATTGAGCGGTAAAGGGGGATCTCTTGACAAAGCGAGCATAACAGGAACACGATAGTACGTAAATTCACTTTGTAGTATCCAATTGCGTGAAAGATGTCGGTAAGAAATCCCACCAAGTGCAAGCGGTTCAATAGCGCTCGCTAGTTTCTTGCGCAACTTGAACTGGAAGGTAAGGATTTTTTGAGCTCTATTATGACTGGAGATAAAAAGTATGTGGCTCATTACACGTTTGAGTCAAAAAGTCACACTGGTATCACTCCAATTCCCCATCTGCTAATAAATTCAAAATCATCATTTCGGGCAAAAAAAACATGCTTCAGTGTTTTGGAACCAAAAATTAATAATAATTATTTGTCGAATTTCTGTCTCAGAAAGAGACCATTAATACACAACGATATTGTAAGACCCTAAAAAAAACTTGTAGCGTGGGCGATTCACCATCCCCACGTAGTAGCACTGTTAATCTCGCAGCAGATTTAATTCGCCAGATTAACAGCGACATCTCTTGTAGCCCTATGGAGATATTGAACCTGCAAACTGACGGATCGCTTCTTGCGCGTGCACCGTTGCCGGTTGGAGATTGACGCGCAGGAGGCGGAAGTCGAGGGGGAATGTCGGTTAGCCTTGACTGCGGGAGGTCGTCCCTCCTGCAGCCAGATCTCTATCATCGTGTGGAATAAATACTTATTTAGAGAAGAGCATTCAAAACAAAAGGAACGGTATGCTGACGATAGGAGTGTGCCACCAAGACGCCCTTGGACTTATTTGGTTGGGATGTGTTGAACCACCCCCTGCATTCCCTTGACTTGGTGCCTTCAGATTATCATATTTTCCTCTCCCTGAAAGAACACATGGGCGGAATTAAATTTTCAACCGACGAGCAGGTGCAGAAAGAGGTTCTAAAGTGGGAGAAGGATCTGGCGGGAGAGTTCTTCGAGGAGGGCATAAAGAAGCTTGTGCCACGGTTCACTATTGTGCATTGAACGGGATGGCGATTATATTGTTAACTAATACAATTCAAGTGTATCAACAATATCTTGTATTTTTTTCAAATATACTTTTTCTAAAAAAAATATAAAAATTTAGTACACTTACTTTCAGGATATGCCTCGTATTTTATCAAACAAAAACAATAACCCATACCAGTTCGCTGATGCGAGTTTGAAATGTGGATGTGCAATAAATAAAAATAAAGTTGACCGGTAGCCTTGGCCATGAGACGATGTGTTCTTTCCGCTGATTGACATGTAGTCTCTTAGCTGATCTTTCTACGAGTTCAACTTTTCTCCTATTTTCGAAAGGATTGATTTTAAATTATGGGTGTTTAATTGAATAGAGATATTAAAAATAAATCGACAATTTGTATCATTGTATATTATCTTTTATTGAGAATTTAATTTATATTCAAAGAAAAGGGCACTGAATTATAAATTGATATGATTGCATCTCAATATAAGAAATTTGCAATACTTTAGAGATTGGTCCTACGAAATTGCAAACCGTAGCTAAAGCAAAATTATCCACCCTAACCATAAAGGAGATTGCACAAGAATAATTCTTTCACAACATTTGAAATTAATATTCTTTCACGTTGAGGGCTAAGCAATAATTATTTTGTGTATTTTAATTTGGGCTAATTTACGTTTTTAATCTGAGTGATAATTATGGATGATGGGATTAACCACAAGCAAGCATGCGGCCATCTTTAATGTTAATTAACATTAATTTAATTGTTTATTAAGTAATCATTGATAATATATACTTTTTATGATACTAAAATACTATTTGCTCAATTAATTAAATCGCTTGAGATCAAACAATGGGAGTCTCTGTAATGAAACGTGTACAATTAACAGAGCTTCTGCTCCATGCAATTTTCTAGGTATTATATGCGATTACCCAAGCTTAATTTATAAATACGGAATAGCATCAAGTGTTAAAAACGAAGTTTCGGACGTAAAACATGAAGACCGGATTTCAATGACAGTATGAATAACGAAAGCGATAAAGTGTCATGTATTTTAACCTAATCAATGTCGCAGTTGACCTACTATAGGCATATGAACCCATTAGAGAAAGTTGGCATAAACAAGAGAAATTACTTCATCTTTGTCCACCTAACATGTTACTAACATTTTTGTATGTAAATATGTTTTTCCAAATGAAGTAAATAATATTTTACGCAAAATCGATAAATCTACTTTGGATATGAATTTATGTTCTAGTTTCCAGAATAGATATGCATCTACAACCCTTCAGACTTTATGATTGGCTTCTAGCATTTCCTATTTTGTGCTTTAGTATCATATCTTTAAATTTAAATTTATAATTATATGCTAAGATATAAATCTATGAGTAATCCTTGCTAGGAAAATAAGTATTAGAGTTCATGTATTCCAGAAAGCTCTTTTCAATTGAATCAACATGGTAATCTTGAGAAGCTTTTCCCTGCCTTCTTAGAAAAAAAAATCGTCTTTTGATATTATTATCTGGAAAATGTTCATAAATTAAACTTCAGGGTCGTACTTCAATATAGAGTGCACGAAGAGGTGAATGTTTAACCTGTATGGTAGGATGATCACCTATTTGCGAGCGAATTTCAGTGATTCATGATAATATGGCAAATACCATATCTGCATATCTTTGTCGAAATTACTTATTACTACAATAAAGTATTCAGACTACTATAAGAAATTGTAAATGTTAAAGCTGTAAATATCGCTGTTAAAAGGTTGTCAATAACATTTATGACTGTAATTTGAAAGTTCGAAGTTCGATTGGCAAACTAGGAAGATGATAAAAGGGCTTATTAAAGGAAACAAACTCACCATGGGAATATAACACACATTGAGTTCTCAAGAAACGTGTCCTGCGTATATAGAATCTAGAACCAATCAATACTCGTTTTATAGCAGTACATATAGAATTGTCTACTATTCGCCATAGGTTGATTTTTTTAAAAATCGCATATGTTATTATTATAATTATAGTACTGCGTGCATTTAATGAGGATAGAAATCATGCAGACTTTCTTCTTCAATATTTCATAAGTCATAACAAAGAGTTCTGTCCTCATGTTGTGGTCGTTAGGTATTACATCTGACCTATGGGTGATGAAATAGTTTGATCTCAAGACGCCTATACAATACCAAATGTTCAAATATATGCCGATGCCGCATGATTAATCTTGATGAAGTCCAGATGGGATGAAATGTTTTCTTTTACAATCGAAGCAGTATTTTATTGCGGATTATGCAATGTTACCTTATTTATCATACTTGCTACTATAATCAGCTCAAAGTTACCGAACATACCGAAGATTGATGATGCAATAATGAACACACACCGTGTGTGAAAACATTTAGTACCTGCAATCAAACGAAAGCCTTTTTTATTATTTTTATGAGAGATGCAACCGTGAGATAGCGTTCGGACGATTCCCACACACTTTCGATTGTTGACTCTTTTTCTTAAATTCTACTCCAGATCGAGTGCTATTAACGATAGGCCATGTTTGACATTTGGCAGTTAGATCATGGACGCAGCTCTTAGACAAAAGGCGAAAGAGAGAAGATTTACAACGTGTGAAATGTAGATTCGAGAGAGAGAAATCCTCAAGTGGAACGATAGTATAAATCATTGTTTGGGCGATGATGATGGGAATTCAAATGGACCGACCGCGGAGGGAAGTGACGAATCGCTCATATGAATTTGAAAGTGGTTTGCTTCTGCGGAACGAAAGATTCACTAGTTTTTGTAATTGGCCGCTTCAGTATTCACCAGGTTTGGCGAAGAAGATGATGAAAAACGAAAGTATGAAATCTTCAAATGTTGGACGCTTCAAAAACTCAGCATATTCATTAGCAGCGGTGTCCAGCACTGAATTCAATATGCCGATGGAGCTGCAGATAGCAGCCGTTCAGTATGCAAAACTCTTGCAAAACCATTCCCATTGTTTTGAAATTACTATTATAAATTCATCGATCGATGACGGAAAGAGTAATGATGAAGCAGTGTAGAAGATAATGATTTAATGGGAGCACGTCGACCTTGTCTGGAGCTGCAAGCAACTAAGAAATGGCATCCATCATAAAACTGTATACAACTTCCGATATAAAACATTACTGAAATGCAAGAGTTACAGGAGAAACGTTATTGACAATGTTGCGATACTGTCTCGATAAACACATTTTCTACTTGCACCAATTTTTTGCTGCAAAAATATTTTGCAACCACATCATTATCCATTATTTCTTGTCCAAACATCTTAATGATTCATCAGCTTCTTCATATAAATGCCTGGAGTAACCTTTGAATATAACGACTAACCGATTTTTCTGATGTTGTTCCGTTGTCAATTCATAAACACTTGCGTCTGTGTTTATGCGATAGATATGTTCCACGGGGAGTCGCATATAAAAAAAATCGCATAAAAAAAAATTTGAACTATATAGAAAACGTTGAGCTCGGAGACAGACAAGAGGCGGAGAGTGTCTTGCACATTATATTCGGAGAGAAACAGAAACGGAGAGAGTATGTTGCGTACATCGTACGATTGTATAGATCGTTAACCCAAATTTATCGACTAATAATGATTTGTGAATGAATCGATTTCAAGTGTATTTCATGTGTATTGTTTATGTTTACGCTAAGAAATGCCCGAGTATTGTGCGCTATCGATAACGTTAATTTATTTAAATACAAGTTTCATACACTCTGCGACGGTCCTGACAGATAAGCGGATTTGTACGGATGATAAATATGCCTATCGCCCTATACATACTCACATTGTAGCGGATGTAATGCGCATTCGCATAAAAAAGGCTTTGTTCTTTATAGAAAAATGAGGAATAGATTCCATTATTTTTGAAAACCGCATAACTTCAAAATCGCATTAAAAAAATTCGCATGAAAACAGACCCGAGTGTATTTATATTTAAATATAGATTTTAAACGTTTGAGTTGCGAAAAATTCGTCGTAAAAAATGACAAACAATAACAGGCAAACACACACAAAAAACTTCACAACAAGACACTACGGAAAATGTATCATCGCGTACAATAGACGTCTATATATCGTCACTCCGCACTTTTGCCGGACATTTCTTGTAATGATATAACGCTGTTTTTTCACACATTGACACCCTGTGTCCTAAGTGTCAGGGTTGTCGTAATAGATTTTTTTTGTCAACCTTTTGAAAAACTACCAAAATTTCATCTTGAAATAATTGTTTTCGTATTTTAATCTAAATAAATAATTATTTTATGCAATTGGTTTAAAGAAAATTAGTTAGGAATTTCCAAAGTCACATAAAATGTGCAAATGAATCTGAAATGTCAATTTCCAAATTCTCTAAACAAAAAAAAAACTAACAACTATTTTGAACTTAGTTTTGTTTAAAAAAAAAAGTTTTTAGATTATACCCTTTCCTATATGTCATATGTCATATAAATCATTCAATAAGTTGTTAAAAGTACCAGTTTGCCAGGGTCAGGATGACGAAAATACTTTTTATGATTAAGATGTTTTTATAAAATTTGTTCAAATAAGTCTCCTATTCTTTTTTTCAATTGTTGTTGTCTGATAAAGAATTTCCTCTTTAATTTTTGCAAAGGCAGCGCTTATTCCTTCAATTAAGATTTATTTTGTGGGCACCTTTGTCATGTAAATTAATTCTTTTGGCGGCCCTATTCCGTGGCTCACACGGTCTCCAGATCTGACACCACTGGATTTATTTGTCTAAGGAGGTGCAATTAAGAATTTGACATTTCTCATTCGTTTTCATATTTTATGTGAACATTTCGACAGCCCTGATACTTAGGACATAGTGAATATGTGTGAAACGTAAGAAAAGACCCCCAAAAGAGTTTCTTCAGTCCATGTGCAAAATACCCCGTAGATGAGTTTAAAATTAGTGATGTTAAAAGAGTAAAAAAAACTCTGTTTCCAAATCATTAAATCCCGCCCTCATATTAGACTCAGATTCTGATGAAGGAATTTAGGTTCCTGTAAATGCGGTACAAATCTTCAATAGTGGTGATTATCTAGCTAATAATGATATTATATCTCCTTCGAGGGATTCAAAATTTCTTCGCTTTGGATATTAAATAATTATTTTCCGATAAGGTAATCATATCACAGAATATGATTTCTTAGTATGAAATTAAATGACGATTAAATCTAAGACTAGATACAATCCAATTGTTATTGGTATTAAGGAAATATTTTATAATGACAGAATATGAGACATATGAGTATATGTTGAAATTTATTAATTTGTTTTATTATGGTTTTCATAATTCAAAACCATAAAATATTAGAATGGATTTTAAATCCTCAAAAATAATTTAACCCAAATTCGCTTGCCTTTCCACCCATAAAATATATGCAATAAAAAATCCAAATGATTATGCGAGCTATGAAGAAAATATGTTTGTAATGTTATAATACAGCGAATGATTAATGATGCGTGGAAATTTCAAAACCAATATATGATCATGCAATATTCAAAATCGGTTTTCAGTTTATCTCCATAATCTTTAATGTGAGAATGTTGCATTTACCCCGAATAACCTTATTTAAATTATCTGATGCCTCTTGAACATTCACGATTAGTGCTCATTTGGAGTTAAGATATAGGCTTTAAACAGCTCACGTCTGATGAATATAATTGGTATTAATTATTTTCTGTAACATCCTCGATATATTGAGCATGGAGTTTTATCACAAAAAGCAGTTTATTTGAGCGCATCTAAAGATGCGTCGCGCATTTAAAGGATTAAATATAAATAGACATATATTTGGCTCAGAAACTCCATAAAAATTAATCTTAATAAGATTTTCCGCATAAGAATAACAATCGTGACCATCTCAATCCGATTTGAGTAACAGAATATATCGCTCTTTAAAAAGATAAACTTCTTAGTCAATTATGCAAGATGTATGAGTGGAAGAATTGTGATCTCGAATTTCAGCAATTTCCACATTTGCCTATCCATATCTGGCCACAAAGAATAACTGCTTCCTCGTGCTTCACGAGGTAAATGGGGATTGATTGACGTGCTATACTCGGGCCGAGAGAGGATGTACTAAAATGAGATATTTGCTAAAAGAAATGTTGAGATGGAGAGTTTCCTGGGTTGCCGGTTTGGAGAGATATCCGCAAATGTAACAAACCATTACGCAATTCGCCCCGGGCGCCGCAGTTTGCAGAGCAACGGCCGCTAACTTGCCCCAGATCGGTTACAATTATCCATAAGTCATGGGGAACCTCTTGACACTAAATAAACACTGCACCATAATCATGATAATGCTGAAAGATGGCTGACGACAGGAATTACATTAAGGCATTTGACCTGAGGGCTAAAACAATTTTCTGGATGCAAATTGAGATCATGCCCCTTGATTAGTGAGTCAATCTTTTAGCTTTTATTATCCGATAGTGAGTAATTTTTTTCCAATGTTTTCTTCCAGTAGCTTTCATTAAAAAAATCTTTTTATTTATTTTGCTGTTTTTTTACGTTTTCGAGTCCCCGGGCGGCTCCTTACTCCCAAGTGCTCGTCGGGATAACCACGATAGGACACGGGTCCGTTCTTCTTTTGTGGCATGAAGTAGCCGGATGGAAGGATGGAGATAGACGGGCGTCGAACAGAAATACTCTCTTCTCTAGATAATTCTTTATTCAACACGAGAAGAGAGATCTGGCTGCGGGAAGGACGTCCTCCCGCACCCAAGGCTAAGTATCACCACCCAACCGGCAACGGTATACACGCAAGAAGCGATCGGTCGGTATTGCAGGTGCAATGTCTCCGCAGCGTCACAGAAGATGGCGCTGTTAAAATAACACATTGTGCCTAAAGAGAGACGGAAGATGTCGCTATAAATCTGGTGAATTAAATCTTCTCAGATTAACAGCGTCATTGCATGGGAAAGATAATTCGTCAATGCTACTTTTCGAAGTTGGCGCAACTACCGTTCTACGTATTTGTAGGCCGTTTTGTTCAATCACGGTAATTTTTTCTGATAAAGAGGTTTGCAGAACCAAACCATCGCCATTATGCATCGAAAGCTAATGGAAGTTTATGGTAGTGATATGATGAGTCGATAACATGTCACAAAGTGGGTCAGGTTGTTCAGAGAAGGCCGTACTGATACTCATGACGAGGCAAGGAGTGAGGGACCATCAGTCATTTTTGACGAACTTGTGCTAAAAATTCAAGAGCAAGTGCGAAATGACCGCCCTGTGAAACTTGACGACCTTCACGAAGAATTTCCTGACATTCGTCGAAGTATCCTTGGTTATATTGTGTCGGAAAAACTTGGCTACAAGAAGTTGTGTGCTAGATGGGTGCCCAGAATTTTCACATCAGAGCACCATCAAATTCGCGTGAATTTTTTTATCGTTTTGCACAGGAGGAAGAAGCTTTTCTGAAGTCTATCGTGACAGAGGATGAGACGTAGGTGTGTCACTACATACCAGAATCCAAAAGACAATCCAAAAAGAGCTGGAGGTAGAGGTCTATGTCACTGTCGACTATAGAAATGTCTCGATCTCAACGGCGAAGTATCCTGTGAATTTCAATAAAATACAAACATTTTTTGATCCTACATAACAGTTGTAATCTTAATTTCTGGATGATCCTCGTATTAATATTAGCATGTATAAATCCTCTTTTTTATCAACCCATTTTATCGCTAAGAAACTCTTCGAATGAAAGAGCTTCACATATCCTCGTTTCTGCTTTCCTTTATGAAATGTGGGAAAGTTTTGATTTGATTGCTTGTATTGTGTCGCAAATGGCATTGAAAATAAAGGATTTGTGGAATGCAACCGTACATGTACGGTCGTACTAATCTAAGAGTTAATATGAAAATTATTTCACATTAGTTCGTCTTTAGAAACAAATATGAGGCATATACTGAACATTTACAGATTTACAAACATGCGAGGTATCATTAGTATAGTTAAATGTTGCTTTTAAATGGAATCTTCAGATAATGAGGACCTTTTATGTTGTATTATATAAATGTCTCGATCACAATGTCTTCAGCCAAATCAAAGTATGCTAATGGATCCAATGGCATTTAAAGCGATGACGGTCAAAAGATGTATTGTATTTTTTAAAATAAATACTTTCACTCTTCTTTCAGTGGTTCGAAACATTTTTTAAAGCTAATGATCCAATGAAATCACAATTCTAAGGGAACTATGTAGAAAAATAAGATATTCCATTTGTATTTTTATATATTACTAATCAATTTGTACAGTAAACATCCGGGTTATATTTGAATCCCCATGGTATTTATTTATTAAATAAGAGTTTCATATTATGTTCTATGGAATTATTTTCACGTAAACGTCGATATATCGCCGTTGGCACATTTCGACGACGACGGACCAGTTAAATCGATGAAGTTGAACGATAAACGATTTTATGGCGATCAAATGTTTATGGATCATTCATCCACTTAGCATCCTGATATCCGCAACACTCTTCTAATTGAATAGTGATTAATTAAGGCATTTTCGAATATTGCAGTCATTGTGAAAAAGCAGAATCGTGACGATGAAGTTACTGTAAGAGCAATTTAGTCCATGATCCGAGTAAGGCATGATCTTCACAACAAAGCGATCAATTGCAACCTAATGTAGGCCACGAAAGTGTAAGGAGTCACGATTCAAATTTAGATGCCTCTAGTTCGCAGACTCATCTATCCTCTATTATTTTAAAGTATACCGCATAGCTATACGTTTTGCCAGTGGTTTTTGAATGTAGATCGTGGACGATCATATTGCAAATCATAAATGGCTGTATAGATGCAAAGTATCCGTTTAAAGGCAGCTAGACGACTTCAATTGAAAACTGATGATCAGAAACATAATAAAAGTTTCAGCAACGATAGCTGTGATACAAGAAATTTATGAAATATGTTTAAATAAATTATGCCCTAATCACTATTAACCTGTATGGTAGGATGATCGCCTATTTGTGAGAAAATTCCAGTGATTCAGAAAGAGCATTTTTGTACATTGAGCTCGGAGAGAGACAGACACTGTAACTGTGCATGGAAGACAAAGATGGAGAGCTTCCTGTGTACATCGTACGATTGTATAGATCGTTAGCCCAAATTTATCGACTAATAATGATTTGTGAATGATATAATGAATCGATTTCAAGTGTATTGTTTATGTTTACTTAGAGAAATGAGCGAATATTGTGTGCTATCGACAGTGTTTATTTATGTATGTACAAGCTTCGTACACGCTGCGATGGACCTGACAGATAAGTGGATTTGTACGGATGATAAATGACGGACATACAAATATAGCATCTATGTTTAGGATGATTTGAAATTAGCTCACTACTCAAAGAATTAAAATAGGATTTTCACTCAGAGCAAAGGTCATAATCTATATTAAAAGCAAATATATTAAATATCAATGTAAATTAACAAAGCAATGATATTTTAAATTGGTAAAACTTGATCCGGGTAATCATATATATTTAATATCCTTTGAACATGTTGATCATCATTTCCAAAGAGATTATTGTAATATTTCCTCATATTTAATGCAATCAAAATTTAATTATGTTTAGTGATAGTGAAGGGAAATTATTCAAAGTTTTGATATCCAAATCAACCGTAAATTTGCTATGATATAATCAGCTGATGTTAAGGTTGGCGTCTCTATACTATAAGGTTAATAATGTCGAGTTAAGCTGATACAACATTAAAGCGTGTGGTATATTACGAGTCATTCTAAAGTCACATGTTGGCATTTCGGACATGAAATCAATTTTGCTTAAGTACCCATATGGAAAGTGGCAACTATGAAAATTATAGAGAAACCTTGAAAATAATCCACACCATTATGCTTATATATTTGCAGCATTTTTTTTAACCTTTAATGCTCAACCTTCAAAGGATCTGAGATATAAATTGTGAAATGAGCGAATGTATAATATGATACATACTTAGCAGACGCAGCAATTGATTCAGAATCAACCAACACATTTTTCGCAATGAAGTAAAAGGTATTGATTAATATTTTTCGAAATATTATTTAAAGTATGAGGATGTTTTCAACACGATTTTAATTAATTATTTGCAATAAACGCTTCAACGAATCATTACAGAGTTATATTAGTTTTAGTAAAAAGAATCTCATCATGAAGCATCGCTTTCAAGAATGGATTATTACTTAGGGCGATTGTGAGTAAAAAACTATTTAATTTAAACGTCTCTAATCCTTTTTAATTGTATGATATGATAATAATACTGAAAAGAATACCAATTCTAATAAATGTGTTACAATAATAGCATAATTTCGAAGCAAATTGCTTATTAATCCTCTGAATAGTGAGTCATAAATCCATTTATCTTGTTAGGTTGTCCCATAAGTCTCTTTCGAAAATGAACACAAATCTAATCATAGCCATGGTTGAAGAAAACCCGCGATATACTGTTCGCAAAATGGCTAATAAGTTAGAAATTCAATAAACATCCGTCCATAATCATCTGATAAAATTGGGCTACATCAATCTTTCAGATGTGTGGCTTCCTCATGAACTGACAGATTCAAATAAACTTCAGCGTATTTCAACATGCGATCTTCTTCTCCAACGACATAATAGCCAACCTTTTTTTAAGAGACTTGTCACTGGAGATGAAAGTTGGATACTCTATGAGAATATCCAACGTAAACGGTCTCGGACCAGGGGTACAGGAGCTTTAACTGTAGCTAAACCTGGCCTACATCCAAAAAAAGTTTTGCTATGCATTTGGTGGGACTGGAAGGGGGTAGTTTATTATGAGCTACTTCAGCAAGGTAAAACGATTAATTCAACAAAACATTGTTTCCAACTACTAACTTTTTTTGTGCGATTTCGAAGTTATGCGGATTTTTTAAAGCATTTTTTTTATTTCATAAAGAGTATGTATCGAGATATTTTGGATGAAATAGGAAATAAATAATCAACACTAACTGAAATTTGGAATAAAATATAATTTAGAACTGTGTAAATCATATTGATCATATCATCCACAGTTGACATCATATCTCAAGTTGTCATGAATTAATTTACTTCAAACTGGGTACGAATCTTTTCTATACAATCTTCTATTATTCTTAACAGATTTATGTCGAAATTTATTTTTTAACTATTTAAAAAAAATTAAAACTGAAAAAATTAAGGCCGCAAGATGACTTGACTGATTTTTTTTAAACAGCTGCCATTTTGTAATACTTTTTTTTTGATTTAGGGACTATAGTGACATCTTTACTAATTATGAATTATATTGTTAGAAAGAGAAAGAATACACAGAATAATGATGACATTGACACTAGGTATACTATTTCTTCCGAAGAAGAGAGCGATTTTGAGTCATATCGAAAATCGTAACGAAAACTATCATACAGCGATGATACTTTGTAAATAAAATAATTTGTATTTCTCTAGTGGGTGTCTGGCATTTGAGATGCCAGCTGTCAGTCATCCTTAATATTTTACCAATGATGCAAGATGTTGTAAATGTTGTTTTTTAATTGCCTTATTTTTTTCCCGTTTTTTATCAACTTTTTTTGTGCGATTTTAGACATATTTTATATAGCTGTTTTAAAGTTATGCGGTTTTTTAAATCCATGGAACACATCTTCACTTTTTCTATCTAAATCATTTTTTTTGTGCGATTTTCCGCGGAACGCATCTACTGCACAAAAAAAGTTTTAAGTGTACATTTATTTCATCGTATAGGAATTTTCTTGATCCAGTCGCTTTCCATAAATACACAAAAATCCGGGTTGTATTTTAGTCCTCCTAGTACAAATTGAACATTGTTCCATGACAATATTTTTAGTCCCTTAGCTTTTAAGGATCCTCTTCTTCCATTCTATGAAAATATAAGTCAAAATATAAGGTTATTGTTTGTGATCTGTATGCAAAATATTAATACACGCCATGTCAGCCATCGGTGTCTGCCAACCTAAATAAGACTATCTTAATAAAAATATAGTCATAATTTATCATCCTCATATACAAATATATAATATACAACAAAATTTGTATAATGGCACTATGGGTCATTTTAAAAAAAATATGCTTGGCACCAGACGTGTTAACGTACAAATTAATGCCATGCTAAAAAGGAATGGAAACTGTGAAATATATTTTTTTATAATAATTCAATTATAAAATTAATGTCTGAAATTCAAATATTTTAGAAAGATTTTTTGTTAAAAAATAATGAGAATGGCTTTTATGATGAAGTGTGTGAAAAGAAGTTCAGATCAGTAACACAATAAATTTCCTATGATGTATGGCTTATTTAATGAGAAATAATACTAAATATTAATAGCATTAATTAAATATTGGCTTTCATATATTTGTTAAAAAACTTATCAAGTGTTCTAGCTGGAAATATGCTTCCAATACAACTCACAAATACAAAATTATTAATGAACTTTCAAATAAAGTGTCTCCATAAAGTTTTGAATGGCATTTAATTTTGATCTACAAACCAGCAATTAAAACTTTCTCTGAATTGACAATTCTTAACGCTAATATTTAATTCATATCAAGCCCATATGCTATCGTCAATTTAATAATTTATATGTGGAATTTCTCTATATAAATGGAAATTTAAGCAGTTAAACAAGGTTTTGGTATCATATCAAGATGCCTGTTGAATCACAAATCAAAAATGGCAAACAATGCCAATTCATTTATAAAAATAAATTCGACAAAATTGAAATTCCGGTAAAAGATTATATGAAGTTTGTCAAGATTTGCATGAAAGTAATGGCAATGCTACCTGTATTTGAACCTGGACAACGTTTGCTGTACGATGCCATAAATTTATCATACATATTGATGGTCAACTTCATAAGTATTTATATTTTTGCATTTTCAACGGCCGATTTAATCTTCAACTGGGATGGAAACCTATTTAAAGCCACGTTTAATCTTATAAATACTGTAATATATGCTACTAATACTTCACTCTTGATATATTTTCAGGTATTACTATATAAAAATTCAGTTTTAAATGCTATTAAAGTATCTGTAGTAATATAAGAGCGAGGAGCATGTTGTAAGTTGAAATTTAAGATGTTGCGGTTGAATGATAAACATATTATAGCAATTAATGTAACATAATTTTTTATATATTGGGAAATATTATGATAAACAGGTTGTGATTATTATGAAATTGGACAAGAATTACATTTTGTACAACGATTCCAAAGATACTATAATGCAAACATGCTCAAATAAATATTCAATACATGTTTTTAGTACAACAATAAAAAATTGGAAAATCTTATCGACACCCTGAATACTACGTTCAAGTATAAATCTGCTGACGGACTTACATGCTTAAATATGCAAGGAAGTTTTGAAAAAGCGAGGCTTTATAGTAAGATTTTTACAGCCGCTTGTTTATGCGGGGCTTTACATTGGGCCGTTGAGCCGTTTTTTATTGACGGTTGTATTTTCGATTAAAATACATCTATCGTGTGTGAATTTATTATTTATTAAATAGCATTTTGTATTGTTTTAGATGGCACGCGTCCATTACCGTTGAAGATTTGGTATCCAGTCGACGTTCAGCTCACTCCGTATTATGAAATTGCATACACGACACAGTTTTTCGGACAGATAATGGTCGCAATAGTGTTTTCAAATTTCGGTATACTATGCTCGTATTAATTTCACAAAATTGCATTATTATTCAAATGCAAATCCCTCTGAATGTCATACAAAAACAAAAATCGGTCCATCTTGTGCAATTACGTTCCCATGTTTGTTTGGATAACAAGAGGCAATTTTCAACAGTGCATAATGGAGAATGACTTTTCATTGTGATTGTTCATTGTTAAAATCATATCAGATTTCTTAATAAAATCATGCAAAATTTTAGCATAAAAAATAACGCCGATAGCATCGTATAGTTAAATAATCAAATAATGCAATTTATATAATAAAATTTAAATAAACATCACGTCAATTATATTAATTATAATTTATTGAATACATTTTTATTTAAGGTATATTTTTTATGTCTGAGTGCATATTGATATGTGGACAATTTGATATTCTATGCTGCAGTTTAAGAAATCTTATATTTACTGCCCTCCTCAAAAGAAACTTTCCCGTGGATAAGTTAGTGAAGATTTGTGGATATGATTATCAGGGAAGTAATAGATGCACTTTGCCGGAGGATGAACTGAATGTTTATTTTAGTGGGAGAGCAAAAATAATCGATCCAAAGTTACAGGCTATTTTAGATAATCCAAATTTGGACAGTTCAGCTGAAAAATTTTGTACCATTAAATATGAATACAAGCTTCCTGTAATGTTATTTGATAAAGGTAATCATTTAATATTTTATATTTTGTAATGCACATGTTCCATGATCGAGTTTTATTTAGATTTTTTTATTGCGTTCACGAAACTTTGTTGAAAATTTAATTAAAACATGACAAAACAGTATAACAGATTGTACGTCAAAGGATTAACAAACAATAATTTTGTTAAAGGTGTATTTAAATACGATATGGAAGTAATAGAAGCTATTAAAAAATGTGTCCTGCATCATCAGAGTTTACTTAAATACTGTCAACAATTAGAGGAGTTTTTTAGTCCAATATCATTGCTAAAAATGATGCAAATAACAGTATTAGCATGCTTCATCATGTACGCATTTAGTGTGGTAATATAAAATATATCAATCATCTCATATTAAGAGCATTCAATTTAATGTAATATTGATACTGATTGCAGAGTTTTGAAATCCCAGTCTTGGAATATGGAGCCCTAACGTGTACCGATTTGTTTTTATTGTGCTATTTTGGAAATGAAGTCAAGTTACGGGTGAAAACAATTTTATATTATTTGTTTAACGATTGATAATCTTAAAATAAACGATTGAATTGAAATTTTAGAGTCGTAATGTAAGCACAGCGGCTTGTGATGGACCTTGGCAACTTTTGGGTACTCGAGCTCTTCGTACTTTACTGCCACTTCTTATAAGATCATCGCGTCCTGTTTGTTTCACGGGTGGAAAATTTTATACGCTGACGCTTGAAAATTATTTGGCGGTGAGATATTGCAGTAATGAAATATGAAAAACATAATAGCAAATTTATTCACGTGTATTTTAATCATCATTTTCAGGTGCTGAAAGTGTCATTTTCATATTTTACAGTCTTAAGAAATCTCAATGAAGCTCAAAGCAAGAAATAATCGATTATAAATGTAAAAGCAATATTGAATGTGTGAATCATTTATATATATTTTAACCATCATCGCATAATATTTAATACATATATGAAAAACTATTAACAATAAATATTAATTTTAACGAGTAGAAAATAATAATTATGTACAATCTGTATTTACTACAGATGAAGAACCAAAACTCTAGATTAAATAATGATTGGTTATATACATCATTAAAAAGCAATATACAATGTATTTACAATTTTTCGTCATATTAATAAAAATATACATCTAAATCTATTTTAAGGCAAGTAAAAAATACCAGAAATATTACCCTATATATATTTTATAGTTGCTCAATCAACTTGTTTTTATAATTATAATATACTTACATAATGTAAACTTAAAATAAGAGCATTTCACATTAATCGTACATATATTAAATAATTACACTGTATATTTAAAATCGCATTTAGGGTGATATATCTTAATAATAGGACTCACAAATAAGATAATCAACTAAGAGCGATACAATTTAGAATTAAAAAAAGAAAATATTGAAGAGATTACTAATTGATAAAACAGATCATAACTAAAATGTTTGATATCATAATTTGAATAAATAATATTCTGTTAGAAGTATAAGTATGTCATTGTAAATAAAGTGCTATATAACGCTGCCCGCAACATATGAGTGCATACTCATCAAAGTGTTAATGTTTATATCTACAACAGATATAGACATTAACATTTGTAGTGTTGATACTGCTGATATCCAAGAGTTTTTAAATTTGATGAATATTTATTTACAAAATATGATATTCAAGCAAGATGAAGAAATCCTTAGAAATTCACTACTATTACTGAAAATATTTTTAAAGTGACCACATAAATATATGATAATCCTTACAATGCTAGTTTCCTGAAAAACTAATTTAATTTATGGTATTCCTGGAGTATAATTTGATGGGCATTATAAAATGCGCCGCGCGCTACTATGATATGTATTCGGTACACCATATGAAATTTTCAAAAAATTCTGAACCCCATATCTATTATATTTCATATCAATATTCCTATTATCAGAGTCGAATTGTAGTAAATACATCAAGGTAAAGAAAAAGTTAGATGAATACCACAGTGGTCGATCAAATGAAGTAACCACCCCAGAAAAGATGAAGAAAATCCATAAAATGATATTGGACGACTGTCAACTATAAGTGCGCGAGCTAGCAGATATGGTAGGCCTTTCAAAAAATGTTGTACACCATGTTGAAATTTTGGATATGAGAAAGCTGTATGCAAGATGGGTACCGCGTTTGCTCACAATTAAACAAAAACAGCGTCATGATGATGTTTCAATCGAGTGTTTGGCGTTGTTCCATAGCAATAAGGCTGAGTTTTTGCATCACTGCAGGATAAGACATGGGTCCATCACTTCACATCTGAGGCAAGGGAACATAGAGACCCTCTGCTTTTTATGGGTGGTGGAAAGTCTAGACTCGTTCGCGACCTATGTAAATTATCCTCTGAGGGGCTTTCATAATTATGCAGATAATAGAAGGCGTCGGGTACGTATTTATCCCCAAAAATCCCTAAAAGGGAACGGAATGGCCATAAGGTCCAACTGGTCCACTTTTCAGACCGCTGAT
Organism: Stenopsyche tienmushanensis; assembly: GCA_008973525.1. NCBI lineage: Eukaryota > Metazoa > Arthropoda > Insecta > Trichoptera > Stenopsychidae > Stenopsyche > Stenopsyche tienmushanensis. Next base: position 74,916 of record WACJ01000160.1, on the reverse strand, counting down.
TCTCTTTACAAAACGAAGCTGTCTGAAGAAGGCCGATTGGGTGGGTTGTTTAAATTTTACAATTGGTCGAAAATATTGTTGTCTTTATCTTATTGCGGGCTTATCCCATCGGCCCAATGTTTAAGTGATGACGAAGAAAAGAGAGATTAGAAAACTCAATAAGTATTATAAAAACAGGCAGTTAATCAGTGTTCAATCATGTAAAGTAGAATGGTCAAGTAAAATAAAAACCATGTGCATCTCTGGACTGGGTCGGTATTCTGCTTTTTGCGCCCCAAGATCAATTGCGCCCGTGGTGGATACTTTCTTTGCCACTCCCTTGTTACGGCCCTGGTTTCATATCACTATTTCATTATGAATAGCATAAGCCATTCTAAAAATACTATATACTATAGGATACAATATTTTATATATCCTTTGTATTAAGAATTTTCATTTTACTGCTATATAAAGAAATCACATACCAAATAATCTATTAAAAATATGTATCTATCATATTTACAATGTTCACCTAATTGACTGGGAGCTAGCAGCATAAATTGAGGGTCTTCTAACATATGTGGATAATTTAAATAGTTGTGTTTCTTTTGTGTTTTTGGACTCATACGTCATAATGATAGTCCATAAACACATCAGAACACAACTATTTAAATGATCCACATATGTTAGATGACCCTCAATTTATGCTGCTAGCTCTCGGTATATAATGTTCCTTCATAAAATTAAACTTATAAATAATATTGTAAGTACTTATTAACAATATAATTTGTAGTCGACTTTGTCAGTTAGCTTAATTTTGATGTTAACTTGTTAAATGCTTTGGCTTTTTACACTTGTATTATTCCCATATTATAGATTTATAATTATCATTTCTGAATCAAAACTTTGTATGAGAAAATATTATATGGTTTGTGATGATTTGAACCATATTTAAAATTAATTTTAAAGTTTCATATCTAAATATCTACATGATAATCAAAACAATTTGGGATATAAATTCATGCCATTTTGTGCTTTCAAGCATATGACTGATTAAGTAGTCGCTCTTTACTAATCAATAAATACAACATTTGTATTAACAGATACGCAGATGAATATCATTTCATCTTGTAAATATAAAATCGTTTTGTATTCTATAATACAGTTATTGATGACACTCAAATAAAACTAATAGCGGTTGAAAGGAGTTATCTCAGCTGTAATATAAAATCACTATAGACGTAAAATAAATTGCATAATAAAAAATACTCCTCAATAACAATCCAAAATTATAGATTGACAAACGATATACATACAAGCATAACCGAGATCAAATAAACATTTAATTACAAGTTTAACAAAATCACAATGGGTCATATATAATTGTAGAAAAATAGATTTTACAATTAACACAAAAATATGTTTGCCTTTCATCTAAGACTTGCTTTCAGTTGCATTTATCGACTTGACGTTTTCACGCACCGTTTTACCATCATGAAAAATTGTATTGGAATACGATGGCTTTCTATAATCCGGTTCAATAAAAGTGGTGTCGTTTCCCAGCGACAGTTGAATTAACTCCGCCAAAGTGCTTTGGAATCCAGCGTTGTAATCGACGGTTACTTCAGTGTATATGAATTCTTCTCTCTGATCGACAAACACGTCATTTTCATTCGGTCCCGATACTAAAGCCCCGTAGAGGACATGAGGATTTTCATCTTTAGAATTATATTGATCCCAGCCACAAGGTGTCGGTAGAAGAGGGCAAGAGCTGTAATTTGATAATTGAACAATTCAAAATTTAGTAATAATACTGGTTTATTAAATTATATACGAGTCTTAAATAATTATTAGTAATAACAGCATGTAATTATATTACCTTGCAGCGTGGAACGGCTGCCGGGGAGGACTGATACCGAAGCCGACGACAAAACTATGACCAGTATCTCCAAGGATGTAGTTGATTTGTTGTTTTGCCAATTCTTGATATTTTTCTGAATTTATACCCAACTTTGCTGCCTAAAATATGTATTTGTTTAATATTTCTATTATTGGATGTATATCTAATTAATCCATATTAAAAACTTACTTGAAGACATATAAAAGCAACGTTTGCTGCGTGAGATAAAGCGCCTTCCCTTTCTATAAGCAAAAGTCCTTGTGGTGATCTTTGTTGATCGTTTAATTGATGATCACAGAATGCTTTTACGGCCGCTGCCATTTCAGCACGTCCAGTCAAATCAGCTAAAAGTACTTGAACGCCGGCTACTCGATGACCTCTTGAAAATTCATTTGGACGTTCCTAATATAAATCATCGTCATTAGTATTAAAAATATATATATAAATATGGTGTTAAAATTATAAAATAGTTTATGCTTCACGACTCTAAGTTATGTAAATATCCTTATTATTACACCAATTGGATTATTTATTTTAATTAGTCATAATTTAAGAAGAAAATTACACCAATTATTAATGCATTCCATCTTGTATTTATGTATCATAAATATGCTCTATTTTTTCCACTTACTTTTAGTCTGAATGTATTATAATGATTTTCTGCTTCATCGAGGAAAAACGTGTTATTGCTTGCTTTATATAGCCATGCAGCGGCCCAAGCTAATTCGTCTCCATAATCAGACGATCTGTATAACATAAACAATAATGAATACGCTATTGTGTAGAAATATATATATATATTTTAAAAACTCATGAATTAATTAATGAATCAGTTGATGTATGAGATTACGATTATTTATTAAAATAATTATTCATACAATAACTTTTGTAAAGTGTTTAAATTTATATGCTTACTCATAATATTGGGCAGCCGTTTTCATTGATAGATGATGAAGCCCTCGGTAATTTCTTGCAAACTGATAAAGTTGTTTTGCATGCATCAAGCACAGCTCGGCATATTGTGTATCTCCATGTTCTCTGAATACTAAACTAGTTGCAGCTAGAGCAGCTGCAGCTTCACCTGCTAAATCAGAACCTAAAAATATGTGAAAATCATCGTTAAATATGTTATTAACTTAAATATATAATGAACGTGGCTGTAAATATAAGCTAAATTGTTAACGAACCCGGTTTCTCGGGAGTAATTTTATAGGCTGGCCGGGTTATATTTAAATCCTCTGGTCGTCCCCATATCTTTTGAGAGCTGAAGTCTCCTATCTTGAAAGAAAGAAAAAAACCAATTGGAAATGCAAATTGTTTCTGTGTATACACAACTAAGGAATGTTTACAAACTAAATATGATAGTGGCGATGAATACACGTAGTATCAAGGACGCGATATTTCAATAAATCACGATGTAAATGAACTATAAAATCTATTTCATCTCATCGAGTATGGAAGTCACATAACAGATGTACCTCGGGAGATCTATTCTTATTCCGTTGAAACAACGTGATCTTTACATACCAATCAACCAGGATGTTAAAAAATGACTCGTAAAAATGCAAATACGGTCAATAAATCTATTTCAAACAATTTTCACTTTTCATCACATCATATACAATTTTGAATGGAAGTATTTTTTGAATCAAAAATATATATAAATTTATGCAATATACAATTTAATTTCAAGCAAATTTATGACCTAATATAATAAGAGTCTTGAAATTTAAATGCTACAGAATATGCGTTAAAATTCAATGTAATTGTTTGATATGCAGAACTAAAATAGCTCTTTAACGGAAGCCTAGCCTGGTCTAAATCATCTTTAAAAAAGTTGATTTATAGACAGGAATTTTTAATGATGCAGAACTCAAGTTCTTTTTGGTTTTATGTTAATATTAAACACTGATTTTAATTATTCATGTATTAAGTTTTAAATTAATGATTTTTTTCTGTATTTAGATATTGATTTAATATATAAATAACGTACTTGACCATATAGCTCATTGGGGGAGATGTGGCATTTTAGTATGAAGTCAGAGACCCATTTTAAGCAATCGAGACCATCCTTAAGTGCTCCTGCATGTCGATAGCCTTTAGAAGCTGTGTGCAAGCCCCATGCAATCATTGTGCTGGTCGAAGCTTGCGTCCATACCACTTTTACATAATCACTTCCAGCTAAAATATGAAAAACATACCAATATTAAATTACAATTTATGGAATGTTACATAAATTGCATTTAAAAATGTTTCAACGTTTTACTCGAATTTTATAATTCGATAAATTTAGATCATTTTATTATTAAATTTGTAATGCAGCTCTATTTTAAATTATGTCGATATATTCGAGGATGCCATAAGACAATCTGACGATATCAACACCGACGATCAAAGCGAACGGTTGATATTCTTATTGCATTTGCATTAATGTAATTGTTGATATTGATCAAATAATATGTATTTATTATTGTTCTGCTATAATATACAATGCTTCGGCAAAAGGATTGCTTCATAAATTAACAATGCTTTTAAGTTTCTCTTTCTTTGAAACATGGGATTATATTAATGTAAGAGATACAATGTGTTACTTTATTATTAAATTATTTTCCTTTTCATGAACGTATTTGGTACACCTTGACCCACTCGGCAGAGAATCCACAAAAAGAAACTGGATAATATACGCTATATTTATATAAATAAACAACTCATGTTCTTTTCTTTATTCAATAGACGGTGAGCTATTTATATGCACATATTGTTGTCCATATAATTATTTTCTAATATGATTGAACGTTATGTTTTGTGGTTGATGACGTCAAAATAATAATGTTATTGCACGTCAATCTTAGTTTTTATATTTATAGAGGATGCGCGGTAAAGGGCTCATACTGCAGATTTATATATTAGAAAGTTGGCTTCATTGGCAAGAATTGAAATAAATTATTGATTCCAGTACTGATATTGATTGTAATTTTTTGCACGTATGGATTTTCGCGGAAACATTTTATCGACGAGATGGCTTTGCATTTTGCCAAAAAAAAAATGACCCATCAAAAGTCCATTGTACCAACGTTCATAAATAAATTATGTTCAGAATGCAATGACAACACCAAAATTCGATCTATAATGTGCTCAATTCGCATTCTGTGGTTATATGATTTTTAGAAATATTCCATATGCTATTTCACTGTTCGGCATTTCAGGTCATGTAGCGAGGCGGACGACTAAAAATTATTAGATCAAGATTATCAGATATGCCAGTTCTGTTCGTATTCTGTTCTAATTTAAAGATAAAAGCATATTTGTAACGACTGTGTTTCATTGATGAAGTTAACTAATACTGTTATAAATGCAATATATTAAATACTATTATAATGTATATTTTAAAATAATATACAAATATAGTCCTAAAAGTACCCAACCTAATGTATAGATAGTGGTTATTGTTGTAAACAAATACTATGATAGTGTCTAGACTACGTTGCTTCTGTGATCAAACAAATCAATAAAAAATGCTAAAAATAATGCCCTAAAAGAGAACGAAGTGGCCGTAAGGTTTGTATGTTCAATCGGTCCGTTTTTCGGACCGCTGCTATGACGAATGAGCGCCTCGCGAATGGATTCCATATCTGAACATGTCTAAGGAACGATTAAAAACTCTCATTATGAAATGTTTAAGCAATAACGAAGAAATAGGGATTAGACAACTTAGTATATATTATAAAAACGGATAGAGTCAGTGTTGATTCATGTAAAGTAAAAAGGTCGAGTAAAATAAAAACTATTTGCAACTCTCAATTGCGCCCGTGGCGGGCACCTGTTTTTATTTAAGTTACCATGTTACGGCCCTGATGAAGTCTCTGATCTTGACCCTCATATAAAATAGTTATTTTAATCAATTCATCTTCGTCGTTAATCAGCACCGAGGTCATCATTGAGGTTGAGCGTACTTCAAATGACCCCCTCGGTGTGATTTATGCAGCCGAACAACGCGAATACCGCCGCAGCGACGAAGGTAAAGCAAGGTCAAAAAGTCGGCCAAGAAGCTTGTACATACTATCAATATTTGAGATTGAAAGATTATTGAGCATGGCTATTTCTAGAAATAAAACGACTGAAGTTTCCTGCTCTCTAAGGAAAAATCTAGTATAATCCTTGTTGAAATTAATTAAGGCAATGATTCACAAGCTTTGAACTGCGTCATTCATTTGAAATTCGGTTGAGCTGGAATTTATATCTCACCGTCATAATATCCTCCGGTTAAGTCTTCGCCATTTTCTCCTTTATCATCGAGGAGAGAATCTCCTCTCCACGGTATTCGATTGTCATCCGGTAATTTACCGGATCTTTGGGCCTCATAAAATAGCAGTGACATCCTGAGGGCCTCATCGTAGTCGTATTTATTGTTTGAAGATAGCACTTCTGCATCCCTGGTCAAGCTGCGAGGTATCGCTGATGAGCTGCTCGGCGATGGTAAACTCGTAATGATCGTCAATATGAGGAAGAGCAGGAACATATTGTGCGCGTTTGCTAGAGGATTGAACAGTCTTCTGAACGCTGGTGAAGTGTTCATCTGAAATCACAAATGTTAAATATTTGATCAGGAAAATGGATTTGCCACAATGTTAGATCGGTTAGATTCATGTTTGGTATATAAAAAAGAGCACGTTCAGATCCATATGCAAATATTTGTCACAGTGAGCATCTGTAAAAAAATCGCACCTTTCTTTTGCAACCGGGTCAGAAGGTTTTCTTAGAAATAATTTCTCAAAAGACTTGAACTGCTGCTAGATTACATTCAATGAGCCAATAATTTTGCCCACAGTATAATGCTTATTTGGCTCAGAATATTGAGCAGTGAAAGTGGAATGGCGACTTGGCGTGAAGGATGTTTGTAGCATTAAAGCCATCGTTGGTATTGGAGATTAAAAAAAAACCAATTTGATGACAAAATTTGAACTTTGACCAAACTTTCGCATTTTAAAACAGTTAACTAACCCATCACGATTCATAGTAAGTTTCATTACATCAAATCTTAAACATTCAGAACATTATATGTATTCTTTTCTCTCGTTAAAACTGTGCACCAAAGATTTAATTGGCATAAGTCCGTTTCCATAAACTGGTGTGCAACATTGAGCTGATTCTCAGAATTTTGCGAAAATTGTCATGGACAAGAACAAGATTAATGAAAGTGACTACGTGATGTATTTACTAAAATTAATTTCTAGAAATACGTTACAAATGCACTTTTCAACTAGGATTACATCACAATTGTGCAGCCGTCGTTGACAAATTGGCCGTCACGATTGCGGATGAAAACTTCTGTGAAGTCCATGAAAGGATGGCCACTCTTTTGAACCAGAGGATGTAACATTACAATTCAAGAATATATTTATTAATTGCTTTCACCGTATATAACAACGATTAAACACTCAATCAACAGCGTAGCTTTGAAACCACACCACTTGGTAATTCATAACATGCCATAGATTCCAAGAAAAAAATAATAAAATGTATATCAACGACCTTTATTTCATGCGATTGTATGTCTAAATAATGACATAATCACATGCCGGGGAAAAATATTTTAATAAAGTGCATTTGCATTGACATTTGGATGCGCGCGCATGCAAATATGAAATGAGTTTAAAACGGATCAAACGATAGTATTGCTTGGTTTGCAAAATCGATTCATAACTACTGATAATGCAGACACGAACGCACAAGAAAAAAATTTTCAAGTCCATCTTTTATAAACGGAACAATAATATGACTAAAACCCACGAAATATAATTCCAAGAATTTATCGTCATATGCATTAATTTAATTTAGTTTCTTTTGCCCAGCATTGTGTTTCGTTAACATGTGGTGACTGTCAAAATAATGGTCGAATTTGAATAATTGCATTGCATGTGTGTGTATGATATATAAAATTTCAAATCATATTGAAATATTTTTTTAAAAATAAAAAATTGAAAAGACAGAGATAATGGTGGAATTCTTGTTCGCAAATAAACAATATAAAAACCCTAAAGGGTGAGAGATTTTGGATCCAATTGGACCTAGAACGAAAAAATAAGATGTTTGTGTACGCTTTGCCATGCGGTTCGTCACTGAAGTCTCGCAGATGGGTCTCGCCGATCTCGAATATGTGCGAAAAAACATTTAGGATCGAATTATCAAATAGTTGAACGGATCACGTGGAACATTCCAATCTATTAGGGTATCCAATAAGTTTCTTTCGTTTTCATATTAAGAAAAAAATAAACAATAATTCGAATTACTTCAAAATTTATTGAATAATATATGATCCATTCTGTTCTATTACCTTTCTCCATCTCTCTGGAAGTCTCATAATGCCTTCTTGCCAAAAAGAATTTTTCAATGAAAGAAATAAACAATAATCTGAAGGGGCAATGTCCGGAGAGTATGGAGGATGAGGTAAAACATCCCACTCAAACGATTTCTGACGAGCAAAGACACATGAGGCCTGGCGTTATCGCGATGAAAAACAACGCCTCGTCTGTTCGCTAATTCTGGCCGTTTTCTGGCAATTGCATCCTTTAGATTGTCTAGTTGGAAACAATATTTTGTTGAATTGATCGTTTCACCTTGCTGAAGTAGCTCATAATAAACTACCCCCTTCCAGTCCCACCAAATTCATAGCAAAACTTTTTTTGGATGTAGTCCAGGTTTAGCTACAGTTAAAGCTTCTGTACCCTTGGTCCAAGAGCGTTTACGTTGGATATTCTCATAGAGTATCTAACTCTCATCTTAAGAGACAAGTCTCTTCAAAAAAGGTTGGCTATTATGTCGTTGGAGAAGAAGATCGCATGTCGAAATACGCTGAAGTTTATTTGAGTCAGTCAGTTCATGAGGAAGCCACACATCTGAACGATTGATGAAGCCCAATTTCGCAGGATGATTACGGACGGATGATCGTGGAATTTCTAACTTGTTAGCTATTTCGCGAACAGTATATCGCGGGATTTCTTCAACCATGGTTATAATTAGATCAGTGTTCATTTGCGAAAGAAACTTATGGGACAACCTAATAATTTTAAAAATACTGTTGTACACGCTTGTCTTCCTGTGGATACAATGCGTCTATAGTAACGACATATATCGCTTCTTGCGTGTGCATCAATTGTCGTCGGATAGCCTTGGCTGCGGGAAGACGTACTTCCCGTAGACTGATAGCTGTAAGCTCTCTCTCTATAAATAAAAGAAAACGAGAGTGTTTCTGTCAGTGTCCAACCATCATCATCCAACCACTCGGCATCATTGCGGTCCGATAGCAGAACAAACTCGCGTGCGAGCGCGGTCATTTTGGAGAACACATGAGAGCGGATAGCGGCCCAGGGATTCTGCCCCAAGAGCGCCCCCACTCCATGTTACAGTACTATAAGGTTAATAACTTAATTTTGAATTAGAAATTTGATTATATTTACAAGTGTGTGTATAAGTGTGAATTTGAAAAAAATCGGGTCGGATTATGTATCGGGTCAGTCTAAAAGTTCGTGCGCATTTATGAGATTTTTTTAAAAATAGTTTAAATAAAACACAATTTAACCAATGATAAATTTTCTTCCACTGTCTACAGTTTCTCGCCATCTTACAGGTAGATTTTTAATTCCATTGATTGAGAAAGACACTATCATGATGAAATAACACTTTCTTCATATTCACCAATCGCTGCGATCTGATCCACTGTTAATTGTGGCTCTGACTCCATAAGATTTTTAAGAACGTTTTTATCATACGAATTCAGTATCCACCATCAATGTGACTGATGAAATTCTTTTCTGCTGAGACACGGACTAAAACTCGCAAAATTCCCGATTTCCCGACAAATTATTTATTTCCGTCACTGCAAATGAATACTTATATACTATAATATTTTGATGTGAATCGTAATTATACTACGGAGAAACACAAAAATTCTGAACCCCGTATCTATTATGTTTCATATCGATATTTCCATTATTAGAGTCGAGGTGTAGTAAATACATCACCGGTAGGGAAAGGTTAATATAACAAATTTCAAAAACATATATGTACTTTATATATGTATACATAGATTAGACAGTTACTTCCCCTAGGCGTCGCCAAAGCTCACCAATTAGTAGTTATGCTACTGTTTCCAAGCCTTTAGTAGCCTTCATCATGCTGGTGAGGTGTATTTAATGTTCTGTAATAGCAATTGAATTGAATAGACATATTTTTTTAATGAAAAACATTGAATTTTTATCCAAGCGAATGATTATCGTAACGGTGATGATAAGCTTCTTTTAGCTTCAACATCGCAATAAATTGTGAGCTACGGAATACAAGGAAAATTGCCGATGAATAATCATGTAAATGCGATAGAAAATTATACGTCTTCAAATATTATACACGAAATGAGCCAGAACCAGAAAAGTACTATAATAAAGCCTAAGATCGAAAGTAGATGATCGATTTTTATAGCATGCTATCAGTTTTTTTCGCCCGTTCTAAATCATGTCATGATCTAAGCCGCATAACTGCTTGAGGTAAAAGAACTCGTTTTTTTTTTTATTTGGACATCTGCAATTTTGTACGATGGTGGTAATTGGGAATGCAAAAAAGCTGTCAATAGCAGCATCTGTCTAATATTTATAGTAATTTAAACATTGGACACAAGCAAACATTGTGGATGTACGAGGCGAACTTTCTTGGGAGAATTCGTAGGCAACATTACATCAAAATATCATTATAAAAATTGCTCAAATATTGTGTTAATATTTTGTTTGTGATTGGCTGCGTAGGATGATTTTTATTCAAGGCAAATTGTTTAAACGAATGCCGAAGAAATTGAAATGTTTGCAAATGCAACGGGCAGGTCCAAATTCGAGATTGGCTTATTAGGGAGATTAATGCGAATAAGTTGATGAGGTCTTTATCCTGCAACGAACGTCATTGTGCTGCACTTTTAATTTCTAAATTAAGTCCTGACGTATTCGATGCGTTTTAATCACTCATTGTCAGGATGTTAAATATACGAAGTGCGATTATTAATATAAATAAAAATAAAACACTATAGCGAAGCAAGAAAATACGATTCTCATATCATCTGACTCATTTGAAATCAATGCTTGCATTTATCACAACAAAAAAACTCCCAGAAAATCCTGGAATTGTTGCATGCAATAAAGATAAAGAGATAAGGATGTTTAGATTGTTTATATGAATCAGATTATTTTTGCAATTGGTTCCGTTTAGCAGTATACGATAGAAAAGGGTTCATCGACTATAGAAAACGCTCGTGTTTGCTGATTCATCGATGAGTTGTTCGATGAATTGACAAGATTGATAGCAATGAAATTTCCAAAGAAATTATATGATCTAGCAATGGATACATGGCGTAAATTGCTATAAACTATTTTAAATTCATATAAAAAATATGTATAATTGAGCGATGATCGCATTACAGTTCATAGATATTCCTAAATCAACACATATTTTGCGGGAATCTTGGATCCCAGTCCTTGCGAAAAATTAATCGCGATTGTGGATAACTTTGATCACACTCCTGTTTGTGTACATTTATATTTTAGGGCAAAATGTATGGATACATATAACATTTCTAAAAAAAATAGCAGATATTGAGCATTAGAAGACTCATCTGGATAAGAATGTTCACTAGTATCATCATGAAAACTACCCACAAAATCTTGCTTTTTGAATAAGCGATTTAAAAGACATCATCAATAAAAAACAGGCAAATGTATCCAAATATTAAAACATAGAAATGATTGCGAATAAACATCGATATTGACGTCAATGCTCATACAAATGAAATTGTTGATATTAACATGTATTATACTCATAGTTTAGAGTCAATTGGAATTTTGTGCAATTCAATGTTAAAAAGCAAACTGAAATAAGACAAGACAGACGAGGAAGATCGTCTTTTAATGTTTTCAGAGGCACGTACTTCTTAATGAAAAAAAACTTGTATCCAAATACCATCAGCGATGCAAATTAAACATTCACAACAGCAATATAATAATTATCTGATCTAGTAAATAGGGAGGCAATGACCACATATTTCCAAGATGTGGTCATCAATAACATCCATCGTATCTTTGAACGCAAAATGTTTGAGTTACGAACCCAATTGCTAAATCATGGGACTACCTATGTGCTTGGTATATGAGGAATTAAATTTAAAATGCAACAGATAACCGGTTTCTTTGAACCGATTAAATTGTATTTTGATCCAAATTGGTTTTTCACTGGTTAATCATTATTAGTAAATTAAATAACGTTTCGCATACTATTATTGCATATTATGGATACATGAATATTAATCCAAACCATTCAATAAGAGTCTATCTGTCCATATTTTTTATTACAACACGAGGACTTGCCCATAATCTTGTCATAATCGATTTTAACTCCTTTTCTATTTCTCAAGCTTTTGAAATTGATTACAATACACTTTTGTTTGAATTGAGCAATTCAATAAGAATCATTCTTATACATAACAATTTTCTGATTTAACCCCGAAAGGAGTATCATCGCAGGGTCTGCGATCCCCTTCCACTTATTCAGAAATAGCACTCTTGTACGCTGGGCTCTGAGACAGAGACAGAGAGAGAACGTAGCGCAGTTCGGGAGACAGAGACGGAGAGTCGTTGCTATAGTACGCTACTTTTATATACACAGTAGAGGCGGCGCGGCGCATGCGCGTAGCGTCTCTTTGATGTATGCGATGGACAGAAACACGCTATAAATGATTATCTTTCTCTTCCGACCAACTGCCGGTCGGAGTTTCATTTTTCGTGACGATCAAGCCAAGACCGTAAGAAATATTGTATTTTGATATCATGCTCTTTAGTAGTATATTTTGAAAGTCGATTTGTGCTTTATAAAATATCTCCATTCATGATTTTCAGAGAACGTCCGTTACACAATGTCGTCCTGAGGTGAGCTGGTGCCATCTTGGTCGAGTCTGCCCTCTTGTAAATGACTTCACGAGCACTGCTGCAGCATACATATTCGCGACCAACATTAAAAAAATATCATCTGATTTATTTGACAAACGTCTACCGGTCATTTAGCAGGAAAATATGACATGCCTACTAAGTGACGGTCGGTATTAGCGATTCTCGTCGAAAACGAATTTGGAATAGAACGTGACGAGAATGGCGCGTGGAAATGTCCAAACGTACCTGCAGTTCGCAGTAGGTAGCGCTACCATGTCAAACATGGCAAATATTTCATAAAAATTCACATAAGTAACGTGCCATTATTGTTATTCCTTCTATGTTACTAGACTCTTGTCACGTTCCAACCGTCTGCCGTGTGAAACTGTCTATACAAATAATCTTCCAGCCACTGGCTTCATGAGCGACGCAAACTCGACTTATGAATAAACATGCGCGCAGATTCCACATCTGATGTTCGACGGTGTCAAAAGATGACCCGGCACAAAATTGTAACCGAAGAACAAATCGAAATGGGATACTTTTTCAAAGAGGAACCGCAATCAGGGCGCGAATGTCCTTCGAGATCAATCATCTTCGATCGGTGTAAATGAAGACGCAGGGAACAAGAATAAAACACATCTTCAGCCGATCCCTTTGTTTGGGGGGGTAAGATTTCATGACCTGATACAAATCTGAATTTGAGTCATACCATCACGAGCCATGACATTCCTCGTCTTTCAGAATCAATTTATAAAGCATGACATCGTTACGTCGATGACATACTTTTATTATGGATAAATAAGACTTTGTTTTTAATAAAATGCACATTTAAGTCAACCGTTTAACATCCATTATACAGAATAAAAATTAATATATAGCTTTATTATGATCTGCACTTTTTAAAGGCAATGAATATGTCTGAAACGTTAGATCTTTCATTGCCATATGCATAGAGCCCTAATCATTTACTTACTACTAAAATTATAGCAAAGACATATTATTGAATTAATAATCTATAAAAATGAATATATATACATTTGTTTGATAGAAGAAACTTGTATTTAATATTGTTTAGAAGAAATCAAAAGAGGACTTGAATTGATTGATTGATATTTTAACACTCAAGCACCCGATGCTTTCGAGCGAGTCATTTTTCTATTCCGCGCGGCTTTGACAAAAATACTACACTGATAACTGTAGAAGGTGTTTATCAATTTTTATTCAAAAAACTTAAAGAAATTAATACTGACTTAAGTAAAACTATGTTAATGTATATTAAAACGTGAATGGAAGAAAGATACAATGCTAATCACATTAATATTATATTTAAAAACGGGGAAAGTTTCCATCCAAGACATTGATTTTTAACAATATTTTAATAGAAAACGATAAGTCGTCCAACAGCTCTGATTTAGAAGTGCAGATAATAAACAACGAAATAGAAGTAATAGAATTAGAAACATTACAAAAACAGTTGGAAAACATAATTGCCAATGAATTCAGTGACGGGATCAAGAAACTTTCTATCCGATATAATAAATGTATTTTTAATAAAGGGAACCATGTAGAAAAATAAAATATTCCATTTATATTTTTGTATATCACTAATAAATTTGTATGGCAAAATTCTGGGTTATATTTGAATCGCCTTCGTATACACTCAAACCTCTTTTTGTGCGATTTCGAAGTTATGCGTTTTTTTTTGAAATTTCATAAAGAGTACGTATCGAGATATTTTGGATAAAATAGAAAATAAATCATCAACACTAATTGAAATAGCTATTTTAGTGACCGCGCAACCTTTTTTCAATACGGTTGGCATGATATCTCCAGTTTTAATTAATTAATTTACTTCAAACTGGGTATGAACCTTTTCAATATAACCTTCTATTATTTATATCAGATTTATGTCAAAATTAATGTTTAAACTATTAAAAAAAAATGTATTAACTTTTTTGTGCGATTTTGGATATATTTTATATAGCTGTTTCAAACTTATGCGGTTTTTAAAATCCATGGAACGCATCTTCACTTTTCCTATGCGAGTCATCTTTTTTTTGTACGATTTTCCGCGGAACGCATCTACCGCACAAAAAAAAAGATTTAAGTGTATATATAAAAATATTCATATTCACTTATTCATATTCGTTATTAGAATATTTGGGATCCCTAATGTTAACAGTTGGAAGGATCTCGTGCGATGTGTGAACCTGCGTTAACGCTAGACCGGACTTCTGAGGGTTAAATTAAAAAATAAATTAGGTCATAACAGCTCAAAAATTGATCTTTAACAATTCATACATGTATATGACACAAAGTATTTGCAGAAATAAATATTATTATAAATAAATAATCTTGTGGACTTGTTGAAAGAAACTTTCGTTTTTTGATGTGATCGATTATTTTACTTTCCATCGACTCCAAATTTGAAAACAAAAAGATATTGACAAAGCAATTAAACTAAATCAAAATGCTACACGTGTTTTTGGAAACAATAAAATCCACAAATATTTTAATCATGCGAATTTGCTAATGCTCGCATTTGCAGATATGACTGAAGAAGATCAACCCTGAATAAATTATTTCATTGTTTTCATTGAATTCTGGGGTTGATCTTGTTGTATCCCAAACAATTATTCATCATACAACGAGGAACGCATTGCTTTTCTGCGATTAACTACTCCCGGGAAGAGAGGATACTTTCATATCTATAAGTATTTAAAATCCATGTTCGCAAACTAATATAACTTCGATTATTTAAATTTTCGTGTTATTTTTTATATTAATACTTGTTTTTGTTTGTTTGTTTCTATACTAATTTTTAATTTTATCTTTGAAGCGAATCAATCCATACATTCATTGATCATGTCATATCATTCGTACGTGCCATGATAATCAAAATCTGATGGATCTGATTAATCAACTTTCTAAGAAAGAATGCCAATCGGATTTGTGCTAATTTGAACGATTGTATTATCTGGCCAGTTGTTCAAGCTTAATTTTGACACATGCGTACATATTATTATTTTGGAGTATGTTTAAAATATGGATTATAATATACATATTGATCGAACGTTGGTATAGTTTGTTTTATCAATTACCTGTTGGTATAATAGGCTAGTTTCTGGATTTTTGTTATAAAGATTGTGCTCAAATCCAGAGTGAGTGAGATGTGAAATATTAACACCACATGAATATCATTCATTCCCAAGTACATATATTTATACGGTTATGGATCAAAAACACAGGGACTCAAATTGGAGATGAACCGGTTCAAAAATATTGGTTTATTTCGGTTCTGCTCGCATCTTTCGCGAAAGAGTTTGTATTTCGCACTAACAAATGCCGGAGCTTTCTCTGGTTTATTCTATGAGATATTAGAAATAGATGCAATGATTATACGTTGGAAGATATTTTACAAATATAATAATAGGTAACTTTCATAAGAAGTATATCATATATTTCTATTTCTAATTATTATACCTTAGCACAATAATTCTAAAAATATTTAGAAAATATTTTTCTATAAATAAATAATAAATTCGTACTCTCAATGTAGAAAGAGAAATTTTGATATAAAAAATATATTAGAAAATCACAAATTAATCATTCGGAACTGAATCGAAAACCGAAGATTAAACCGGTTCGAAGCCCTGCAATAACAACAAGAATGTATATAATAAATAAAGTCATTTTTTATAGCGTTTACATTTTTACATGTTTTATTTATATACAAATCATACGTCCGAATTTCTTTGAATCATCGTGAATGTATACCGTTTGCTTTAAGATAAGTTATTTTTAAATAAATGTTTACATCAATATTACTAAAATGTGTACCATGTGTACTTCTTAAATGCTACATTCGTATTTTGTCATCGTTCTAACACGTTTTTAAATCCATAAGGGTTGAACAATTATCGAAATTAACACGTTGAACCCTCTGCAGATACCTAATAAAGTTTAAAAAAACAAACTAAAAAAATATTTTAAAACAATTTACAACAGCTCAATGCTTCATAAGTAGCTTACATTTAAAGTCCTTGATTAGATAATTAATACCATTTTTAATTAATTAAAAATAGTTCCCGCAGACAATGAATGAATATTATGCAAGATATCAGCAATTGGGATTCCACCACGTCAAAGACACTCAGCAACCACAAACCAAATGCATTGTCCTATGATTATGATGTAAATTATTTTACTAAGAATATAACGGAGCATTTTGGGGCCTTCAACGTTGTTTTTTAATTGATTGCTCAAAGCTTTTAAAGGATCTCTAAAAATACGTCCAACAACCTTTCGTACTACAAACGAAAGACTCGAGAGACAAGTGTCCATACATTTCTACGTGAAAATCATATAATAACCTCAACAGGATACGAGCATGCATCAATTGAATGGAGATTTTCAATAACGTCATCGTAATTTTTTTTTTGTGGAAAAAAGGTGTGAATGCATATTTCGCGATCCATAGAACTATTTGAATAATAAAACGATTGTCTGCTGGAGCTTATGGATTTATAGGAAGCCAATGGTTAGATTGTGATCTGTCTTCGAGTCGGCTTTGAAGTCGGCAAGTTGAACGTGCTGAAGTTATTGATATCTCCTACAGAGAATCCGAACGAGGAACTTAACGTATAATGGTCCTTGTAAGCTTCAAAAAGGATCGATAAGGAATACAAAATACCGCGGATCGTTCATCTTTATTGTGTCTCTTCGGTAAAGGATGAAAAGGCGACAGTTGACGGAGAACCTTGATAATGATGTTTTATTCACATTAATGCAACACTATTGTTCATTTTCTTTAGGTCGTTTTTGCATAGAATTTATTATTAATTTCTATCGTCTAGCATGAATATCACAATAAGATAAATATTTCATCAGCAGCCACATGCATTCCTAAAGCTCGAACCGGCTCGACAGAGCCGGTTGATAAAATAATTTTAGACGACTTCCAAAATCAACGTCAATATTCAATACGAATATTTTAAAGTTTACATGATGACCTGTTCGTAAATGTGCAGGCGTTCAGACGAAATAATTCTCATTTTCAAAGAATTACTGCATTACCTTATTGAATCATCGGAAAATAATAAAAATCATACATCAGAAACCACAATAAGGAAGAAAAAAATGGCATTCAAAATCAAAAATGCATGAAATTCAGAGAAACATTTTACATAGTGATATGGTCAAAGTCATAGACAAAATAAATTCTAGAAATGATCAACACGATATATTTATTTATTTATTTAGAAATTTATTCACAGCTTACGCCATATTACATAAAAACAAGTGAAATGAAATACAATGTAAAAAAAAAATAATGTAAAAATAAAAAGATAAATATAAAATAAAATAAAGATAAAAAAAAAATAAATAATAAAATACATATAAATATAATAAAAATAATAAAAAATATAAAATAAAATAAATATAAATGAAATTAATCATAAAAAATAAAAATTAATAACGATAAATAAAAGAATAATCAAATTTTTAGAAAAACAAAATAAAAATATGCATAAATATATATATATAATAATAAAAAAAAAAAAATAAAACATTAGCAATTAAAAAATTAAAGAATAATAATAATATAAGAATTAAGAAGATATTTAGGGGGGCCTAAATATTAACCCTATCCACCTCTTAAATAGGATAGAGGCGAGGTCGATCGATGCTGATCTCACTAAGGCGTTTCCTGAAGAGAAGACGCGGCACTTCATAGACACTGCAGCTCTACGAAGGAGCGCCTCGAGTTGGGGAATGCGCCCGTAGAGGAACATTCCCGATGCACTACAACTCCTGGGCAGCCCGAATAGTGCTCTATAACAATTGTTATATTGCACCCGTAGCTGTCGCATGCTGCTCTGCCGGAACTGTGTCCAAAGTTCTCCCGTGTACATGGACGTGCAATACGTTAGGAAAAGCTGACGCTTGACTGCATCGCTGCATTTAAAGAAGCGTCGCGCCAACATGTTTCCCCGCATGCACATGGCTCTTCTTTGCCTGTCTATATCGGCATCATCGCTGAGATTGTCGTTGAAGATATGCCCGAGATATTTAACCTCCCGAACTACGTTGAGTTCTTTTCCCTCGATGGATACAGGAGGGACGTGATCCGGGGCCTTCCCGTCTCGGAACACCATCACCACTGACTTCGATATATTGAATGTCAATTTGTGTGTGATGGTGTAGTCCACGCAGACGTCCAATAGCGTTCTCAGTGCCTTGATTGAGGGCGCCAACAGCACCATGTCATCAGCATCAAAGATATGGTTGATGCTCCTTCCACCCACCTGGCAGCCCACTGCGGTCTCTCTGAGTGCCGCGGAGAGCTCGTCCATGTACAGGTTGAAAAGGTCTGGCGACATAGAGCCACCCTGTCTGACTCCGCACCCAGTGCTGAAAGAACTCGACAGAAGACCATCCCAGCGAACCGAATAGCGCTGCCCTCGATACCAACTGGCCAACAGATCGACCAGAGTAGAAGGGGCTCCTCTCTTCAAAAGTTTATCCCAAAGTAGACTTCGATCGACACGATCAAATGCCTTGCTAAGGTCGAGAAAGCAAGCATAGACAACAGTCCTTCTGCTGGTGTAATACCTGATGACTTGCTTGAGCGTGTAGATGGCCAAACTGGTAGAAGTGTTCGATTTAAAACCAAACTGTGCATCGTCGGTGTAAAGGTAGGCTTTTAGCTTCCCGTGCACAATTTTTTCCAGCAGTTTGGCCAAGATGGTGGCCATTGCAATGGGTCTGTAGTTATCAGTCAGTGTCGCAGCGAGTTTAGCCGATTTGACAATCGGAACAACTACAGACATACTCAGGTCGGCAGGCACGTAGTTATGCACGAGCATTCCGTTGAATAACGTTTTCAGGGCAAGCAATAAGGAAGGTCCGCCGAGCGCAATGTGCTCGGCACAGAGTCCATCATGACCACAAGACTTTTTACCAGAGAGCGTTTTGAGTGCGTCCTTGATCTCGCTCAAAGTAATAACACAAGCAGCGTTATGTGTCGACAGAGCTGAAGACCGGGCAGAAGAAGAAGCGATCGTAGCGGAAAACATCGACATAGAAAAATGTTGCCTAAAATTTTCAGCAGCGTCGATCCCGGTGAAACCGTCGACGTGAGCCGGAGGGCCGGCCTTGGAACCGAGCGCAATTCCAGCCAAACGCCAAAAGCCTCCAAAGTCACCTTTTTTATAGGCCAGAGCTATGCGATCCATCTTTTTTTGTTCATTAGCGTATCGGCAGTTCTTCAGCGCGAGTTTAAAAATTTTTCGCGTTCTGATTCTGTGATCGGCATATATACCTTACGGGATTAATTTATGAAACTATTGCAGATCTGATATGATTTTATGGCCTAATATGAGGGTCATCTAGAAAGTAAGGTTACAAGAACTGAGGCTGGAAAGTTTTGTTTGTGTCAAAGTTGCGCACCTGGCGTTTTGTCGGTTTCTTTGGTTTCACGTATTTGTAGACCATTTTGTTCAGTCACATTAAATTCTTCCGATGGAGAGATCGTCACGCGCTCTCACTATCTCCTGTCAATGCGAAATCCACGTAGTCATCCGTTTTCATGATGAGTTCATGTTAGTGATGTGATGAGTCTACATGTCACGAAGTGGGTTAGATTGTTCAGAGAAAGCCATACTGATACTCACGACGAGGCAATAAGTGGGAAACCATCAGAATGTTCACATCGGAGCACCGCCAAAATCGCGTGAATTTTTGGATCATTTTGCACAGGAGGGAGAAGCTTTTCTGGACTCTATTATGAAGGGGGATGAGACGTGGCTGTATCACTATACCCCAGAATCCAAAAGACAATCCAAAAATAGCTGGCAACGGATTACGTTGAAAAAAAGTTAAATATATTTGTGAAGTATTCTGTGAATTTCAATACAAACATTTTTCGATCTTAAATAAATGTTATAACCTTACTTTTTGGATGACTCTCGTATATGGTAACTATCCACATTCGATCAACCCAAGACGATCGAATTATGACCCCATATGCTAATCTCGTATCAATTATTTTGAATCACGTATGTCGGTGCGCGAGCGATGACATTCTTCACCATGGAAGTCTTAAGTCCTGAACAGTTAATTTGCAGCAAAAAATTTAAACATATTTTTATTTTGTATAATATTATTTATAACTTAGACTACAATTAAAAATAAATATTGGGAAATAAAAAACTTGTGAGTGATCGAAAAAAAGTTTGTGTTTTTACCAACATTTTTTGCAGTTTTTTGTTCATGTAATGAACACTTTTAAATATTTTGGGATAATCGTAGTCCATACGATGAAGACGTTTATTATACACGTTTGTGATAAATTTCATAAAGAATGCTTAATTAGGGTGTGTGGGAGCACTTCCATAAGCTTGGAAAAAGTAGTTTCGAAAAAAACGCGTTTAATATTTCTCCTCTCCCCAGCTTCGCGAAACGCAGCTTCTCGTGATCTATATACAATATATGTTTTTACAAAATCTGTACTATTATAACAAACATATTGTTTTAAATTTTAAGAAATTTACAGAAGAAATGAGAACCTTTAGATGATCTTTGGGAAAGAAAATTTTCACATTAATAATTTTTAGTGGCAATTCTAAGTCTTATATCTTTTCTTCATCCTGCTCTTTATTTACAATAAATATAGTAGAGGAATTAAAAAAGGACAATCCAATTAACGATGCATAAAACAAACAGCGGCCCTTAGAAAAATGTAAATAAAAATATGCAACGATTTCCTGTTGGACCCGAGATTTCTGCGCCTTTTATTTCTCCAAGCCCACAAATTTATATGCTTACGTACATCGCCATCCAAAGAATGAAAAGGTATGTTTTAGCTTTAGAGTGAACTCTTTAGAGTGGTTAAAAAATATATCTTGATGCTTTCACTTTGATTGCCGGAAATAAATAAACGTTTCAAGCAGACCAAGACCGCCATGGTTCATGGTTTACACGTGCAGATACTAGATGCAATATTTTATGCTTGAAATAAATACCCAATTAACAGCTATCTTATGTATGCTAATTGTTTTTCTGGTTGTTTTATTCTCCGTGGCTTTACAACGGTTCGTAGGAATACTCTTTGATGCACCGTATAATTGGTAGAAAACCCCCATGGTCGATGGAAATCCCTAACAATTATGGGTGTGACGATTTTTTTGGCTCAGAGCAACCCAATTAAGTCTGATATTATTTGATCGACGGTCATTACCCAATTTTCATGGTTTAGCCTTTAATTTGTCGATTATGTCACTGCTGACATCATTTAAAAATTATCCAGCAATACGTCGCCTGCGGGTTGAATACATTAATGTGTGTTTGCTCAAATTCTCAAATGTACAGGTTGAAAGACTTCAATTGTGGAATTCAATGTCAAAAAACACTTCCATTGCTTTTGATCATAGACAAATAGCTCCTTATATTCAAACAACTTTCTTATATTAAAGATATGATTTAAAAACGATTATGAATTACCGTTTGAATCTAGCTTAAATACAGTCAAACTCGGTTATAACGAGTACTGAAGTGATTTGCAATAAATTTCGATGATTTTTAAACACATATTTTCATTAATAGATGATCTAATTCAGCTGCCAGGCAGCATTAAAAATATTACATTCAAGATACAGTTAATGAAACTTTCATAAATGCAAAATTTTCTCAGAAGAGCATCGTTGAGATTTTTATACCAATTTATTTTGTTAAGTCCTGGACTATACTCTGCGAGCGCATCAATAATATTCAATCTATATCGTCGAAAGCATTGGATAATTTATTGACATTACCACCAACAGCCAACATATTTTTGAAGACATGCTCGCTTTATCCGTGATCCCGGTCATCGATCATTCATATAAAAAAAATAGTTGATCTAAATATTAGTATCGATTGAAAATCACACTATCTTTTCACAAATTTGAATTGCGTTTTTATTGAACAAATATAATACTTTCTCCTTAAGATGTTTTCTGTTAACATCGGTTTCGCCTGACAGGGGGAGTATTTGCAATTATCGCCCAGGAATGTGCTAAGTAACATATTAAAAAATGAATATATAAAAATCTTTTGATTTAAAAGTGTGTAATATGGCAGACAAATATAAAGTCATCGTTCAAGGACATTAGCATTTGATTGCATAGATGTGTGTTGTCATATCAATTGCCATTCGCTGCCAATTCACCGAAATAAATTGCTTAGAATGCATTAAGTGGGAATCTATGTCTATCAAACGTCTTATAGTTTATCATCAACCGACTATATGTTATATCATAGTTAAAAGACATCTGCCACCGCCTGCTTCAACGCATCGATCAGCGTGCATATCATCCACATCATCCACACAGAACATAACACGACGCTCAATGTGTTATACACTTAAACCTTTTTTTGTGCGATAGATGCGTTCCGCGGAAAATGACTTACATTCCATGGATTTTAAAAACCGTATAACTTTGAAATTTCTATATAAAATCGCATAAAAAAAGTTTATAATAAAATAGTAAAACCATAGCAAGTAAAAAAAAATTTGGTAACATTTAAAGGACGTCTTGCATCATTAGTAAAATTTTAAGGATGTCTGATATCTGGCATCTCAAATGCCAAACATCCACTAGAGAAATACTAATTATTTTAATTACAAATTATCATCGCTGTATGATAATTTTCGTTGCGATTTTCGATATGACTCAAAATCGCTCACTTCTTCGGAAGAAATAGTATACCCAGTCTCAATGTCATCATTGTTCTGTGTAGATTTTCTATTTTCAAAAATATAATTCATAATTAGCAAAGATGTTACTATAGTCCCTAAATCAAATAAATTCAGTTAAGTCATTTTTTGTTCTTATTTTGTCACAGTTTTATTTTTTTTAAATAGTCAACCGTGTTGAAAAAAAGTAGTTTCGAGAAAAACGCGTTAAAACTCCACCCAAAAATTGGAAAAATGCAAAAAAACAAAATCAATTTTTTCAAAAAATTCTATACTAGATTAAAAGGGCGTGGTCGTATATTCAGGGATAGCAGATTCAATATGATTTACACAGTCCCAAATTATAATTTTTAGGTTAGTGTTGATGATTTATTTCCTATTATATCCAAAATATCTCGATACGTATCCCTTATGAAATAAAAAAAATCGCTAAAAAAAAACCGCATAACTTCGAAATCGCACAAAAAGAGGTTAGAGTGTATTATCTATGACTATATTTTGCATTTGTTCGTTTGATGATTATTACAGCTAATCAATTGCATTAAAAATCTCTATCGTATACAGGGTGTATGGCATCTGGATCGACAATTCTTTTTATGGGGTTAGGGAGATATTTTGCTACGTTTTTTACGTAAAATTTCACATTTAAATCGTCATAAATTTATAATCTGTGATCGTAATAGCATGAAATAACTGTAAATTAATTCTTTTGGCGGCATTATTCCGTGGCTCGCACGGTCTCCAGACCTGACACCAATGGATTTCTTTGTGAGCCCCGAGCCACGGAATAAGGCACGTCCCCAGACAAAAATTTTTCAAAATGTTGAAAAATTTTTTATTTTAACAACCCTGAAACTTAGTATATAGAGCCTACGTGTAAAACGTAGCAAAAGGCTCTTCTAAAAATAAAAAAAACGGCCCATGTTCCAAACATTCTGTATTGATAAGATGAGTATGCCTTACATAACCAAATGCATTTTTGATGTCTATGAAGCATATTTGTGAGCTTAATATTTTTTTGTGTTGGAATTGAAACTGTTCCATTGACAATATTGATACCTGTAGTCAATTTAAATATATTGATACTTAGCAGACATATTCGTGTAATATTAATAATATAAAATAAATAATCATATTTATTTAGCGCTTCTTAAGCTATCGTTATTCTTGTTTAAATTTTCCGTATTGATCTTCCTTTATATAATATATTATGCAAAATACGAACGGAATGCTAATAACATTAATGCATTATCGAACACGCATTGGCCACTTGTAAATTTTTGCCATACCAGGAAAGTAAAGAAGAATATAATTTTTTATAAAAAAAAAACATGTAAAATTATACAGTAAACCATAAACTGTAGGGAATCCCCACGTTTGAGACATCAATTTTTTGGATGTTGATCCGATGTGTTCTATGTTGAGTCGAGTAACTATAATTCCAGGGAGAATAACAAGGGAGATGATGTTATTGATCAATTTTACTAGCCGTTGAATTGGAAAAATTAGCATTAGTCTCTGGAACATCAAATCTCGTTCCCATGTTGATTCTGATGAAAAAAATTGGGTTCCTGTATATGTAACACGAATCTTCAGGATTTATAGCAGCAGTGATTAATCAGATGTTCGATCAAATACGGCAGGACAAATCAGTAGGACCTAGTCATTAAATTAACACTTTAAAGGCCGCAAGGGATAAATAGGCATTTCGACGAATCGATCCGACAACACTAGCTCTTATTTTCAATTTCTGCACTCTGGATGATTGGGTGCTCGAGTGTTGAAATTGTATAAAGCATAAGGTCAAATGTATTTACTTTCGATGACTTACGCAGTAAATGTGGTTGAATTAAATCGAAGGCCGCACAAAACACATCATTTATACCGGAATTCGTTCGGTCACATTATGAGGTATTCATTTTAAAAATCGTTATGTCGCGCAAGAACTCGACGGAACAATTAAGATGGTCATTATTTTGCGTTATAGTACATTAAAATAATTGCGAACAACTAAGGACATGTAATGAACGATGCGGACATCTGCATGGCGGTTGGCACATCTTGTTGCAAGCCACTCGAAGAATGACAATTTTTTTTGCATTGCTTTCACATTTGTGCATTTGTCGAGGATGATCAAAAGACATGCACATTTCCTTTCTCTCACCCATCTCCATTTTCGATATGATAACGAATCGACGATTCATTCTTAGAAAGCGCCTGAAAGATAAACGACACTCGAGATAATACATTTAGTTTTTATCTTTGGATAGGTGAAGTACAGTGATAAGTTTTGAGGATGTAATATGAGAAGAGGTAGTCGTCGTTCTGCAAGAGGATGCCCCGACAAAACAATTCTTAGTCATCATTGTGGAAGCCTCAAACTTTCTCGCGGCTATGAAATAAATTCATTCAACCGGTTTGTCAAATTGATGAGTTCTTCCTTATGTGCAATGATGTAATTTTCAACACATTTTATCAGGATCTCTTAAATATTTAGCGCTTGATCATTTATTTGAGAACATACGTGAATAACCACTATCTGCAAGATATTTAATTGAGACACGGAAAATCGAGCTAACACACTTTAGGCGGGGGCGTCAAGCCCTTTACAAGAATAGTTGCTATCAAAAATACCACATCGAGCGTCATTATTAGAAGAAAATATTAGGATGTCCCATAAGTTTCTTTCGTTTTCATATTCACATGCTACATCAAAATTTATTGAATAATATATGATCCATTCTGTTCTATTGCCTTTCTCCATCTCTCCGGAAGCCTCATAATGCCTTCTTGCCAAAATTTCCCAGGTTTGTTGGCAAAATATTGATCAAGGTACATTTTTATATCATTTTTTGAATTAAAATATTTACCACCTAAAGAATTTTTCAATGAAATAAATAAATAATAATCTGAAGGGACAATGTTCGGAGAGTATTGAGGATGAGCTAAAACATCCTAGTCAAATGATAATAATTTATTTCTGACGAGCAAAGACACATGAGGCCTGGCGTTATCGTGATGAAAAACAACGCCTCGTCTGTTCGCTAATTCTGGCCGTTTTCTGGAAATTGCATCCTTTAGATTGTCTAGTTGGAAACAATATTTTGTTGAATTGATCGTTTCATCTTGCTGAAGTAGCTCATAATAAATTACCACCTTCCAGTCCCACCAAATGCATAGCAAAACTGTTTGTGGATGTAGTCCAGATTTAGCTACAGTTAAAGCTTCTGTAACCTTGGCGCAAGACCGTTTACGTTGGATCTCTCATAGAGTATCCAACTTTCATCTCCAGTGACAAGTCTCTTCAAAAAAGGTTGGCTATTATGTCGTTGGAGAAGAAGATTGCATGTTGAAATACGCTGAAGTTTATTTGAGTTAGTCAGTTCTTGGGGAAGCCACACATCTGAACGATTGATGTAGCCCAATTTTGTCAGATGATTATGGACGGATGTTCATGAAGTTTCTAACTTGTTAGTTATTTCGCAAACAGTATATCGCGGGTTTTCTTCAACCATGGCAATGATTAGATTTGTGTTCATTTGCGAAAGACACTTATGGGACAACTTAATATAAACTTTTAAGAAGTGATGATAAAAAAAAATTACCCAACGAATTCGTTTTTTTTTGCAGGTCTTTGAAATTATGGGTTTTTAGTTTAAGATTTCGTTCTGGTTCAGTTTCAACAATTTAATATCGGTTTGAATTTCCCAAAGAAAGTCCCAGTCTGGGTATATAGCAAATATATAGGAAGAGATAACCTAAACAAAATACATAATAATGTTTTAAGATTGCAAGCAAGAATTTAGGTTGATTGAGGTTTGGTTGGATTGAACAATATTATTTGAGAAAAAAATAACAGGACAATTAACAGGATAAGAATAATAACAAAATTAACCACTTTATTTCAAGTAAGACGCGTATCGTACTGATTTAACGAATATTTTCTAAAATTAAATTCTGCTTTTAATTCCGGTAAAATAAACGGTTTTATTATATCCATTTTAGGTTCAATGCCATTTGAGTAACGCAAATCTTACCGTTATTTTTGCCATTAAAAATCATTGAATAGTTGTAATAATAACAACTAATATTATATACATTCAAACCTTTTTTTGTGCGATTTCGAAGTTATGCGGTTTTTTTTAAGTAATTTTTAATTTCATAATTCATTCGAGATATTTTGGATACAATAAGATATAAATCATCAACACTAACTTAAATTTGGGAAACAATTATAATTTGGGACTGTGTAGATCATATTGCATCTGCTATCGCTGAATTACGACCACGCTCTTTATTCTGGTTTGGATTTTTGAAAAAATTGATCTAATTTTTTTTGCATTTTTACAATGTTTCGACTTTAAAAAAAACACTTAAACTTAAAAATACATCCTCCAAAAGAATTTCCAAAATTCCAACTACTTACGTACTTGGGTACGAATCATTTCTATATAACCCTCTATTATTCCCACCGAAAATATTTCAAAGTTTATTTTTTAACTTTTAAAAAAAAATTAAAACTGTCACAAAATAAAGCCAAAAAATGATTTCACTGATTTTTTTTAAACAGTCGCCATTTTGTGATTTTTCTTTTTAGTTAGGGACTATAGTTACATCTTTACTAATTATGAATTATATTGTTGAAAATAGAAAATCTACACAGAACAATGATGACATTGACACTGGGTATACTATTTCTTCCGAAGAAGAGAGTGATTTTGAGTCATATCGAAAATCGCAACGAAAATTATCATACAGCGATAATAGTTTGTAATTAAAATAATTAGTAATTCTCTAGTGGATTTGAGATGCCAGATGTCAGACATCCTTAAAATTTTACCAATGGTTTTTATTAATTTTTTTATGCGATTTTGGATATATTTTATATAGTTGTTTCAAAGTTATGCGGTTTTTAAAATCCATGGAACGCATCTTCACTTTTGCTATGTAGGTCATATCTTTTTTTGTGCGACTTTCCGCGGAACGCATCTACCGCACAAAAAAAGGTTTAACCTTTTAACTGCCAACGACGCACCGGCGTGTCGAATTTGTATGCGCTGATGAGTCATTGGCAGTTAAAAGGTTAAGTGTATTGTGCATAGTTTAAAAGTAGTAAATATTTATTTTCTTTCTGTTGCGTCAATCAAGCATTGCAAAATCCTCGTGTTAGGTGTTTATTCAAAAAATTTCTTAGAAATATTTGTTAGTTTTGAAGTTAGAGCGATGTTTACACTAAATTGTGGTTAAGCGGTGCCCAGTGTTGCTCGTTTCGAAATTAGTCGAATCGACTAACATTGACCATGTTTAGAGAAACAAGCATGGTGAATAACAATACGTACATCGCTTGAACTATTCAAGATGTATTTGGTCAACCTTTTCAGGATACAGGTATTCAGTACAGTATGTAATCTATTATAGATAACATAAATATTATTTTTAGGGTCCATACAGGAAAATTTGATCGCCATTTTCTTATTTTGAGGCAATAAAATTTTCAACATCAATAAATTTATATTTAGACATTTTCATATTTTTGGATTGTAACGATTTTTTCATCATCTTATGAATTTTTTTAATAAACTGTTTAATCGTGATTTTTCATTATTGTTGCAGTATCGTCAAACAATCAGCATTCATAAATTGTGCCAGATACATAGGTATTTCTTTGTCAATCCGCGTAAAAATAGGCCGCGTTAAAGAGGCGAATATTGTAAAATTTTGAACATTAACGCTTTGGATGTAAGACATAAGCCACATACGGTAAGCACGTGTAATAACCATAATTCGAAGAATGATACTCGACATACAAATGCGACACGCTTCATTCATTTTTTGAGGTTACCCTACTAGAGTCAATGGTGTTATGTTAAATATGGCATTCTTAACGAATTACATCACTAATGTATACATTAATGAGGAGGTGAAATTAAACGGAGTCGTTTACGGAAATAAGTCGAAAATCTGCGTCAAAGCCTTCGCATCTGTGGGTCATTTTTTTCCCCCGAGTGTTAACGACACCATTAACTGTGCCGCAAGTGCGTCATTTCAACCTGTCATAAATTATTGAAGCAACATTTTATCCCCTAATTGATTTGGCATTTAGAACAAGACAATCGCTATGTATTCATTGCTGCACGCGCACAAGCGTTCCGCCAGACAGCGGCGCGCGCATCATTTTTTCTATCAAATCTGTCCCTGAATGACCCGCTGCATATACGTACTATTATTTGATGTAAAATTATGCTTTCAAATCACCATCGATTTATTTAAAGCGTGCGGTAAAACCACAACATATATAATGCAAAATTATGGGGGAAATCACAAATGCATAATTTAGGTTATTCACACGTATTTATAAATCATTTTTGTGTTATTTATATCATCACAATTGCATCAAAATATGTCGCAAAACGATAATTTAAATCGGCAAAATGCTTCAATTTTGTGAATCATCCATCTATTGTATATCGTTCGATATGTCAACATAAAAAGGTGGTTATATCAAATACATAATTTGTGATGTCATGGCTGCTAGGCATAACAAAAAATGTGATGCGATGGACGAATAAGTTTTATGGTCGCTTTAGATATGTCCAAGCAAATTGTAAGAAGGTATGGAGATAACTCCCAAGAATGACATCACCTGATAAAGAATTGCTTGCTCCTAGATTGTGCATCATGATTCAACGCGTTTTTCTTGGGAAGTAATTAAATAAGGCAATAGGACAAATTTAAAAATAATTTCAATTAATGATGCTCAAAAGCCAATGGAATTAATTGAATATGGTGTCAGAAATTTAGTGGCAGTGGAAGAAGAACGAAAAAAACATGAAAAACAAATGTCATGAAATCGGGTCACAAGGTCTATACCTTTATGGGTAAGTTTTTACTTAAATATTCTCTTTTACAATGAACCAACACTGATTGACTCTGCCTGTTTTTATAATATATACTAAGTTGTCTAATCCCTCTTTTCGTCGTTATTGCTCAAACATTGGGTCGACCCAGTCTGCATAAGCCCGCAATAAAATAAAGACAATATTTTCGACAGATTGTAAAATTTAAAGAACCCACCCGATCAGTCTTCTTCGGATAACTTCGTTTTGTAATGAGAGTTCGTAATGGTTCTGTAGATATGTTGAGGAATGGCGTCCGATCACGAGGCGCTCATTCGTCATGCCAGCGGTCCGAAAAGCGGACCGGTCAGACACACATACCTTGTGGCCACTCCGTTCTCTTTTAGGGCTTTTTGCGGCATTTTTTATGATATGTATGATCACGGAAGCTCTCCATGTTCGAAGAGCATGGATAATACAATGTAAATCAGGAAAGTTACAATCTACCGAGCTTTCAACGTTGCGGACATTAATAACAATTTTCGAAACCTGAATAATTGTACATACCGGCATTCAATCAAAATATATAAAGCTGATTTTTGGTTTACAAGTAGTTTACGTAAAGTATTGTTAAATAAACCTCGTTTACTTTCGATATCAAGTGGCTAGGGCTTCGATGGACGTGACTAAAATTGTGTCAAAATTCTTCGAAAAAGCTCCCTTTTGCGTTGATATATTTTCGGAAGTGGAATGCCTTCTCCGAGATGACCGAGAGTCGAAGTAACATGAGGTTGGATGGTTTCAATCGTGTCCCAATGGTTCCTTTCAGAACTTTTTTCAGTCTGGGAGAGCCAGATCTGGGCTGTAGGGAAGCTTAGGAAACAATGGAGTGCGGTCCTAGCCAGAAAATCGTTGACAACGCGTTGTCGTGTTGCAGTTTCCATGCGTTTTTGTGTTCAAATCTTCGGTTACTATGCAATAAACGGTTGTTTTTGTTGTGTTTAGAGCTTCTACTATCCATTGAAGGCTCAATCGTCGATTAGAGTTCAAATAATCACGCACACACGTCATATTTTCGTCTATTCAGGAGGTTGATGAATGTCCACTATAGGGTTCGTCGGCGACCTCCTCTCGGCCCTCCTAAAATTACTCATACCAATAGAGACCATGTGATATGGACAAGAAATCGTTCCCAAAGGCTTGCTGAATGAATATAAATGTTTTGGTGGCGGACTTTCCAAGTTTAATGTAAAATTTGATAGAGATCCATAGAACGATCCATTGCACCGTGTTACAATACCTCAAATATACATTCAAGGGGACGTACACCCTGACTCTCAAATAGCTCGGAGGCGGCTTTTATAGGGTTTATTTTAAAGCTAACACTCCCCTTAATTTAATTCAGTAGTTATAAATGCGCTGTGGTGTAAGCCTACACCCTAAAAATATTAGAGCATGCATTTCCATTCATTTTGAGTGCATGAGGATGTGAATGATTATTCGGATTTTGCAGATGTGACCCTATTCCTAGAACACGTATTTAAAAATGCTGATGATAATATTTCGTGGAAGGGACAGAACTTATTCGTCAGCCCGTTATAAATACATTAGATTCATAATGTAACATGATTTAATTGGAACGTTTACACAAAATAAATCACATTACCAACCGAAAATGTCACCGAAGATAATCGATTAATCCTTCGAAGGCCAATTAACAGATGATTGACATCTTAAAATACAAATTTGATTTGTTTATTAAGCGTTATTTTATATCTTCTTAATGGATAATATCTGCCATTTGGTGGTTATTTAAGTAATCTAAGTCATGACCTACCGGAACACTAATGCACCACGATTTGACCCATTGACCACAATTATTCACATTATCTTATTGAATTGAATTTTGCAAGACACCCAAAAAATGATACGATATATTTTGAAATAGCAAAAAACTCCCCACTTGATAAATTCTCAGAAGAGCGTCTGCCATGATATTTATAACAAACATTTATATTAAATTACGCTTTATTATCTAAGATAGTTATCGATGATAGCAAAAAGGCACTACTCAAATATTTTGATCGATATTTCAAAATTGAATTTGTTTTGCAGCACGTCGATACACGATAAGATGGTAACATGCAAATGAGTTGGATTTTATTTGAAGCATCTACTAGGAAATCTATAAACGATAGAACAATATTTATCATAAATCATGTAGAGGGATAATAAGCATAAAGGCATTGCGAGCTTTCCTACAATAAAAACTACAGGAATAATGTTACATAGAGCAACAATTTCCAAAGATTTATTTAATAAATATCCATGGAATCACAAGAAAAATAACAATTTTCCAGCAAATCTTCTTGGGAATTTTACAAACATTTGCAATTTGTATACAGGGAAATATGGTTGATTTATGAGGATAATATTTATTCATTGAATTAAATTAAAATGTCATTGCGGTAGCATTTTTGATAAATAAAAACATCATTACAGGCATCATTGATAAGTAGATTCTGTTCTTATTATGAATAAAATTTATAAACATATTAAATAGAATCAAAGTAAATAATATAACAGCTTTATTCGATTCGATCGAAAATGTAATTTTGGAAAATATAATGAAATGAAATGAAATCTTGAATTCTATTTTTGAATTTAGCGAGAATATTTTTAAAACATTATGAAAACCAAAATGTCCACTAAAATGGCAGAATATGGACACTTTGAAAGCGAGTCTTTAACAATGAAATTTAGGGTTCTTCACGACTTGCTGGTCAAACCAAAACTGAGAAAAATGTAAAAGCAGACGACATCCTTTACAAAAAATAATAGTTTGGGAACAGATGCTATTCATTAATTCGAAGATATTTTTAAATAAATCCATTAAAAAAAAATTGCATCAACTCAATATTTATACTCGTATGCACGTTGATATTGACGCAAATTTGTTGATAGTGACGTTATTCGATAACTCATTGACAATAAATGGCGAATATCGAAAGAATATAATCAATATAAGTCAATTTGTAAAGAATAACGAACTGACCTGACCGGATCTCAAAGTCTGATCTGTGGTTATAGTTGATCCGTTGCTCGAGGCGTTTTTGTCGATTCGACACGATTTTTCTTGACTTTCCTATTGCGATTTCAACCAACAAAGAAAGTAAAGCCTTCATTGCATCAATGTGTATTTATCTCATAATCGACTCAGTGTTAAAACATCTTAATCTGACCACAAAACGAGGAATATGCCATCAATTATGTGTAATTCCTTTGCGGTGACGTTGGTGTGTTTTTACCTTATAAAGAGATCGTGACGTAGATGACGTAATAGACCACATGGTTGAAACAACAATTTATTTTTAGTTTCGAAAAACCGTATTTTAATTTCACTCGGATTTTGTCATAATTATAATGTTTTCCTGTGGTCGAAGTTTCCTCGCGGGCAAGAAGTTATTGCGTTTCATCAATTGGCAAAAGTGCATTAAACATTACCTTATCGAAATTGAAAATCACGCAAGAATCTACTCCATTTGATACGTAACTGGTATATATAAAAGACTTCAAGTATTTATATAAGCATTGACAATTTCTATATTAATAATCTATGAGATTGTAGTCATAGAACGAGATTTCCGTAGTGCAAGATCGATCCAATTGATTAGACACATGAGGATGCAGATGTGAAGGTTTTGAATTATGTCATCTTCTATGCAATGCCAAAATTGTGAATTAAAAACGCATTTAATTGAATAAAAATATATAAATTTATGGGGAATATAATGGTCCATTTTTGGCATATGAATCTTATCTTACGGCATTTTTAAAGCAAGATCAGAAAACGATTCAGCCTTTTACGATATGAAATCATTAATGTATTTTCGAACTTGTTCTTCGTTATTGAAGTATTGACTAGAGAGAATGTGTTGAAGGGATCTGAAGAAGTAACAATGTATTGGAAACAAGTCTGGTGAGTAGGCTGGATGAGATAAGACTACCCATCCAAGTTCTAAAATCACATTTTTAATCACCAAAGCAACATATAGCTTACATTTCGTTTCCTATATACAGAATATGACCTGATATCCTAAAGCTTTTCATTCAATTCCATCAAATGATCACTATACCAATTTACTATGCCAGTTCCTATTAATATCATTAGTATTAAAAGTCTCGATTCTAATCACACCAAATTATGTTGTCGATTGACCAGGATCTATCTAAGATCTTATTATTTTTGGATTGTCATAGTACACGCATTTTTTGTTGCTATTAGAATGTGTTTTATACCAAGCGAGAAGTAAAATGACGTAGTTAATTTGCCAACCGCTTATAGGATCTACCGCAATTAAAAATAAATAGCTGGGAAGTTATGCATCACTCCAATAATCGTAATTTTAAAAAGATATGCACGATCGTAGACATTGATGTAAGCACACACTCGGTTTTTTTTCCCACAGTTTTGAAAAAACACGGTAAAGAAAAAGCGCGGTAAAGAAATATCAGCGGCCCGAAAAGCGGACCGAATGGAGACACAAATCATCAGGCCATTCCGTCATCTTTTATGACTTTTTGCAACAGATTCTATGATAACTTACATAGGTGGCTCGCACTAAATGTGGTCGCGAGCGAACCTAAACTTCTTTCCACACATAAAAACTACATATTTATCTTACTAATTTAAGCTGCTATATTAGCTAGCTACAAATTCTAGCTAATTTTTCCCCCGCACTCAGAGAGCAAGTGGCCACTCAAATTCGAGAAAGAGCATGTCCTTGCGGACATAGATATTAAGATCTCGAATAGCGGGACTAATAAACAACTCGGGTCAGTTGTTGTTCCTTTATTTCCAGTGTGATGTTATGGACTCATATTTCATCCTGAATTGATGTAAAAACTCGGTTATATTGCTGTGAAACATCGCCAAAAAATCGATTGAAACATCATCACGGCGCTGTTTTTGTTTCATTTTGAGCAAACGCGGTACCCATCTTGCGCACAGCTTTCTCATGGCCAAATTTTCAGTCAATATGCGATGTACAGCATTTTTTGAAAGGCCTGCTAGAATCTAGCTCCGATTTGATATTAGTTGGACTGAGACCTTTCAAATAAAAGGGTTGTATCAGCAATTTTTTCAGCGTATTGCGCGCGCATATTTTCTTTTCCCGTCCCCGCAACTCAAATTTCATTTTACCAGAACAATATGTGCCAACATCCATACAATATTTTTACTATGCCTATTTTATTTCCGCAAGTGTAAACAGTAAGTTGACAAAGTTTTATTGCAATCGGATGAACGGCATGGAAGCGCATTAAATACGGACAAACAAATATTGATTTTTATATATTAGATTGCATAGCGACGTCACAGCTTCGAATTTCTATTTTATAATTTTGGTTTTGGTTTCGATTACGGTTTTAGCTCCGACAAAAATAACGGTTTTACCGGTCATCGGTTTTACTTTGTAAAAACATTCTAGAATTTTTGAGTTATATATACGACAAATATAATTGAAAATAGTAGAAGTATATAATAATAAAATTTATTATACGAAAGGAGATTGACTTGACGCTTATTAGCTGAAAGTTTGGGAGTCCCATCATTAGGAGTGCATAGCATTATGAAGCAAATTCATATCTGGGAGTCCCAGTCTGGGTGCATAGCAAGTAAATAAGAAAATAAAAGCTAAATATATAATATACAAGAAGTTTAATATACAAATATATAAGAAGATATAAACTAAACAAAACCGGATGAACTTAAAGACAATTAACAAGATAAACAAAGAGTAAGTATTACAGTATTATCGGATGAATTCGATCAAAGAAATTCTGCATAAGAATGGAAATAAGCAAAATCTCCATCACATAAGACGTATATCGAACCGAAAAAACGATATTTTCGAACCGGTTCAGTTTCAGTTTTCGTTCCGACAAAAACAACGATTAAAATAATACAATATCCATTTGAGATTCTTAAATATATAAATCGATTCATAGATACGCCTCGTCATGCGCTCGAAATTGAATGATTTTGATCTTATTTTTGAATTATATTCGAATTATCGTTGTAAATATCACTCATTTCCAGCTTTATAAATGATCTTAGTATCTAACATTTTAGATTCAGGAAATGAGAACGAACCTGAAGCAAGATCTGAATTTGTGCTCGGCAACTATTCGACAATATCAACACTTGGTCATTGAAAATTTAAGATTTTTAATTTAATAAAAGGATGGTATTTATTTGCTAGATTAAAGGTTGAAGACACCTGTTGGAAACGTGGTCGGGCTGTCTCTGGAATCGTATTTACATATCACTTGGATGACGGACCGCCCGCTAAACACTTGCAGCAAATTAATGACGTTCCAAGAAACCATCGATTGTTTGAACATTCCTTGCGAACTTCTCCTGTATTATTATTGCATCGACAGCACAGAAGTCGTCGTGAAAGTTTTCGACTGTTAATCGAATGTTAATCTGGTGAATGGAGGACGAGCAGGTGATTCTGTGACTCATGTCCTGAGGTCGAGCGATTTGTATGCATACAATCCTTCTTTGACCCCAATAAGATACAAAAATGACCTTAAAATACATTAAAATGAAGCTGATGCACTTTACTTGAAAGGAGAGATGATCAATGATCGATTTTTTTAGTTGATGAAAGTCGATTTTTTTGGATGGGAAGAACTAGAAGAGACGTCAATTAAGACACTTGACATGATGAGACTTTAATGATAATGCAACAGATTTGTATTCGATGCAAAATAATATTATTAAAATGAAACTAATTCATCATCGAAGTATTGAATTTTAAATGCCAAAAACTTCCATAGCTGATGATATTTTCGCCACAAATATGCATGCAATATTCCAATTAAAAACCAGTTTAATCAAAGTTGAATCAAAAATACGACTTACCTTGTGTTAACAACAATTGAAGCAAAAACCAGTGAAACGAGAAACGGATGTATACTCCTTTTTTCGTTTTGGACAACCAACAATGTTGCACTTTCTGAATCAATATAACTTCGATACCGAAAGAAAGACGATAGATCTACTGACGAAGAGTCGATATCATCTGAAAACAAACAACAATTTGAGAATACTTCCAAGGCTAAATGTGAAATTTCATTGAACTACTGGATCCGGATATATTGACAATGACGAAATAGGTTCTAAACGATAATATCGGGTTTCGGTTCCGTCTTTATTTCTTCGATTTATCAATGAAAACTATCGCCAATCGAATTAAATCTTAAAGCAAACCAATTGAATCAATTACCTAATGTTTGTCGTTGTGCAAATCAATCGACAAGACTACAAATATCGTCGAACATTCACATAAAACTATGCTCTCATATCAAATTCGCGGTAAAAGTTCGATCACTTTAATCGTAATCGCGACGACCTCCCGCCACAAGCACACATAAACTACTGAATGAAGTTTCGCGCTTCAATTCGCAATTTTTCAATGCTTCCAGTCGTAACGATAAAAAATGTGTCCATCGCATAAAAAGAAAAACAATCGATTTTTTAAGATCGATTTGAACATAACACTACAAAATGCGACCATTGCACAAGCTTAATAAATGACATTCGTTATTTATCACGCAATTTCATAAAGATCAAGACAAAGATCATATTAAAAATAATATAAAATAAAATATGCATTATTTTATATTTTCTAATTTGAAAAAAAAAAAAATTAAATAAAATATTTTTATCGCGATTGAAATTAATATAAATATTCAACGACATAAAAAACATAATCAGAATTGATGGAAATAATTTAAATAAAATATTTGATCCATAATTATTAACAATTTAATGGCACATTTTATATGCTGTTTCGATCAATGCACATTGTCATTTTTTGACATTTGTCAATCTTTATTTATCCTCTGCAATAAGTAGTATTCGATTATTATATCATGCTCAATAGACGCTATTTAAGCGTGAGGTATTTTTATGTTATGTTACCGACTCGTGTGTTAATAAGGTTTTCATTATTATGTATAGACATGTTCTATTAGCTTATATTTTGTATACATGACGTATTCCATCAATTCAAACTTAGTCTGTAAGCATTAATTTAAGCAGCATAAATTTATCAAAACTATAATTTTACAGATTTCTGCGAAAATATGCTTTTAATCTTCTACGTTTGTCGGCTGTCAAATTTAATATGTGCTAAAATATAATCCCTCGATGGATTTATTGTGCATTCTGCTTGCAATTATAATCATATCCTTATCCTAAATACAAGCTAAATTCTAACATCTAATACATTCTAGTTATAAGAATAATATAATAGATGAAAAATGGCTTGTGAAAATTTCTTTGTGAGATAAATATCTTACACTAGCTTATTAAATAAATATAATACTTAATACTACTCATTCGACCGTTCGTTCTTACGTCGCACATTAACGCCACCTTGCACACATGCTGCTTAATAATTATGATCACATTGCTTACTTTACAATTTTAAATAAGATGTCTTTGGGCATCTTGTGCACGTATCTAAAATGTCTGCCGTTGTTGCCTAGGGACGATACGAGGAGATTGGGATGAAGAGGAATTTTAGCATAAAAGCATTTAGTGAGTCTGTAAACATATTCTTTGATGTCGGGCAATTTTATTGCTCTATGGAGCCATTTCAAATTAGTGAACAGAGCAATGCTGTGAGCGATTTTTAGTGCCTTATTTTGCACGACTTGCAGCTTTAAGATGTTTGGCATATGTGAACGCTGGACGAATGACTGTCTTAAACAGGAGAAGCTTATTATAGGCCGATAAGGCACTCCGTCCTAGGTATATGGAAGAGAGCACCCCCAGAGCCGCCAGCCCTCGCGCTCGAGACGAGATGTGTTCTCTCAATCTCAGCTTCGTGTCTAGATTCACTCCTAGATATCTCATGTGGAGTTTCCAGGAAGTATTTGTCCACTGCATTCATGTAAGAATATGTTAAATAGGTGGGGTCCAAGAATTCTACCCTGAGGGACTCCCGCAGGGATGGGAAAGAGATGCCTTTACGTTATTGAGTGCTACTAGGAAGGATCTCTCATTGAGATAGGTGTGGATAATTTTTGTGAGATATGAGGAATCCGAAGAGTGATCATTTTGTGAATTAGAGCCTTGTGCCAGACTGAATCGAAGGCCTTTTTAATATCAAGGAGCACGAAGCCGTTGTTCCTCTTTAAGTTAAAGTTTTTTGATACATGTTCGACCAGTCTGGTCAGTTGATGGACCGTGGAGTGGCTTTTTCGGAAGCCGAATTCACTCTTGAAGTAAATTCATCTATTCTATTTAAGATTAACCTTTCAAAAAGTTTACTTATCGACGAAAGTAATATAATCAGCCTATATTTAATAGGGTTGTTGTTGTTTTTTCCCGTTTTAGCTATGGGAATAAATTTTGCTAATTTTCAAGTGCAATTGTAATACATATAACATCAAATTAATTGTGCGTTCAATATTACACTGGAGTTATAAAAACATTAGTAAACCTTTAATTATCATTCATAGGATAAAGATTTAATAATCATTGTAACATAGATAGATATATTAAATAACTTCTTGGTTCACGCTATGAAATAGTAAGTGATTTAAAATAAATAGAATCAAAGTATATATATGATTTTTTATTTACATTTAAAGGTGTACAAAAATATAAGTATAATAATAAAAATAATTGAGATTACACAAAGCAATACTATTCGTACGTATATTCATTTGAATTGATCATACAGTTGACATATTGTTACCCACTTACATATGTATTTCTAGACGATTGTATAAAAAATATTCGTTTTCACCACTAAATTTAAAAATAGCTATTGGTACCGGTATAAAAATTGATATTAAATTGATTTACAAGAATATATTAAGAGTTCTCTTCAATGCAGATGGATTTATTTCCTATATTATGTTTATACGAGGCAAATTAGTCTATAAGGTAATAATAACTACATTATATATTAATATGTAATTATTCTAAGTATAAAAATGAAAATCACAATGTGGTGCGCTTTGAGCAATATTACATATAAAATTTAATCATACTTAGGAATAAGTTATAGGTGCAATAGAAATGAGATGAAATGAGTTTCTATGATTGAAATAAAGTCATTCTACGCGTTAATATATCTATTATATCCTTCAAAAAGTATACGTTACATTTGATTTTATTCGAGTGTATTTAATATTTTTCCAAATGAAAATTAAAACCGATTTTATATTTTTGAGATCAAGCAAAGACTGATTTATACTGAATTGAAAAATAGAAATTTATTTGAGTAATTCAAAAGGGTGTTGTATAATTAAATTTATATGATATAAATGTGTATGAAGTATTACAAATCATTGGTTTTTACTATTCAATTATTTGACGTTATTAAGTTTAATCTATAACCAGTTTCCTAAAGCTGCCGTCCATTCCAAAGAGATCGTCATGAGTCTTTGGCTTTCCGGGTCTGCGAGATTCATCTGCTTTAATATTTTCTTGCTCTTTAAACCAAGGAGTATAGCTATCGAGCTTAGCTTTCCAAGCAACTGCCAAAAACAAAACACATTTGAAATTAATACGATGGTGGTGTAATTTCGTAAAAGAACATTTCATCAAACACTTACGACTTATAGCGTTTATGGGACCGGCATCTCCGCCATATTCCTCAGGGAGTATTTCTCTTGGTACGTACTTATATAAAGATTCTAGATCAGAGTGCACAAAAATCTGCAAATAAATAATTATTAAAATCACATATGGAATAACATATATAGTAGAAAACGGTATATAATAATACTGAAACATAATAATTTATATAAAAATTACCCTGTTCCTGATTTTTTCCTTGATGAAAGGCTTAACAAAGCTGATGATTGTATCAACAATAGGAGATATATTAACTACATGAACTTCCTTCAGTTTGACCGGGTAAGCTTCCTATAATATAATTTAATTTTAGCACAGAATTATTAATATTGTACATATATATATATATATATATAATGTTTTTGTTAAATTCAATATATTACCTGTACACAAATAAGGAATTTTTTCACAAGCGTTGGTGTGAATTTAGCAAAATGCGTCGGAGATGCAACGGAGGCATCCAAAATATAGACATCTCCAGCAACGCCAGTAGATTCTTCCACCAATCTTATATCACCCATCATCATAACCACTTTGAATAGATCAGGAACGTGTGGTGTTGGAAAATCTTTATTAATTCCTGTTAAAAATACCAAAAAATATTATTTTAATATACGTTGGAATTATATTATTCGGTCAATGAATTTAAATGAACATAAACATACCCCTCATCATATTGACTCTTCTTCCTTCGGGAGTGAGACCTGGAAGCGGTGGCATA
This sequence comes from Stenopsyche tienmushanensis, assembly GCA_008973525.1. Classification (NCBI taxonomy): domain Eukaryota; kingdom Metazoa; phylum Arthropoda; class Insecta; order Trichoptera; family Stenopsychidae; genus Stenopsyche; species Stenopsyche tienmushanensis. The sequence continues at coordinate 33,115 of WACJ01000160.1, read as the reverse complement.
TCCCTGTAAAGTAAATATTGGATTGCATTATATAAATCATTATCAATATTTTAAGGTTGGCATCGAAGGATGTGTTTTTTTTTTGATCAATGCACTCACACAAAATTGAATATTTCGCTCAGCTCTGGACGATTGATATCACGATCGGAGAAGAACTCTGGAATGGCTGTTCTCATTGTAAAGTACATATCCAACTTCCTTTTGCATTTCTCCAAGGAAAACTTACAGCCACGCAAAAACGTCATCAATCTTTTATCATCTGAAATATAAAAAGTTGTTTATTATAAAATTTAATGCGTATATAATATGAAATTATTATGGTACTCATTTATAATGTGCATTAATTTGCCAAGACATTGTTTGTTAAATATGTTAATATAGTAGATTTGCATCATTAATATATTTATGTATTATTTATACCCCAGCTGTTAGGAAGATGAGGTTGTTTTTCTAGCCAATCCTTGATGTGCGACAAGTCGGAGTCTCGAGTAGAAACATTTTCATTGAGCTCTTTCTGGATCATCGTCGACATTTCAAGTGAAGGCTGGACGAGAGTCATTGTGGCTGATTTTCAAATTACTGTAACAAAAAGACATGTATTAAAACAACCATTGATTTTAACAACGTATATATAATTAGGGCGTTGAATATATTATGTTTTTAAATACTGTAACGGCTATAAAAAATGAACAAATATATTTGACGCTAGAATTTTTTCGTCAGTGTATTACCGACGCTAACAAGCGAATGTTTTATCAAAGTAAATAAGTGTTATGAATCATTACTGAAAATATATACACTTTGAGTGTTATAAAATGTATTCAGATAATACCTGATCAATAAATGCGAACTCAATGACTATTTGCTTCTAGATTTTATTTATCTGGATGTTCATGATAAATTTTATGCATATTATGTTATATAAAGAGTTTTTTTTTGGTATTATGTGTTTGTAGATCAAATATGCATCATTTTGTTGTGTATGTAAATAGTAGATTAGGTAAAGCACACAAAGGTTTATTTTAAGATACGTTTTTACGCTATTTTAGTGTACATTTATGGTTGCGCGTTAAAAAGTTGATATCCGTCTAATATCCAGCTAACTTTCAATCTTGAACGTATGAAACAAGGACACAAAGCATGTTTTTTATCGATGTCTATTACATGCTGAAATGACTGAACGCTGTTTCATGAATCACATCCAGTTTTTAAATATGGTCACAAAGAGGAAGTATATTTATCCAATTTGGCTGTAATATATTTTTTTTTTAAATCGTCAATGAAATGATAAATTAATCTCGTAGCCGATATTTCAAATATCATTGTTTTTATGATATTATCATTTCGGTATCACTTCTATTTGGTTCTCATGGACAAATTCTATAATTATGAGAATTTTGTTATGCAATGTAACGCGTACAACATATTGCAATAGTATTTTCTCAAAGCGAGTTGGAAAAATTGCTATATAATGAAGCCTTTTAATTTTTCTTCGACGCTATCTTAATGCATTTAATAATCAGTTGATTTTGCTGTTAATTGTATAATCTTTAAATTTAATTTATTGTTTCATATGTTTCATGATCTTACGAGCGCTGATGTCCGAGTTTCTAAAAAGGAGTTTATGGCGTGACTTATTTTATAAAGCATTGCACAACACGATAACGGCCCCAGGATAACAACCGCTTGCCAAAAGCTCGCCCGACTTGGAATATACCGCAACACATTATCCTCGAGTGAAAGTAATTCCCTAATAAAATTCCTGGCAGTGTCTTACAATTCTATGGACACATTGCTTGCAGAAAAGATTATAAAAATCTCGATAAACTGGTGATAACGGGCCGTGTAAAAGGTTGCCACAGAAGAGGAAGAGCTCCTTCCCGCTGATCCGGCCAGATCAGGAGTGCTTAATTGTATTGCGGGTCACAGAGGACCGTCATCAGCACTACGATTGATATAAACCAGTGTCACGATCCTCAATCATGAGAGACATGACGTAAAGAAGTACAAGAATGATGGAAAAATATACAAATTATTCAAGTAAATTACTCTAATACGTTAATGTCATTTTATAGTATGTTTGTTGTACTCGATGACGTTAGTACCGCTTGATTTAGTTACTTTATGCTTTTTGTTATTAAAATATAATTGACTTACACAAACAATAAACTAAATCGTATGCATAAAAAGTTGCTCATGGTTCAAATTCAAGTTCTGTGTAAAAAAGGAACATTTAACACGTCAGACATTACGAAATTTGCATCATTGACCTATCAATATTCACATTTTTAATAATAATAAATACTGTTTGTGTTATCCGATAAATAAATGGAGAAGTGTGTATTAATTAGTCCAAAGATATATCCAAAGTGTGGAAATATCAAATCATTTTATGCTTTATTATTTGGGTATATGACCTTTAGTTTAAATTATCCATCGTAATTATTATTTTTTTGTCTTATTGAATTATATTGCTTCATGGATAGACGAGTACTATGAATCATTGGGCCTATAATCGACTCAAGGACTATCGGCTTGTGATTTGAGACTTCATCTTGATTAAATGAAGCGGCGAGTTACATTCATAGTTGTGAAACACATGTAACGCATCGAAATGAGATTCAAATCTATGCACAAATACTAAAAATCAAGGATACGATTGAGTCAATGGCAAGAATTTGGTCGAATCGAGTTTCGATCGAGAACTCGTTTTTATTAAACGCCTTTTTTGAAACCATTTATTATCACAATCGCCGTAATGAAAATGTGCGATATGTTTCCCTATTGTATTTCGAAATGAAAGCAGATTTGGGAGAAAAAATTATAGCGTAACATTGCAAATATTGTGAAGGTGACGCGCAGAATGTAATTTTTTTTGTTGTTGTTGATGAAGGCTTAAGATATCGTCGCTGGTGTGTTTTATGAATGATTTATTTGTGGTGCAAAGGATATTTATTGAGAAAATCCTCGATGGTGAATAACAACCGTAAAGGTCGTTTACTTTGTACGTCGAATTTTATCCTCGACGGAACGAAAATGATTTAGTCTTATAATTAATTTATATTGCAGATCGCTTAAAAAGGGTGTGTCAGATTAAAGCATTCAATGACGTTTTAAGGAAATAATTTTGAATAAATTAAAATATGTATATCTAAAAAAAAATAGGAAGCAACGTAAAAGATGAATGTGCTTAGATATTCACGATGAATTTAATCCTGTTGGAATTGTTGCTTTTTCATTGCCATTTATTTTTATGCAGCATTATTCAACGTTATAAATACTATAACTTAATCTTCGCATTTAATCTGTATTTTATAAATTTAAATAAAAGATAATTCATCCATAATTTTCAGAAGCTTGTAAATGAAAATGGATGAAATATTTTAATATACAGTGCTGCCATCTATTAATAAATTTTAAATACTAATTAAATAAATATAATATTTATCAGGGTTTCAAACCGGAGTGAAAACCGTAACCGAACCGATATAAATGATAGGAACGTAACCGAAATGAAAAAATAACGTATGTTAAAGCATACTGAAGTGAAACATCGAATATTTCCATTCAAAGCCGCCTTATCTATGATGTAAACACTTTAGGCATTGAATTTCTGTGTCATTTTTTGTCATACGGCCTTATTAATTTCTCATGTCAGTGAAAGAATGAAGCCTTCATTTTTGCATGTGCACGACCATTATTGTATGGACATTATTTATGAATATCGTGACAAATAGAATTCCGTCGTGCTTCATTATTATTTTTTTTAGTAACTATGGAAGCACAATTGGATACACATTCATTTTCAGTGGGCCTCGAATGGTATTTATGAATATTTTGAGACTTTCACAAAAACCAGCTTTTGATCGAAAGTGAACGCCTTCAATAAAATAAGCCGGAATCAGGTAAATAATTTTAAAAAAATACCAATCTAAAACCTCCGAAAGTAAAAATCTGACCTTATGTTTTCCATCTATATTTTCCTGTATTATTTTCAATTTATTATCAATGAACTTGTGCACAAACATTGAATTATTCATAATATTTGAGTATTTTTTTCATAGCCAATGATCCTATTTTACATTTATATAGCATAATATTTTTGACTGAATAACAATTAATTTTTATAGCAAAAAATATCCTACGTCAATTTGAGCCTTTGGTCTATGATATAAAAACTCTAATTTATTTTTTGTCGCATTTTGTACAACAATAGAAGGTTGTAAAGACCAAATTTTAGTACTAATAATCTGTTATTATATGTAGAATAAATTCAGATTTTAATTTAGCATTATTATAATAGCAAAAAATATTTTCTGCATTGATTCTATAAAAATGTATGGCTCGAATATTATGAAATTAAATTGCTAATTCTTTAACTTGTGTTTGGATGCAAACTGATTTATTGCGAAAGCACATTTAGTCAGTATACTAACAAAATGGCCTTAAGGCGAAAATGACTTTCATAGCAATAAATCATTAAAAACGAATTATTTTCATGTGGCATTAAATTTGTTTGGTAATGAATTGGCAAATCGCTATAAAAAAAATCATGTGTTACATAATTTGAATGTTTATTTTAGGGCTTCGAACTGACATTGAACCGATGCAAAAATATCGGTTTTATTGGTTCGATACACTTCTTGCACGAAAGAGAGTTTGATTGATTTTTGTTTTGATATATGATATGTGACCATCATTCTGATGCAGAATTGATTTGATTGTATTCATCTGATAGTGCTGTTATTTTTACTCTTTGTTCATCCTGTTAATTGTCCTGTTAAATCAATACTTTAGATAGCATTGTTATCAACCCAAAATCCAGCTTGCAATCTTAAATCATTATTATGTATTTTGTTCAGGTTATCTCTTCCTATATATTGGCTATATACCCAGGCTAGGACTTCTAGATTTAAATTTGTTTCCTAGTATTATGTACTCCATGCTGGGATTCCTAAACGTTTCGTTAAATAAATAATAATATTACATATTAATGATTTGTATTATATTTGTCGTCTACATGATAGATAAGCAATAAACACTGTCGATAGCACAAAATATTCGATAATTTCTAGGGAATCCAATACCGGAATTCTGGATAGTTTTAGGTGCTTATGAATCCCGGGATTATTAAAAGTAATCCCGAAAAACTTGGGATTGAAATTTTTATCTAACATATATCATACACCTCATCAGCATGATGAAGACTACTAAATCGAGACATTCCCGCCGAAATCTGGACCCTTGGAAACAGTGGCATAACTACTAATTTGTGATCTTAGGCGACGCTTAGAGGCAGTTACTATCTAATCTATGTATACATATATACAGTACATAAATGTTTTTCAAATTGTTATATTAACCTTTCCCTACCGGTGATGTATTTACTACACCTCGACTCTAATAATGGGAATATCGATATGAAATAAAATAGATACGGGATTGAGAATTTTTGTATTCCTCCGTAATATAATTACGAATCACATCAAAGTATTATAGTATATAAATATTGATCTGCAGCAACGAAAATAAATAATTTGTCGGGAAATCGGGAATTTTGCGAGTTTTAGTCCGTGTCTCTTTTCGTCTTATTTTTTATATTAAACAAATGGACCTATTAGTAATTTTTAATCAAGTTTATCAATGTAATTTCTTAAACTATTGAAAATCCGAGTTCAGGGATTCTGGGACTGATCCTGGGATGATCTAATGTAATTCCGGGATCGAAATTTTAGCTCGGGATTGGATTTCCTAGTAATTGTGTTATCCTAATAATTCATGAATATATATTGAAGAGGTCCTATTTTTGAATTATAGTGTTTTGCCATTTTACAATTATGGTTATTTTTTGCTTTGGACGCACGTCTATGAGTTAATTAACCATTGCATTTTCACTGATGATATTTAATGAATATGTTGACGCAAGTATAAAAAAATATGAGTCGATGTCTTTTGTTGCTAATGAGGCTAAGGCCAATGGACCGATTTTTCATTCGTCGCAAGTCATATTCGCAATCTTCGGCTTTATTCATTTTTAATTTAGCGTTCTGCTGCCATTTTAAAGCCGAATTGAATATGATCTTAGACCGAAATTAGTTTCTAGTTTCATATTATCTAAGGCAAACACGCGATGATTAGTTAAGTCGTTAGCGAAGCCATTCTTCTGAGTAAGCCGACATAAAGCCTGTTTCCTGTAACGTTATGGCAGCGTTGCAATGCTTCCCTTTTGGTGATTAAGTGAACCGAGGACATTTTAGAAGAACGCCGAGTGACACAAAATTCCCAAAACACCGATATTACATCATGATCAATATCGATTGCATGTTGACATTGGTCGCCCTAGAAATGGTTGGGAGTCAGTCCATGCTGCTTGAGATAAAACTTTCACCAGAAGGTTGTCAGCCTCCAGGCAGAGTTGTGAAACTACTTCTACGCCTGGTTGAATCACTTGCATCATCGATTTCACAATGTCTTTTAATCCACTTTGGCTCACATAAGTATGATGCTGTACAAGAATTGTTACCTCGGAGATTTACCAGTTCCTTTGAGATTTCCTAGTGAACAAAAGTGGCCACCAGCTTCAGCGATCATAATGTATTGACTTGGCCTAAACACTATGAATCGTATTAAAAACTATTTGTATACAAATTTGCGACACGTGTTGTTTGCAGTTGGATGCGCGCGCATGTAAATTTGTTCCGAAACTAGAGCGGGCGGCCGTTGGCAATATCAAATGGACCAAAATGGCGGATGTTTAACAACATCATATAAAAATTATTTTAGCTCGTTTATTTATTGTGAATCATTATGGATGGATATTACCAATCGATGTAAAGAAAATATTGCCTAATTTTAATACAGTCCATATACACAAATAATTGCAATAAAATTGCACATATGATTAATTGGAAATCCAATTATTTCGAAATGCTGCATTTAAATAAATTTTATAAATTTAGTTATGTTGCTAAATCAGTTGCGTTTGGCAGTATACGGCTTTATGTTGGCACGTTTAGTAACGGTCAATCCTATCATCATCATCATAATACAGCCACACGCAAGCCATTATAGAACTAGGACTTCTTCAATATCTATGCATGGAAATGAATCACATTCATATCATTTTAATTAAACCTTCATCTCATCATGCGTTCAATATTAAAGGTTTTTAAAGACTGAACAATTTTCCTGGAAAGTAAACATATATGCTATTACAATGGTGTGTCCCTATCGATAGGGATTGTAGTTAGTTTTAAAGACCTAGCCGGTTTTCTCAGAAGGTAGTGCAGTAGGCATTCATTTCCTCGCAAAAGAACAAGACGAACATATATATATGTCCCTAACGTTATGGACCCAACTTTTACCAATTCATACCATACAATTCTGCATTGGAATCGACATTAAGTCGTAGGGCCGTAACAAGGGGGTGGCAAAGCAGGCGCTCCCCACAGACGCAACTGGGTTAGGGGCACAAAACGCAGAATACGGTATGACGTCCGATCGCGAGGCATTCATTTGTTATGTCGGCGGTCCGAAAAGCGGACCGGTCGGACACACATACCTTGTGGCCACTCCGTCCTCTTTAGCGCAAATTAGATACTTGCCACGGGCGATTCATACCCTCGTTACAGCTCTGTTATTTCGTCATGAGGAGCAAGTCATCCCAAATTAATAATTCTTGTCTAAAATAACATTGAATTTCTATAAAAATATAAATAAATTTACCTCATACTCAGGTGGCCACTGATTTGAACTTATATAGGATTTCTGCATTGCAAATTAAGATTTGATGACATTGACACGTCGAAAAAATCAACAGAGCGCTCTTCAAAAACCTGATTTGAACGAATCCGTTCTTTTCAATAGTGAGAAGCAAAATCTTTGCAAATGAAAGCGATCCGAATGATTAATTTAATGGTCCAGTAGAACGAAGCTTTTGATCCGTCAAATGTCCTTTATACGCGTTAATGAAATACACCGCGCAAAAAAATCACTTTGTTTAACAAAACAAAGACAATTGTTTTTTTTTTAAATATTTTTTAACGAAACGTCTATAGCCATGGATAAGATAATACGTAGTTTAAAATCACCTTCGCTCGAATAAAAAAATATTTAATAATTAATCGAAAGCAAATATAAAACGAAGGCTATATTTCCATTTTTGTGACACTGGCACATTTTGATACACCTACGGATAAATTTTAATAAAGTTGGTGACTAGTTAAAATAGGAAATGTTTAGATGATGTCCAATGACACGCAAAAATGATACAGTTCCGACAAACTATAGCCTTATTTTGATACAAAAAGTGACAATAATGCGATCATGATAGGAAGTGGCCTGTCTATCAAAGCATATCGATTCTTTCCAATAGTGACCGTAAAATCAATTTATTATCAAGCAAAAAAATCGCCATTCTAATGCTACATTCAAAAGTGATCTATCACTTTTGATATTGTGTGATTGAAAACCACATTTTTGATACATAAAAAATAATTTAAACTGATACCGAGCAATAAATTGTTGATCATTGCTGCTGGTGAAAAATGTACGGACTCAAAAGCTCAACAGGTTGACCTCTTTATGTTGTAAACTTGAGCTGGCTTCGGACAAACTATCCAAAGAAAGTTATGCAATAAATTTGCAATGCAGATTTGTTGTATCATTTAATATTTATCCTAAATATGCATATTTTTCACAGAAAAGATCGATTGAATCCGTAGCATTATGCATTCATTTAGATGCACCAACCTTATGGAGGACAATCCCTTTACAACGTTAATTTTTTATTTTTTTTAATTAAGTATTTCAAAAGTATAATATATTGAGAGTATACTATAAAAGAGAAAAATCGGAATTTAAAATATTTACGAAGTTATAGCGCATAATCAGGAGCACGTCGGAACCGCTGTGAACTAGGGAGTTATGCTCGAAGTTGCTCGAAATCAAGTTTAACTCGATAGTTTGTCATGTGTGGTTGAATTTTCGAAATAAAAATGTTAAAATATCTTAATAAAGGAACGAAAGGTAGAGAAGTTCGAGGAATTAAAAAAAAAACATTATCATGGAAACCCGATTGGAGTCTAAAGTAGATACAAATGGCAGAAACCATTGCTTTAAAAAATATCCTCAGCTTGAAGACCTGACACAGCATCTCTTATCAATGTATAAAGATTTGTCCAGGGATGAATTATTTCAAAGATGCTTGGGTGGCCATACCCAAAATGCTAATTAATGTTTTATCTCGACGGTTTGGCGACTGGCTCCAAAGTACCTGCACTCTGGTGTAAAAATCATTGAAATATCAACATATTTTGCTGCTGGAATATTTAATAACTACTACAGATTTATTTTGAAGATGATGAATACATTAAATATAATTATTGGCACCTAATGTAAAGTCTTTGCTGAAAATACCGATGAAGCGCGGATAGCGAGGTAGAACCGTAAGAGTCTTTCTGAGACAAAAGCAGCTCGTATAGCCCGAAAACAACAGTTAGTCGAAGACAATCAACTTTTTGAGAAAGCTGAAGATCTATTATATGCACTTGGAATCATTGGTTGATCGGTAAGTCACTAAAATTGATAGTTTTATCGTATTGAAACTTTAAACGAAATTATCTCGAAATTGCATTTTCAAAATATTCGCCAGTTGTAGCTTAATAAGTTGTTGATCGATCTGACTGAAATTTTGAGATGTTTCTCAATATAATATTATCTAGTCAACTAAGCTATTGTTGTAGGGTTTTCGCGAAAATTAATGTTTTTTTGGGGTAAAAATGATCAAGAAAATGGTAAAAAATATGAAAGTTTAACTAAAAACCCTACTAAATTTTTAATTTTATACTTTTTAAAAATTGTATATCTTAGTTGACTATCTACGCATATTAAAAATCAAAAAACATTTCCATTTTCGATTTCAGTTCAACAGGAAACCTTCGACAAGTGGCGAGTCGTTTGATATCACCACGACACATTTTCGAGCGTCGAAAGGGATTGCCCTCTTTAAGACTATTGTATCGATCTTTGTGTACACATTAAATATTTAACATCAAAGATTTTTTTTATATATAATAGTCATTAACAAGTCTGAAAGCATTCAAACTTAAGATGTTTATAATATAAATATGAATACAATGCGATTTGAATTAATGGAACAGGCTTTTGATGCAGCCTTAAAGGCGAATAAAAGGATGTGTGATTCCTTTTAAGCGTTCAATCAATGCTGACGTGCAAAATTTATTGATTATAAATTTTCATGAGGTCGTTGGTGTTTCAGTCTTAAGATCACCTGGAAGAAATCAGGTGCCCAGGATTAATCATACAACAAAAGACAACAGCAACAATAGCGTTTTTAATATTGCGATTGAACACTACGATCTAATATCGATGTATTTATTTATCAATCATTAAGAACAGTGAGTGGCAATAAGAGAACAAATATTTGATTAGGTCATTATTTCGATCACAACCTTATTTTTGAACCAGCGTATTATCATGCGCTTAATGCTCAAATTTATACTAAAATGGATTAAAATTGCAGAATAGATTATATAATCTTTTTGTCTATATTTTGATCAGGGTTTCGAACCGTTATATTTTAAATTTCGATCCAAACATTTATATCGGTTCATACAGTTTTTGTTCCGGGAAAAATAGCGGTTTTTCGGTTTCCGGTGCAGTATAATTTCAAAATTCATTATGAATCATTTCATTCAGTTAAAACTCGTGATGATTATCAACTTTCCTTCCAAGGCAAGCTTGAAAATAATTTTATTCCCCATAACTTATTTACAGCATTTTTTTTGAAATGTCAATAGCAAATCTATGCAGATTGCAAACAGTGAATAAGTTTTCTCGCATTAGCACTAATTCGTTTTTTAAAAAAATCATAGAGTAGAAATGAAGGCATGGTGACAAATACAAGAGTGTTAAATATTTTACACTCGACACAACAAGATCTTGTACTAAAATCTATACCAAAATTATTGATGAACAGGACGACCGGTTCGTTAAGCTATTTTTCTTGAATTTATCGCTATACTATACGAAATTATACAAATAAATCAGCAACGAACAAATTTGTAAGCACACACGTTGACGTCAATTCAAGATCAACACTCCAAGGTTTTTCCTTGACACTCCCTGAGCTAATTTTTTTTACATGGGTGTCAAACTTAGGTCGCAATAGTCGTTATGTTTGATTGATTGGTTGATAAAAATATGCATTATATTGAAGGCTGTCCCTCGATTTTGGAGGGCTTCTAATGAGATATCTTAACGGATGGGAATTGGATGTAAATAGGCTTTAAATCCTCAATTCTTTCTAATATCTCTCAGATTTGAATTTAATAATTGGCCTTTTGCTTTTGCTCGCACTTTGACATGATTTTCATGGCGTAATCCGATTAAATCTGGATCGAAATGTTGATATAAAATAAAAATGCTTTTGATAATGTGTTGGTATGATGAAAATTTTCATACAGTCTATGTTTGAACCCAAACTTTTCATATCAATAAATGCTAAAGAATTTTATCATTATCGTTGAATATAAAAGAAAACTTCATGAGCTGACATAAGAACAGGTTAAATTATTATACTTAAATGACGTTGCAGAAAATCCTCCAAAGAAAATGTTAACAAGACTTCGACATCACATTAATATGTAATACATTAATATGTTATAAAATAATTGCAGTCAATTCTTATGCAAATTTAAAAAAATGTAATTATGCTCATTAAACATCACTTCTTCTTGCATCGAAAATATGTGTCTCTCTTATATGAGTATTATTTTTATCACTAACAATGAATTTTATACAAAAAGCAAACTAAAATCCTGGAACATATCTGATTAATTCATTTGATTGCCATTAAAAAACCTGTTTGATCGTTTGGATTATGGATTGGAAATTTGCCATTATATCAATTGTCGATTTGAAAAAAAGACGATCTGAGCCATGTGGATATTTTTTAATCTGTTGCATATTATATTCAGTATAAAAGCAATATTTGAGAATCCAAGGCGAACAACATATAACAGATAGTGACATGATTTGAATGAGGTCTCGATTATTACTGTTAAAGTGTCCAAAATCTTGATCAAAAATATATTAACCAAAGACAATTGACATTGAAGAAGCTTAGCAACACGTATAAGGTGCTCAAAGTTCACGTTAAGCCCAAATAAACCAAAACGATTGACGTAGGTCCGGGATTAAATTACACAATGAACTCAAATAGGCAATAGACCGCAGAAAGAATTTTTACGAGCGTGATTGAGATGTTAACCGACCATTTCGTTCGTCGACCACCGAAGAGATCGATCCGATTTTTTTCGTCTAGGAATTCTTGACCCATTTCCGACGACAAAAACTGCCAAGTTAGATAATGATGAAAGTAAAAGTAGAAAGTTCCACGACGAAAATTTCTTTGATTCTGTTTCGTTTTAAAATGCAATCGCTTTCTAGCCGTCGTTTCCGTGTACTGCACCGTCTTGCAACCGGGTGCATTGTCGGCCGAACATGCAACTGTGTCATTAATTTGCTATGCACTATGGAAAATTCGAATTGCTAATTGGAATCCGACTCGGAATCACACGGGACAGATAATTTAATTAGTGTGATATTGAGTCGTACGATCGAGTGATCTAAGACTAATTTTATTTGCGTTCAATGATCGCATCGTTTTCTCAAGTCGGGGATACGCCATTATGCATACCCATGCGCAAATAAACGTAATAAGTTATCAAATTTATTAGGATCGTTATTAAACTTACATGACAGAAAACATTAGTTTTTGCTCTTTTGAATGAGTATTACTCTCTTCGTTTTAAATTAATTGTCGCTTAAGGGCAAGCGTTTCAAATAAGGAAGTTTCCCTGTCGCACCCTTTATAATCAAACCTCTTTTTGTGCGACTTTTTTTGTGCGATTTGAAAGTTATGCGGTTTTTTTGAAGCATTTTTTTCATGCAATAGAAAAAAAAATACAATTTTGGACTGTTTAAATCATGTTGCATCTGAAAAAATCAATTTTATTTTTTTGCATTTTTTCAAAGTTTAGACCTTTAAAAATATATTTACCAAAGAAATTTCCAAAATTCCAGTTACTTACGGAATTATTTTAGTGAATCAGCAACTAAGCTTACAAATTGGGTACAAATCTTTTTTTTATATAACCCTCTATTATTCCTTCCAGATTTATGTCAAAATTTATTTTTTAACTACTTAAAAAATATTAAAACTTTGACAAATAAGGCCAAAAAATTAATTAACTGAATTTTTTTAAGCAGTCGCCATTTTGGGATTTTTGTCTAGTGGATGTTTGGCATTTGAGATGCCAGATGTCAAATATCCTTAAAATTTTACCAATGATGCAAGACGTCCTTTAAATGTTACCAAAAATGTTATTTTTTCCTGTTTTTTTTTTATGCGATTTTGGATATATTTTATACAGTTGTTTCAAAGTTATGCATGGAACGCATCTTAATTTTTTCTATGTAATTCGTGGCTTTTTTGTGCGATTTTCCACGGAATGCATCTAACGCACAAAAAAGATTTAAATGTATTATCAAATAACTCAAAAAGGGGTCTCAAAAAGTTTTTACTCATCGAGTAATTAGAGGGATTCAAGAAATTTATTCTTATCTTCTGATATAGGTCGCGTTATAGTGAAATCGTAATAGGAAACCGCTTATATCGAGGGCCGAAAGGGAATTTAATGTCAGATTGTACCAGATCGAAAAACCAAATGGGCCCAAGGGACCTCAATCTTAAATTGTGCCAAAGGTCTTTCAAATGCTAAATTCCGAACGATCGTCTAGTTTCAGATTTAATGTGATTTCTTGAACTTGAAGAAATAAATACTGAGACGTTTAATAAAGATGGGCAGGGCTAATATGAATGAGTGATGTGGAATTCAAAATAATTGAAGATAGCATATGCAAATTAGCTTTTCTTATGAATTCTGTAGATAATGTAAGCGAGGTTTACAATAAGTATATTCTATTCTTTGTCTAATCAGATTTCTATGTCGAGAAAGTCGTGTCTGCTCTTTGATTGAATTGCAAGATTGACACCACGTATTGTGGTAGCAATCTTTCGACGTCAAAGTGCGAATTAATGATGAAGGTTTCTTTTGTAAATTAAAGGTCTAAGATCACGTTTAGGTTCATGACGATACAACCGCAATTATTTGCTGATTCACAATAATAACACTATGACTATTGAAGAATTCGAATGTTTTGCAGAATGTAAAATGTGTACATGGATAAAACCCATATTTCAAAGTATGTCGATCGGAAAAGACACGGTGAAAAAATGTGATGTAAACGATGTTTCATAATAGGGTCTTGAGCTTGTTGAAAATCCAATAGATATGCTTCAAGGAGCACGCACTTTTGAAATATATTTTGTATAATAAAGGATTTCGTCATAATTGAAGCAATTATGATTTTACAGCTCTTTTTACATACGCTTGTGCACTTTTGTAACCACATTTCGGATCCGCTCTAAGCTTAGCATATTTTCGTAATATTTACTAACTGGTTTGAATGTTAAGCGTTGTAAAATCTATGATTGCCGTAAAATCGAAATTTTAAGCAGCCATCTGATATATCACAAGGTTATTGAACAGTTGAATGACCATAGAAGATCTGAAAAAAAGTGTGATCTTCAAATTCATCGCTCTTGGAAGAAAGATGTAGAATATTTAGGCTTTTATTTGCTTGATCGAAAATAAAGTAAATGAGGATCTAATATGAATATCATGGACCGAAACTAAGTCAACGGACCGACTCAAGGTCCGCTTTTACCTGTAAAATATTGACAATGCATAGAACGGATGGGTTATTTTATATTTTGAAACTCGCTCTTGAAGAACAGCCAGCAAAACTTTTTTTTGATATGCAAAAAAAGCATTTGAATACCTGATTTTCTTGTTATTTTTCGAAATGCTCAATAGTTTGATAACATATGGTTGATGGCATGTGTATTAACATACAACTATTGCAATATCGTTCCGATACCGAAATACCGGTTTGAACAATCCAAAATATCGATGTTTCTTAATATATTAAAGACTAGAAAGACGTTAAAATTATTCCGACATTCATTACAGAAATGTGTCATTAGAGCTTCTTTCTCAATAAAATAATCGTATCAAGGTCTTTATAAAAATGAACTTAAATTAAAGTTTAATGAAGCTTTTGATAAGTCTGAATACAATCAAAAATTACAATTGAGAAATACAACCTTGTATAGATAATCCTTTAAACGATATGCTAAACGACCACATGTCTCCTTGTTCTTTTTATTTCAATCATAAATTATTTTGAAAGCTCATTATCATTGCAAATTCTATAGAACTTGACTTTTTGCTGTGGTTAAAAATATAAACAAGATCCTCAAATATCACAAAGCAATAGTTAAAAATCGATTAAATCCGATTAAAGGCGGTAGCCCTGCCCTCGAGCAGTTAAAAATGCACAAACAAAATACTGCTTGCGTCAATCGCATCCAGTATTCAAAATCAGACAAATAAACCGGAAAATATGAAAACTTTTCATCGAGCAAATTCCACCATTTAATAATTTGCATTTAAATCCATCTTTGAAGATCTAATTCTGCGATTTTCGCCATTAACATTGCTTTTAAACGATGAATATTTATATTTTCCGATTGAAAACCGGTTGATATTATTGTTAAATGGCAACAAAAAAGTGGACCATTAAAACTACCATTCTTATAAATGATTTATGGAATAAATGCAAGGACAAATTTACCTAAAAAAATGCACAAATCCGACTTAATTGTTGTCTATATAATTTTCAAACGAATTTAAATCGACACAATTGCACTGTGTTCGAATGCCAAATCGTAAAACGCTGCTAATGTAGAGAAATTGCCTGCGAATTGCAGGCAATTAGATACTTTCTATCGTTTAAATATATTTTTTATTTAGCAACATGCATTGTATTTGAGACTTTAAGGAAAAACACATTGAAAAATCGTTATGTAAAATATAGATTCGGGTCGCTAATGTGCAACATTTGATCGAGATTAATTACCCGACAGTGCAATGATTCGTTGCATATTATATGGGATGAGTCGCAGAAAAAAATGCATTATATATCGATTAATTTTGGAGCAATATCGATTGGATTAATTGCATCCGATCCCAATACTGTCGAATCATCATATTTGCAAGAGCGTTTCTATTCCTCGATGATGCGTTAAAAATCATCATAATCGGCCTTGCGTTGTAAGGACGAAATAGAAACGATTTGAGGAAAAATCGCATCCTCTTTTATTTGAATGCCATAAGCTGGTACCATTATTGAGAGATCAAAACCCGTTTATAGACGAAGGCTAAATTTCGTATATAATTCGTATCAATTTTTCGCCAGGATGTGGAGATTTATTTTTGATTTATTCAATATTTAAAATAAAAATGCTTTGCATAATCTCGTGCGATATTATAAATATCAAGATGATCAATGAGCAAAAGTTGATATTTATAAATCTAGTTTTTTTAATATAAAATGCTCCATACTTAATTGTATTGAATAGCATTTTAATTATAAAGGAAGGAAGATTACTTCATCAGAAATCAATGTGTTGAAGACATTGTCTTGCGATTGTAGAACAAGAATTCAAATTATTCATCTAAACAATGGGGATTTTCTCTTATTGTTTTTGCAGTAATAATTGTCATGTAAACATGTACGTACATCATCTTTTGATCCATAAAAGATCGCTTATCATATGATGATTTATAATTATTTACCTTGAAGATCACGTCATTAAATCTTAATACAATAGTAATTTAATTGATCGTTATACAAGTGTGAATCAATGATCTATTGCCAGAAAATGATTTGATATAGTGGATTAGATCCTTGGCTTTTATTATTATGGTTTGGGCTTAAGTTCAGACTGTTGCAAAATAATCATTTAAAATTGATAATCATTTCGCAATTATATATATATATCCTATTCTGTCTAAACAGTTGGCATCATTTAGATCTATCCTAATGGTTTATTCCTATAAAAAATTGATATGCAGATTGCTTACGTCAAATAACCGTTATGATATCTTAAAAAGAGGAATAAAATTGCAATTGAATATGTTTGACGTCATTTGGTTACGCATTGAAAATTTGTGTCGTCAATTTGCCATTTTAGCATGACTTTTATAAATGCCTAAAATAAAGTCGTTTGTCCACTAACACTACAAACAATTTACTGTCGAAAAATCGCAGATAAAAGTAGATCCATAATAAAATGGAAGCAGATCAAGGACTTTCAGCAAAGGAAAGTGATTGCCATTTTGTTAAGGTGGCGAAGATATTTATCGCCTAATTTTAGGTTTGGTTTTTATTTAAAAAACGAGTCTGTCTCGTCTGCGAAACGAAAGAAATTACCGCAGCAAAAAGTTCTCAACGTGCTAAAATTCTGTCGAAATGTCTGCAAAAAGATTGATGAAATAAAGTGAAGTTCGATCGAAAGCAAGGATGTCGTAAACGTCTCCATAACGAGTTGTTCACACAGAAGGAAATTCTTTCCAACAGGATGTTTTTCCGAAACGTCACGTTCAAGTGTCTTCATTTTATTTTCACAATCGATCAATATTATACTGATAACAAGTGTAATCACCTTTCCGGTACGAATGAACAAAGAAAGCTGTATCTTTGAACGCGAAAACTCTCAGATCAACTTCCTAAGCGAAAGGAGCACTAACACACCAGATGATTGCCAAAGCTAGACTGACGTGTTAACCAGAAGACCGGTTCTTTTATGGAAACAGCCAACATTGATGCGCTTGCGCATTGCAGTTCGTCATCATCTTCAAGAAGCATTCCACATGGACCGAACTGGGCAATCCGTCATGCCGCTAAAATTGAAAGAATCAACCAAATCAACCGATATTACTTCCTGGAACATTTGCATCCTTTGAGAGTTGCATAAGACCGGTTAGGAATTTAATTAGATTAAAATTGACATAATTGATCTAATTGCTTCTTAGTATTGAAACATTTATATAAATACATCATGAGGTACGCTTTCGAGAGCAATCTTTTACGATAGTGTTGAAATTATTGTAGGTTTGTGTATATAGGGTGCGCCAAGCTGATGAAGGGATGTTTAATTGTTGTATTGATTTTACCAAAAAATTCAAAATTATAACACTTTATTATACAAAAACAATTGAAAGTTGAGTTTATTAATTATAAAAGATAATCCATTTATATATTAAAGCGTACCACACGAACGTTCGGAATTTTAGGTGGCTATTAAAACTGAGGTAAAACACTCAATTCTTCTGTACGGAGTCCCGAAATGACATGAGTTGCTCAGACATGAACTATAGAAAGACGCTGACCAGGGCCCAACGGCAGGGAGTGCTCTGAATCACCACCACATATAGAACAGTATTCGAAGATACGGTGCTCATGATCGCTGGAATCCCCTAGCTGGACCTCCAGGTAAAAAAGGGGCTTAGTAGTCCAAGAAGAAGATCAGAAGATCCTAAAAATCGCAACGAACACGACCAGAAACTGAGGGAAGCCTGGTAACAGAGATGGGATCAGTCCAGCAAGGGAAGTTGAGCCCATCGACTTATCCCGGTCGTAAGTGGTTGGGGGAACATGGTCCACAGCATGATGGTGAGCAAGAAGAACTGGGATGGCAGTGAGACAGAGACGCAGAACGGCTTTCCAATTCTAGAATAGGGTCAAACACAGGACCAGATTATCTGCCCTTCCTAAGCAATGTGATAAACATTACCAGAGGATAGAGAAGGGCAAGGGAGAGGTTTAGTCAGTAAGAATCTGACACTACCCTGGGATTAAGCCTCAGAGTGTCTTATGCAAGATTTCTCTCCCAACGGAAAAAAAAAGAATAGGCATCATTGAATAATGTTTTTTTGAAGATTAAAGCCAGCTAAAGTCAATTCTGTTTGTTATGTCCATATGATTTTTTTATTGGATGGGATCCCATAGAAAAAAAGGTGGGTATTAAAACGCCATAACTTTTACCAAACTTAATTAATTCAATCAAAATAATTTTCATTCACTTCAATAGTCTTTCGCCTATCAAAGACCAAATTATTTATTCCATTTCTATGAAAGTTTCCACTTTTAAAACCATTAAATTCATCGAACCCTTGAATTGCCTCGTCCTGGTTTCGGAACATTTTATTCCTTAAAAAGTACTATGAGAGGCAAAAAATCTGTTGGAAAAAAATTTAGCGATTAAGATTTATGTGGTAAAATCTCTAATATAATGTATTTAATTTGAAAATGGCATAATTCTCTAAGGCATCTCTAAGCTTTTACAATTTCTTTGAAAAAATGATCTAATACAAAAATTATATTAAAAGCCATAAAAAACAATAAAAATTGCATAATTGACTCTGTATTTAGAGATGGAAGTCGAATAACAAAAAATGACTAACCAAAATTCCGAACTTTCATGTGATACTATCTAAAACGATTTGCACGTAATATTGTTTGCTCAGGGGCGCAAAAATATGTTTTTAAGCTGATCTTGTGTTAAGTCGAATTTTTTTTTATAAAATTAAAGAAACTCCAGAATCCAGAATACTTTTGCTTTTCTCGTTCATCATTTGCATATTTTTTCTTCCATCGATATAATTTTGATTTTAAAACATTTTAAGTTTAATTGGTTAATCGTTAAGTTTTGTAAAAAAAAACTGTAATAAAAGTAAACTTGTTTTATACTTGAGTAAGTTTTAAGCAGATTTAAATGTCATTATACAAAGCGGGTTTTTCCGCTTGATAGTTTTCAATAATTATTGTCCACTTCAGACTAATAATTCACTAATAATATGTGACAACTTAAAAATCTAATCTAATTATTTAAATAACGTATTTCTTAAGCGTCCCGTAAGTCTTTATCTTGCCCTTGCCATGAAATAAGGGTCTGGACTTCATATATTCCAGAAAATCCTTTTCAGTGCAATCAACACGGTCGTCTAGAGAAATGTTCATTAGAAGTTTTCCACTTTTCCACACCCAAGGGATCCGTTGGGTTAACACCTACCAACTAAAATAATATATTTATCAAAACATGCATGTGTATAACAATTAATCAATCATAAATATGCCAATAAATTTTCTTATAACCCATTTAACCATCGTTCGATCTAAGATAAACATGAGCTCACAGAAAATGCGCCTCAAATCCCTATTTATCCCGTACGTTACAGTATCGCAACGTTATTCGCTTTGTTTATGCAGTATGTAATTTGGGTCGCATGAGAAATTTCACCGATTCGCATTGGACGATGAATGAGTTAACATGTTGTATACAGATATCATAAGTATTATATTTAACTGAAATATTAGTAAAATAAAAATTATTGACAGTTTTAGAGGATCAAACCTTACACATAAAAATCCTTGTGACTATTGTACGTAACACTTTGGACTGAAAGCGTTGAAGGATGTCAATATTGAAGGTCGATGCGGTACCTCTACTAAAAAATCTAACTGAAATAACAGCAAGTATAATTATTTATAACAAAATATCAGAGCCGTAATAAGGGTATGAAGCGCCCGTGGCATGTATCTGACTTACATATTAAATATTATTAGAATGTATCTTTTAAAATTCGAAGATAAATATCGTTCCCGATCTCATTTGGAGCGAGCCACTAATGTAATTTTGTCTCTGAGGGAGCATTAGTGATCATACAGAACATAAAAAAAGCCGCAAAACGCCTTAAAAAAGGACAGAGTGGCCACAAGGTCTGTGTGTCCAATTGGCCCGCTTTTCGGATTGCTGTAATAACGAATGAGCGCCTCGCGATCGTACGCCATACTTCTCGATCAGTTCAATATTCTACGTTTTGTGCCCCAAGCTCATTTGTGCTCGTGGCGGGCGTCTGCTTTGCCACACCCTTGAAATGACCCTGCAAAATACCTTGAAGAAAAAAATAGTTTGATTTTCACTAATTTTACCATTAAAAAAGTTTAAAACAACTACAATCCAAATTTGGTTTTAATACGATGGCTCGTTAAAAAGTTATTTGTCAAAATCTCTCACAAAAAAGATTATTAAAACAAGATTTCTCAAATATTCTAAAATTGGAATATTTTGATGGAAAATATGGGTTCATAAAGGTTTGGGTTAAAATCCAGATCGTGGAGGAATAATTTCAACGTGGCAACCAATTTGGGAGATGGAAAGCAATCATATTATATTTCCAAATGATCATTTTAATCCAGAGATGATTAATCAAATCAAATAATATCACATAGGAATGATTGGATTAGAAATCATCTAAAAATAATTTTATTCACACTAGACGAATCCGACTCTGACCAGCTTATTTCGATGATATAATTGTGAAAAAATGGCATAAATTAATTAGCCGACACATTACTGTTTATGAGTTCGTATTTTGTAACGCACAATATTTCAGCAACATTTCAGGAAGTAAATTTCCCTCAAAATATACGCAGTAAAATATATTTATGAAATCATGCTGGAGTAAATTTGGATTAACGCAAGCAAAAAAGTGGAAGAATTGCACCTTTTCCAGCGTAAAAAGTGTCATTTAAATGTAAATTGAATTTCACCAAAAGTTTTTTTTTAAAGTATGATATCAAAGTTGTATATAGGATTTAAATAAAATGATTTAACTTTTTTCTCAAGATCATTTTGTGACGTCTGCGCAAATCAGTTTTTATGAAATCGATCGATAGCAAGCTCTTTCAATGGTTTACATCGCCACATCATGATAAATCATGATACTGATTTATCATAAATCATGATAAATCAGTATTATCTCTATATAAGAAAAATAAAAGTTTAACGCTTATTAAAAATATATTAGAGTGTCCCATAAGTTTCTTTCGTTTTCATATTAAGTAAAAAATAAACAATAATTTTTATTACATCAAAATCTATTGAATAATATGTGATCTATTCTGTTCTATTAACTTTCTTCATCACTTCGGAAGCTTCTTCGCTAATTCTGGCCGTTTTCTGGCAATTGCATCCTTTAGATTGTCTAGTTGGAAACAATATTTTGTTGAATTTATCGTTTCACCTTGCTGAGATAGCTCATAATAAACTATCCCCTTCCAGTCCTACCAAATGCATAACAAAACTTTTTTTGGACGTAGGCCAGGTTCAGCTACAGTTAAAGCTTCTGTACCCTTGGTCCAAGACCGTTTAAGTTGGATATTCTCATAGAGTATCCTACTTTCATCTCGAGTGACAAGTCTCTTCAAAAAAGGTTGGCTATTATGTCGTTGGAGAAGAAGATCGCATGTTGAAATACGCTGAAGTTTATTTGAGTCAGTCAGTTCATGAGGAAGCCACACATCTGAACGATTGATGTAGCCCAATTTTGTCAGATGATTATGGACGGATGTTCGTGGAATGTCTTGTTAGATATTTCACGAACAGTATATCACGGGTTTTCTTCAACCATGGCAATGATTAGATCTGTGTTCATTTGCGAAAGAAACTTATGAGTCAACCTAATATAATGTTTTTCGTCGATGAAGCTCTTATGCAAATTATAAGGAGACATTGTTCTTAATAATTTTAGTGTTTGCAATTTCCTTGCAGGTCGTACAATCGCTTTTTTTGCATTGACGTCAATCTTTCATTTTTTCTGACTACATTCTATATTTTGTATATTTTAAAACGATATTTAATAAAGGTACAACAGGCTACTATTGAATTTGCATTTGAATCATAAAAAATTGCAATTCGTAAACATCGACTATTCTTAATATTTAGAATTCGAATTTGCTCACACTTTCAATAGATTGAGTCCAAAATTAAAATGGCATTTAGCATTGAAATTTTCCTCAATGTTATTATAACATTGAATAAAAACATTATCAAGTATTTCCTGCAATTTTATATAGTTGCATAAGTTTTTGATAGCGCAGATAAATTCAACTCATTTTTTTTAAAAGGTGACATTTTTGCCTATTTAACAGATCCAACATTGCTTATATAATGTAAATTAGGTTACAGTATACCAAGCTTTTAACTTTGCATACAGGCATCAAATTAAAATCTACAAATCTTATTTTTTGTCTACAAGTAGTTAACAATAATTATTGTCAAATTAACGTCGTCTACTTTCGATATAAGATGGCTAGGGTTTCTGTATACGTGGCTAAAGTTGTAGTAGCGCAGGAACTCGATTGAAATATTGCAATATTCTAAGCATTGCAATATTAAGTACATAAATATTTATATAATAATATTATTTATTTAAGGTCCCAGAAATTGTGGTAAATGTCCGCAATAGCATCATTGCAATAGACTGCCGCTTAGTTTACTTACAATATCGAAACAACAAAATGAGAAAGAATAATGTCACTGCCTTTCATATTAATATAATAGTATGTGACCTTGATTTAACTTAAAATATGTAATAATGAATTTATTCTAAATTTAATAAAATTGTCAAACACGTTTATTATTTTACGTAATGGTTATTTTTTACAGTAAATATTATTGCATAAAAATATTAATGCAAGCAGAACCCGTTTGATTCCATTGAACTCCTTATGGATTCATTGCTTAATCAAAGATAAAAATGAAGAAGGTGCCAATATATGGAATAAGTATATGAAGCATTGTGAAATTATGAACTTTCGTAATTTTTTACAAACTGCATATAAGAAATACATATACGACCCGCTTCAGGCGGAAGACAATGTTATGCATAACCCGACGGCAATGTGTTAATGTGCTACATGAACGAGAAATATTTTAGATATTTTTAGGTGCTCATGAGTCCCGGAATTAGTAAATCGAAACATTCCCGACTTGGACACTTGAAAACAGTGGCATAACTACTAATTTATGATCTTAGCCTAGGGGCAGTAACTGTCTAATCTATGTATACATATATATAGTACATATATGTTTTTCAAATTGTTATATTAACCTTTCCCTACCGGTGATGTATTTACTACACCTCGACTCTAATAATGGCAATATCGATATGAAATATAATAGATACGGGGTTCAGAATTTTTGCATTCCTCCGTTATATAATTACAAATCACGTCAAAGTGTTATAGTATATAAATATTCATCTGCAGCGACGGAAATAAATAATTTATCGGGAAATCGGGAATTTTGCGAGTTTTAGTCCGTGTCTCTTTTCTTCTTATTTTTTTATATTAAACAAATGGACATATTAGTAATTTTTGATCAAATTTATCATTATAATTTCTTGAACTATTGAAAGTCCCGGTTCCGCGATTTCGGGGGTGATCCTGGGATGGTCTAATGCAATCCCGGGAAGTTTCTTTGGAAATTGAGAGCACGTTCCCTGTTTGGATCAATTTCGAACACAATGTTTTCATCGTGTCAAATGTGTCATCTAAATTTTTTTGCAGTAAATAATGACAGTTCTGAAGATTCATCTTCACTTACATGATCCGTTTCGGGGATTAAAATAAGGCCAACTAATTCCTCCTTGGTTATAAAATCATCGTTAAATATTTTTTTGATATCCTTATGATTACAAAACGCATCAAAGCAAAAAAACTTTTTATCGACCGCGTTAAAATGAATCCGCGCAAATAAGTATCGCGTACATCGGGGGATGAGTGTATGCTTAAATTATTTTAAAAGCATGAAATATTCATGTTGTATGATTTGATCTGGTAAATTGTTTTTACTTGTGCAAGTAAACGATGTTGATGTTTCTAATGTATTTTCCATTTAAATAACTGTCATCATAAATTCATGTTTCTATGAATAAACTAAACTGCTAAATTTTTTTGTTAATCTTATTTTTATCGTGATTTTGCCAGTTTTTACGTACATTTTGTGAGCAATATAATATTTTTTATAGGTCTTAATCTGGAACCAAAATTATTAGTGTATTAATTTTTTCACAGTTTATAAGTATAGACTTGCATCATATTTGTCATACGTGGACTGTTATTAAGTCGCTCATTTTATGCCGAAAATCTTATAAAACCATAACGACGGAAAATCCAGCGTTTTTGCGACTTTTTCTTCGTGATTTGTCTTCAATCCTAACACGATGAGTCATTTGTGGCGATTGTCACAATCTATCAATGTATAGCAATTCGTTCAAAAATTCTCCTCGCTAATTGAATCTCATACATTCGTAATTAGAATCGATTTCGCATTTTATCGTTCACCTGAGCAATATTTTGCCCCAGCTGCCCAAATGGCGTGATGATATTGCGCTGAAAAGTGCGTTGCGTATTTTCGACATTGCTTTCGAAATGGACACGTAAGCAATTAGCTCCAAGAATGACACAGAATGTTCAAAAAATTATTCCATTTTGAACCGAAAGTAATAGAGACAACCATAACGTCATTCTTTTCACTCGTCGAATCCAACGATGCACTACGATGAGCTCTTTCTTCCTGCATTCGATGCTAAGCCGTCGTATTAATTCAGCATTTTTAATGAACTTCGATTTCTTTCTTCAGAATGATAATGTGATGATTATTTTCACGAGCGGATTAATTCAACACCGGCAGCTTATTGACTTTAATCGTAATCTCTCTGCCGACTGTATAATTGTAAGCTTTGTACGTTTTTATTCAATTAAATGTATGAAAATGGCGGTAGAAATGATTTAATTGCATATTTAAATTGAGAACTTCCTTCATTCGTGTAAAGTGAGATAAGATAAAAAACATTCTGATTGTAGTTAAACGTCTATATATAGCCATACCGCACTTTTCGCGTAAATTTCTCGGAATCATTGTTTATACTCTTCTTGTTCAAATAGGGATTTTAATTCGATCCAAGCATCAGGACATAGCAGCAGTGACCGACACAATTATTTAGGGGGTTTGGGGTGTTACTAGGTTTCACACATAGGCCCTATCTAAAGTATTAGGGTTGTCGAAATACATTAACATTTAATAAGAATACCCAAAATTTTACCTTTAAATCGTCATAACTTTTTAATTTGTGGTCGCAATAACACGAAATAACTGTTTTCGTTTTTTTCAAATATATTTTTGATCTAAATACATTATTATTTTATGCAATTGGTTTAAAGAAAATTACTTCTGAGCTTCCAACGTCACATAAAATGTGCAAACGAATGAGAAATATCGACTTCTAAATTCTATAAACAAAAAAATAATAACTATTTTGAACTTAATTTAGTTTTAAAATGTTCTCTAGATTATACCCTTTCCAATAATATGCTACATGTATAGACATCATTCAAAAAGCCGTTAAAATTGAAGAGGTACCATTCTTTTAGTATCACGGTTAAGAAATTACTTATATATTTAACCTCTAAAGGAGTACTATCCCAGGGCCTGAGACCCCCCTCCATTATTTAGAAAGAACACTCTTACACATTGAGTTCGGATACGGACAGAGATAAAGAGAGAACGCAGTTCGGAGGACAGAGACGGAGAGCTTCCCCTCATACATCGCACGATTGTATAGATCGTTAACCCAAATTTATCGACTAATAATGATTTCGATTTCAAATTTGTTGTTCGTTTACGTAAAAAAATGAATTGCTTGCCGTTGTTCGCTGCGTGTTGAATGAGTCTTTTCCCGATTATCATTTCCTTCTAAAGCAGAAGCAAATGAATCGATTTATTGTGTATTGTTTATGTTAAAAATTGACGTGGTTTTGTATGCTACCAACAGTGCTTATTTACAATTGACTCTGCTTCAAATTGAAGATTGTCTTACGCTGATAGGAGCTGACAGAAAGTAATAGTTGAAAAGCCATTATGGCATCAACGACTTCATCGTTTTTAAATTTGTTCACTCCTCAAAAGGTTAAGATGTTTTATTAAATTTATCTACAAAATTTGTTCAAATTGGCCACCTCGTATTCATGCACGACAACTTTTCTTTCAACTGTAGTCGTCTGAAGTAGCATTTTCTCTTTCGTTTTTGCAAAGTCGGCGCTTATTCCTTCAATTACGATTTCTTTTGTGGGCATCTCTATCTTGTAAATTAATTATTTTATCGACCGTATTCCGTTGCTCGCATAATGTCCAGATCTGACACCAGTGGATTTCTTTGCCTGGAGACGTCCTCTATTCTTTGGATCGCACGGTTTTCAGACCTGACACCACTAGATTATTAATATTTTGTTTAGGGACGTGTTGATTTTTTCGTAGGCAAAAATTAGTAGAACCTCAAATTCCACGAATGTGTACTACACCAGAGCTGTCAAGTTCGCAGCTCACGGGTCGCATGAGGCCTATAATGAATAGTTTTGTGATCCAGCTAACGAAACGAACACAATACTAATACAAAGTTTGTTGATATTTGGATAATGATTCCACCCCGGAACAATACATGAGGTGTTACATAAACACAGCTCAAGATCAAAGAAATACAACTCTTCATAGCGTTAAAGATGATGTTTATGTCTTAACTACTTAGACAAACGCCCTGTATCTTATCTTAATTGCCTTGCTTTTCAAAACAACCGAACAAAAGGAACCGGAAGAGTTCTCGCGGAAGAAAGCTCGCCATAAGAAACAGATATCACATATGTATCTGGCTGCGAGAAGGACGTACTCCCGCAACCAAGGCCAACCGATGACTCCCTCGACATGCCTCCTGCGCGTCACCACCCAACCGACAACGGTGCACGCGCAGGATGCGATCGATCGGTAATTGTAGGTGAAACGTCACAGCCACAGCGCCACAGAAGATCGCGCTGTTAAATAGCACATTCTACCTAAAGAGAGACATGTATATAAATATATCAAATCTTCTCAGATTGCTTATATTCAATATGATTAGATCAAAAATAGTTTACCTCTTGATCTACAATATCGTCTATTAGGATAAAAATAATGAACATTCAATGAATCTTTATTGAAATTAAATGAAAAATAATTTGTATTTTTTTTCCTAAATAATATTTATTTCAGAAGGTTTTTAAAAGCACGTATATTTTGTTGCCAGGGAAATATTTGCTTCGAATGGCGTAGTTATTGGTAAAAAGAGAATTGGTAAAAGCATTGACAAATAAGTTGTTGATACCATCCAGCAAATATATAAAAATACACAGCAATAACAGATAATATTAATTCATAGATTTCATAAGAAAATAAAAATACAAGTTCGTAATGTCAGATATAAAGTCTATCGTATGAGCAATAAGACTCGCAAAATTCGATGTTCTTTTGCATCCAAAAAAACGTATATAATAAAGCATTTCTGTCCAAATTAAATTAATTGGACTTTGTAACGGCGATTTTATTTTGCTTTAGTCAATGCCAAAACTTCTTTCAGCAATCAAATTGAAATAGATTTTGATGTCTTTGATTTGATTTTATTTTCATAATAAAATTTATTATCCTTTTTTATCGACTTTTACGCCTTTTAGACGGCTCATGAGGCTAAATTATGTAAGCGAGAGAAATACAAACACTACATTAGTATTTAAGCCCTGCCCTTATATCGGATGAATTATTTTATAGTATGAAATATTAATATAACGATGAAAGCTCTACCAGTTGATATCAGAACCTCTGTTTATACGCTATTTAAAAATGAGCATTCCATTCTGCAAAATATTACAACATTGTATGGAATCATCGGACGTAGGCGATCTCAATAGGGAATTTATCCATGGAAAGATAATTTTTATATGGTAGTTTCCCATTGTCTTTCGCA
Organism: Stenopsyche tienmushanensis; assembly: GCA_008973525.1. Taxonomy (NCBI): domain Eukaryota; kingdom Metazoa; phylum Arthropoda; class Insecta; order Trichoptera; family Stenopsychidae; genus Stenopsyche; species Stenopsyche tienmushanensis. Next base: position 4,448 of record WACJ01000160.1, on the reverse strand, counting down.
TATGGCTAAATTGGAATAAGGTTATTTAAGCAGGAATTTTTGATTGAGTTGCAAAATTTTTATTGTAGTCATTGTTGCAAAATTTCCATAAGCGTTCGACTTTGATAATGGTTTTAATATTTACGTTTATCAGAACCAGGAAATCTTATCAAACCTGCTTCGAAATGATCGATCAAAATATCAACACTTCCGATCTGCCAAATCGATTGTTCAAAACATGTATGACATAATATTATTTGTAGGCAAAATTTCATAGCAAAATGGAATGGGATGGAAAATGGAAAAAAATCGCGTGGAAAATTGGCCGCCGAAATATTGATTGTTTGATCGTCGATCAAAGCACACTATGTAATTTTTACGTCAATTACTAATGCTTCAAAGCGATATCATTAATTCAACGTAGCACGTATCATGATTGCAATGAAATATCGATGACAATTTGATTCTACGAATTTGTCTTTTTATTTTTTAAAATCATAATTTGTTCGCCAAAAAAAATTGTACTTCCAAACACGCAATATCATTTTCGTATGACTTTGGCATTCAATGTGTTTGGTAACCGTTAATTACAATTGCTTTAATGGATTTGCTCTATTCTTTGGTATTTATCTTGGACGCTGGACAAAAGTAGATCATCATCGAACTGCGTATAAATCTTAATCTTGCACAATGATCACGAAATACAACCTGATTTTTTGTATGCGCAAGTGAAATGGAAAAATGTATAAATATATTTTCAATTAAATACTTCGCAACAACAATTGTTGCAAATCTAACGTTCTCATGTAGCACGCGCTATGATATTTCAAAAAGTGTATAATTTTTGAAATAATGCCTTAATAAGAGGCACATGGAAGGAGTGCAATATATCAAATAAAATTTCCAAAGCAAGAACATTTATAAAGACTTGTCAATGAATTTGTACGATTTATTAAATTTTGATATTTTATTTATTATTTCCAATGTTTGTTTTTCTCAAAGCTAATTAAAAATGCATACAAGAAAATACTTTGCATCACTTTAAAAAAATTAGAAGCACAAAAATGATGAAATCAGTCGATGGCAGGTTGTGCGCATGCGCTGTATTCCAATGGAATCATCTCTTTGCAGTATGGATCTTTTGCGTTTTGTCTTGTCTTTGATATTTACTATTTTCTGACCTCCGTGGTATTTATTTAAAGCGTTTGTGGACCACAATAAAAATGTATGTTTTCTGGACGTGTAAATGCTTAATGTTTACAATAGATATTTGTTCAAATATGTAGAAACAATTGATCAATATTTATCTGGCATAGATTCTTTGTAACAGATTTTTTGACTACGATCTATGCTAAAAATATATTTCAAAATGCTAAAAATAACAAATTTGATTAAATATTCTGATGAGCAATCTGAGTAATATTATGTTGGATCAAGTGTTGATATGGTGGTTTTGATCCAAAAATTCACTGCACTAATAATTTTGATCGATCAACTCGATCCAAGCTTGGTTTGATTTTGTTAGTTGTGCTGCATATGAATATCTGGATTAACAACAATAAATAAAATTTTAGTTAATAGGTTAGTAAAAATGATAAAATCCTCTTTAATATAATACTAAATTTCTTCTTATTGCTTAAGTACACTCAAACCTCTTTTTGTGCGACTTTTTTTGTGTGATTTCGAAGTTATGCGGTTTTTTAAGGCATTTTTTAAATTCTTTTTATATTTCATTAAGAGCACGTATCGAGATATTTTGGATATAATAGGAAATAAATTATCAACACTAACCGAAATTCGGAAAAAAATTATAATTTAGGACTGTATAAATCATATTACATCTGTTATCGCTGAATTACGACGACATCCTTTATTCTGGTTTAGATTTTTGAAAAAATTGATTTCGATTTTTGCATTTTTCCAATGTTTTGACGGGTAACCTATTTCTTCCCAAGAAGAGAGCGATTTTGAGTCATTTGTTATTTTTCAATTGCCTTGTATTAACTTTTTTTATGCGATTTTTGATATATTTTGTACAGAAGTTTCAAAGTTATGCAGTTTATAAAATCCATGGAATGCCTCTTCATTTTCTCTAAGTCATAGCTTTTTTTATGCGATTTCTTTTTATGCTATTTTCCGCAGAACACATCTACAGCACAAAATAAAGTTTAAGTGTATAATAATATTACTCATAGGTAGGAAAAAAACCGAGTTTTTGTTCCGAGAAAAATAACGGTTTTATGGGTTATCGTTTTTTTTTCGGGTTGAAGTCCTAGTGTACCAAACCGAAAAAAACAATATTTTCAAATAAATTCAACCCCGATATCGATTCTGGCAAAATAACGGTTTTATCAGTTATCGGTTTTTGGTTCAGTTCCGGTGCGAAGAAAAGAACTTTAAGAAAAAGCATATTATTATTTTTGGTTAATCGTATGCTTTTAATGTAAAGGATTTGATTAAATCCAAAAAGTTCAAAAAATACTTGACAGGATCAAGTTTATCATTTTTTCAATATCAGTAATATTAAGGCGTACCACATGAACGTTCGGAATTCGTTGGTGAGAATTAAAACACTATAACTTCTACAAAATATATTTTATTTGATCTTAATAACCTCCGTTAGTTTCAATAGTATTTTGCTAACGGAAAACTTAATTACTTATTCCATTATTATGAAAGTCTGCACATTTAGAACTAATACATTTTTCGAAACCTTGAATTATTTCGTCCTGGTTTCGAAACTTTTAATTTATTAAAAAGTACTTTAGAAAGGAGTACTTATAATCCGAAAACATATGAAAACGGTGAGAAATATATAGACAACTTAAGGTTTCATATTATGGAATTAACGCCATAAACACAATGACCATAGCAGTTATAATAAAAATTTAAAAAAACCTGTTACCGTCATCAAACATATTCCATAATATTTTTGAAGCGTTTTAAGTATTCCTTGCTAGATATAGTTTTTTTATGTCCTTGTAAAACAAATTTGTTTTAATGGCCAACATGGGCCCAGAAATGGGTGTATGCCTATTTATTTCCTGAAGAAATCATATATACGAAGATTCCTATACCTCTCTGAATGTCTTACGCCGTACTCACTTGCCAACTTACAAACAGATTCATAACGAAGCTTTACCGTATATACTTGTATTGGGATGTCGGATTACAGGGGGCACCGGATTAGATTGGGGCCAGATTATCACGGGTCTGCTGTATTAGAATGGTTTACTTCATTTTGATTCATTGAAAGCTTTGGCGATGTTCTGGAGAATCACAGCACTCAGTTATTGTTCTTCAATTTCTTCCTATTGCCGTATAGTCATTTTTTCACCACAATCATTACGAATTAACAACGAAGAACATACCTCCAAATGCCTCAGAGCTTGGCCTTTTGATAATTCGTACGACGCCCACTTATCCGGCATTATAACCTTTCCTATTAAAGCGAAATGACGAGATATAGACGTGATATTAATAACCTTTCTCAATCAAGGTCGACCTTTGACTAGCTGAAATTCCGAATTTTCATGTGGTACTATGTCATATTATTGAAGAGGTCTTTGTTTTCTAGCATTTGGCTTCATTGGTTACGCACACATTTCAGCCTTAAACATGTTTCCCAATTCCAGAATTATATTCAAAGGTGATTCATACAGTGCTCGTAAAGTATTTCAATTATGCTATTATACAATCGCATTCTGCTATTGCAGGGTTCTATTGGCGTGATTATTGGCTGTTGCTTATAAAACGTAAGACAAGTTACTGTAACGCAAAGATCAACCATCCGTATCTTTGTGCCACATAGTCAGCCTTTGGCGAGCATGTCTTGTGCAAACATGAAACAGACTGTGTCTTGGTCTTTCGACTTGCTTTATCAACATGATCTACGACGTTGGACTATCCGTGTGGATCTAAAAAATCAAAAATTATACGAATTCAACAAGGAAATAATGGAACCAGACCCATTTATTACACCACCCCTCCACCAGTGAAAATAAGATATTGAATGTTTTGAATGCTTTTTATAATAGCAGAACCTTATACTTAGATGATCATTGTTTTTGCTCATTTTCAATAATGCTATATATTATATTTTTTTTTACAAATGCTCATTGCTAAATCCTTAAGATTTGTAAATAAATATAACAAGAAAAGCATTGATATTAAATTAATAATATATTATATACATAGATGTCGTTTTTTAATCGGTTAAAATATGAAAATAAAAATCAATTTTGGTTTGAATATTAGATAAATATTTTTTTTTAAATTAATATTTTAGTTTTTTCTATAGCATAATATTATATATTTAATTTGCATTATTATGCGTTTATATTTTTTAAATTTATTTTATCCATATATTATAATTTAAAATATTATTTTTATACAAAAAAAAGTTTTTGCAATAGTTGATAGGTGTCGTTTAATATTTTTATTTTATAATTTTGCAATTATGATTGTTG